>JALJCO010005616.1:600000-1027955 GCA_023101725.1 Atherinomorus stipes
AAATAAACATACACTCACCAGTAGGGATGTATACCGAGTACCGGTATCGTTTGGTACCGGTTCCTAATCTTAACGATACCAGGGTACCGTTAAGATTCTGGACTAACGATACTCTTATTGATACTTTTTGTACATCTACCTAACCATCAAGTTATCATTACGCAGTCAAATAATCACAATGATGGACTAAGACAGACACAATTCCCTTATTCTCCCAGCTGTCCTTCACATACTTTTATGTCCAGGCTTCTTCAACATCATCTGAACAAATATTCTCCACCACTGGATCTTGTAACATCTTGTAATGTCTTTATTATTTACTCTAAATTATGTTATAGTATCAATAAGAGAATCGATAAATACCGGTATCGATAAGGAGTATCGATATTGGTATCGGTATCGATAAAATCATAACGATATACATCCCTACTCACCAGCTTCTTTATTAGGTAGCTGGCATCAGGTTGGATCCCCTTCAGGTGTCATAGATTCAACAAGGTGTTGGAAACAATCCTCAGAGATTTTTCTCCATCAACATGCTAGCATCACACACATTTGTTTGCTGCACATCCATGATGAGAATCTCCAGCTCAACCACATCCCAAAGCTGCTCTGTTGGATTGAGATCTGGTGATTTTGGAGGTCAGCGGAGAACAGTGAACTCATCGTCATCTTCGAGAAACTAGCTGAGATGATTTGAGTTTTGTAGCCATCAGAAGATGCTACAGTTTAGTCATAAAGGCATGGACATGCTCAGCAACAATACTCAGGTAGGCTGTGATGCAGCAGGGGTTCAAATCATGATTGTTGGTATTAAAGGGCCTAAAGTGCTACAGGACATACCCCCCCCAACACCATTACAATACTACTAGCCTGAATTGTTGACAGAAGGCAGGATTGACCCAGGCTAACATGTCATTTATGTTGAATTTTAACCTGACCATATGAATATTGCTGTGCAAATAGAAGCCTCTGTTTCCTGTTGTTAGCCAACAGGAGTGGCACCTGATGTGGTCTTTTTCTGCCATAGCCTATCTGGAATTATCTGGAAATGAATTATATTTTTTCCACAACAAAATTCTTAAACAGAAGATTGGATTGTAAACAAGACGGTCTTCCTCACTATGTTATGACTGATCTCTGTATATAAGTTACATGCAGTGATGTTTCTCTGCAGTCACACATCAGTGAGCAATTTAGTGGCAATGAGGATTTCCGTGCATCGCTCTAGGATGTTTAAGCATGTGGAGGAGTGATGGAATCAACCAGCCGATAACCTGAACCATGGACACCCCCCATGTTTATAGCACCTGGTATTCCCAAATGGTCTCCCATCAAAGTAGTAATCAGGCCTGACCCTGCTAAGCCTCTGAGATCAGACAAGATCAGATCACCTCAGGACATTTTTACCCGTGTAGAAATACCATTGATAGTCATGGTCAACATCTCTGTTTTCTTCTAGTGGGTGATGAAGTGTTGCAAATCTTCAAGTCTCATAGAGGTGATCAATAAATCCTATGAGGAGGCAAATATTAGCCTTTGCATCATTGTTTCTGGCAGTCCAAAACTAAAATGCAAACTAAAATAGCATCAGTTGTGTTATGTTCTCCTTTTAATTTAGTCTGAAAATACTGAAAAAATGGACACAAGGTGTAAATTTATGTCTGTATGTCCTATTCAAACAAACTAAAATAGTACATATCTACAGAAATTTCTGAGTTATCTGACAAAACCAGGCTTAAAACATTTGTATTCTTTTCAGTTGCTGAATGGGTCAGTTTCCTGAGAGTTTATTTCTGGACAATTTTGTCTTTTTAGTAACCAAAAATCCTCTCTTGAGGTTTAAACGGAAACCCCCCCCAATGTTGTTTGCACCAAGTTAAAAGAGACCATGATCTCAGATGTCAGCTTCAACGTGGAGCTGCCCAAAATATCTTGGGGAGTTACCTCTTACCCCCAGATTTGCTGGATTCAATTAGCTGGTTTGTGTTTAGTTCTGCATGTCTCCTGAGATGGCTTGCCTTTGCATTAGGTTTGTCGTTAAACATGCTTTACATGATCCTGTCTTGATATCTGCTCCATAGAAATGAATATTTAATTTACCCATCATTTCAGCATTGCAAGCACAAAGGCTTTTGATCATTTCTGTCTTATTTGATCATATTGTTGTTGACTGGATTACAGTCACACACAGTCACCACCCACGGGCCAGACAGGCCCTGATGAGCAGTGTCTAAGACGATCATTTATGTCACGACAGCACTGCGCCAGACTCCTCCCGCTCTAAATCTAGATAACTATTGTTGTCTGTCGAGAAAAAACACATTATTGTCACTTGTTGCTGCCATGTCTTCTCAGAAAGCCTCATTGTGGCCATGTCCAGGGCATTTTTCTTTGGGATTGTATGTTGTTTGCATAATTTACTTCATTTTCAAACATGAACTGAAAAGAGAAGTTGAAGAATCCAACAATGGGGAAATGGAAAATTTATATTTAAATGGTGACAAGGCACTGAGCTATGAAAGTGTGTTTAAAAAAAAAAAAAAAAAAAAAAAAAAAAAATCCTCAGACTTTAAATAGTTAATGTAGGTATGGCATTAGAGCTCAGGATGAAAGCTCACTCAGTTATTATATTGTCTGAGATTGGACAACCTCCTGCAGCTATTATTTCTCCTGCCTGTATCAAGGCTTACCGGCATATTGTGTTACATTTAAACTGCCTCAGCTCCAAACATCAGTCTCGGTACTTGTGGTAGCTTTAAAAGCTGCTGTTAGAACAAACTAGACTTGTTTGAACTGTCGCTAAATCATTGGGGCTTTTAGCATGTATTAGGTGGTAAAATGTAATATGTTGTTTTATGAACTGCTTCAGAACATAAGTGCTGCGCTTAGTGCATTATTACATACCTTCTACTATCCAAACATCTGCTGTCATTGTCAATATTTAAGGAATTAATATGTCACTGCTGCAGGAAACACCATGTTGAAATATTCATGACTGCATGTTCGTATTTGCATACAGTATGGAGAATGAAAGCTGTTAGATGAGGTAAAAGTGAAATGAGTGACCAAGTTCCGACTGTGAGGGCAGGAGGCAAAACCCACAAATCCACAGAGGGAGCAACCCAAACTCTGATTAAAAAACAGCTTTTATGTTTGTACTTCTCCACACACACACACATATCTATGAAGAACAGGAGATGTGTGTTACTGCAGCTAGGCTCATGTGCTCACCATCGACTTCTTTCAATATATCAAGGATTATGGTTTTACCTTCTGGGAGAAAGTGATGAGGTGCCCCAGACTGTGTGCAAACAGCCTGGAAGTGTGTTGCATCAGCTCTGTTGGTTTGTACTTGGCTCATTTCTGTGATGCAAAGTGTTCGTATAAGTTAAAACAGTTAAACCACAATGTAAGTTTCATCCCTTTTTTTTGGCATGAAATATTTTCTGCAGTTTATAAGCTCATCACAGTCCTTATATGTGAAATATAGATGAATGGAGAAACTGGGCAGGATTTTTCCACAACAGGGGCCATGTAAGAGCCACATATGTCGCAATGCCCTTGCATAATTATATTTTTAGTAAGGTGGACATACCTTTCACCTGCCATTCATTCTTTGTCGGCTACAGCTTGTGAAATTAATAGAGATCTAATTTTAAATGTAATTTGCAAATGGATTGTTCTTGAAGCACTTTGCAAATCTAATTTTTGTACCATCCATGTTCAAATGAAAAATACCATCAATGTCTTCCAGTCCATATGGAATTGCTGCATTTAAGGCTTGTTGGAAACACCAGACTCTTACTCGTGAGTGCCCTTATAAAAACTAAAGTTAATTTCCCATAAGATGGAAAAACAGCATTGCTCTCCGAAGTGTTTAAACTGTCACTGTTTTTACTGATGAGTAAAAAATACAGAGTCAAGTCACCAGTTAGTGGACAGGAATCCAGTCAGGTTTCAGCCAGACTGCTCCTTATGGCCCCACCTCTGGGTCTGCCCATGCAATATGGCATTATTATCATTATGCCTGATTCCAAGACAGTAAATGTGGCTGGCAGATAAAAACAATAAGGTAAAAAAGGCACAATATTTCCACTTAAAATGTGCTGAAGATTTTTTTTTTCTTTTTTTTTTTTTTTTTTTTTTTTTTTTTTTTGAGAACTCTTGCAGCAAAACACCAAGATATTTAGAGAAAAGCACTGGAACTGTCACTTACATGTTTTAAGTGGTGCAACAGTCAAAAAAAACCTTTTATCAAACTATGCTCACATAAATTAAAGAGAAATATTCTTACAACTAAGTGGATGGAAATGGAAAGATCAAATGATTACGTTTTTGAACAGTTACCATTTACTTTTTGTTTTAAGTTCATAAATGGATGTGTTTAGTTCCAGGTTTAAGTGGTGTCCCATGCTGGCAGGACATAGCTGTTTGCAGGGTTGGCCAGTAGCAGATCACTTTAAAGAAAGAGAGCGAAAGGAAGAAAATGGCGCAATTTAATTATCGTTGGGCAGTCAAGGATTATTTGATTACATCCTTAAAATATGTGAAATATGTAACTTATCAAAAGAAACAACACAGTATACCTGTAGCTGTTCATTACAGCATGGTTTAAGGGGTAATTGGATTTAACAATTTCTAAATCCTGAACACAGTATGCTCCATTTTACACTGAAAATGGACGTTTTGAACATTTCTTGTATTACAGGAGCAGAGTTTTTCTGAGGCCGCTGTTTAAAAACAGGTTAAATAAAAACTGTCCCATGGTCCTGAGGATCTGGGTAACTGCATTTGCACAGCTGTAAATGCAAAACATGCTAAATGTATTTTATTCTTTGAAATTGATTAACCTCTTAAGAAGAAAATGTAATATTTTAGGTACACAAAAGTTTGTAGCCTCTTATTTTCACATACAGTAATAGAGTATATTCTCTATTCATGCTTTTATCATTAAATGAGTTTATCATGAAAACATGGTGTGTATCCAGGCATTTATGCAGCCATTAAAGGCAGCATATTTAGTACCAATATTCCAATACTGTAGCTAATGACTTGACAAATATAATCTGTCACATTCCACCACAGATTCAGTTTCATTCAGTCACATTTGCTTTAAACGTACTTGACTCGAGCTGTCTTTCCCCCACCACCAGCATCAGACCTCGTGCCGTTAATTGCCCTGTTCTGCGCCTGCATATGTGTGTGCGCGCTCGAGTGTGTGAATTGAGGGGAGGGGGGTGGTGTGCTGCTAAAATAATACCCCCGCTGTCCTGATATCCCACAATTCTGCTCTCAGCTGCACGGTGGAGTGTGATAGGCTGGTGGAGAGGGGGAACTGCAGCAGAGTAGCACCGCTGTCAGGAAACAGAAGCCCACTACGAATGCAACTCGCACAGCCAGCTTAAAACGAGGACGGCTCGTCTGGTAATAAACCTCTTCATTTGCTGCTTTAACGCTGACGTTTTGTTTTTTCGGGTAACATGCTTGCTCTCTAGTTTGTACGACCCTCTGTATTCGGTCTCTTAATGCCATGTTCTTGATCGCGTGACTACAGCCGCGGCCGATGACACATGATTAACATAAAAAATACTCCTTTACTGTATTTACGCTGGCGGTAAAAAGTGAAGTGGACGTGGCTAGCCGCGTCAGAAACACGGGTCATGAGCTTTTAACCCCGCTCTGGTTTCGCAGTGTGGGCATTCGATGCTTATTATAGAGGTTAAATGTTGTTTTTAACTGCTCAGAGCGGCAGATGTGCTGTTTCTTAAAGTCAAAGCTTGGTGAATGTCTCAAAGGAGCCCAGCCGTTTAAGGTGAGGCAAGCTAACGTCCTCTGGTTTCGAGACAGAAGGTGGAAAGTGGGCAATAAAAAACGTTAAAGATGCCACTCTGAGTCTATAACCAGTACTGTATACATGTGTGCAGGAAGGCGCTGACTCACGGTTACATTTGCAGACAGTTAAAGGATTTAGAGTCACATTATCGCAGGTTATAGTTGGGTGTTTTTGATCTGCAGTGCGGTAGGCGTGGTTAGGGGCAGGATGACACGGTCCAGATCCTCTTTTAGCATCCTTAACATCCCCCGTAGGCACAGCATGCAACGGCCTGGGTCTGACTTGACAATTTAATTAAGATGCACAGTAAGCTGCTGTTGCAGTAGCATCGAAAAGCAGAAGCATTGTGGGCCTTGTTAGCAAGGTTTCATAGTTCATGTACTGAGGGTGCACCTCTGGTGACAGCTTTAGGTTTGCTTCATGTAGTTGTTCAGGATTATCTGAGGATGCCAGCAGTTGATGTATTGCAATGAACAGTTTCATACTCATACATATTCGTGCTTATGCCTCATGTGTACAGCCTTGCCTCTGGTCAGATGAGAAAACACCCTGATAAGTGATCAGGTAGCTAAATAATGAATATACTAAACTCCTTTCTGTTGAATGAAAGGAGTTACATAATGAATGAAGCTAAAACCTATGGAAAGCTTTGAGATGGTTGATGGGGATGTCATGACTTGCTGTTTAGTCTGGATAAAGACCAAAGAAGAAATAAAATAAATAGTTCATGATTATACTTGAAAGATATAAAGGATAAAGAGAATATCATGATAATACCACTTATACTGACCAAACAGTGAGATTACATAAGGCCAAGTCATCTTTTTTGTTGTTGTAGTTAATGGTTAGTAAGGATGATTGGATTGTGCACTTAGATTTTACCAAATATTCCAAAAGTGCATTACATAGGTATTACAGCACTGAGATATATGATGTTTTTATTAAACTCAGTACACAAGTTCTTGAAGTGGCATATTTAGGTTTCTCTATACTATACTTTAAATTGCATTTTGGTATTTTTGTTTTCCCAATGTATTATTTTAGTCAAATTAACAACCTACTGTTATGTTGTTGTTATAAATCAAAATACTGAAACACACGAGTCATTCCATTTAATTCAAAATTTTAAGGCAGCCCTTAAACTCATTTTTTAAGAAATTTGGCCTTTCTTATGCTTGCACTTATCAAATTGAGTCATTCTAAATAACTTGGGTTTGATTTAATCATTTTCCATATATATTCAGACTTTTTTTTAAATGGGAGTTTAAGTAGTGTCAAATGACCATGCCGCGTTTTAAGCCCATGTTTATGCTCACTATTCTCAGCCTTATCGAATAGCGCCATTGTGCCCTGAGCTTTGCTATCATTTTTACTGGTCGAGCACATCTGAATTTGAAAACCTCTTGTGTTGCATGAGCGGTGCATGTGGAAAAAATGGAAAAAGCAGCAGAGAAAAGTTCTCAAATATTTTCATTAGCGACACCTACTGTTTAATGTGACGATATGCCATCTTTTATACAAATCTTTTTGTTGCGGTAAGCAGCAGCTGCTCTGTTTACAAACGTTTCTGCGGTATCGCAGCTGAGGCAGTCTTCATGAAAAATGATCCAGTGATTTTTACCTTTTCACACTCGTATTACTTACATACTGTATCCTGGACAAGCTGATGAATATTGATATAATAAGTTTTTATCCTTTATATTTGGCGCCACAAATCTATTTGTGCAACAGTTTACAACATTTGTGTAAACTACCAAAAAGGTTAATTTTAACCCAGCATTATTCTCGCCAGCAGACATAAGTAGCAGTGAGGTCACAGCTGATTTACAGATTACTCGTTGCTAATCTCATGAACTACCTAATGCCTTCTGGCCCGTCTCAGCCACTGTGTAAGAAGTTATTAGCTCCTCATCAATATACAAAGATTTGCTTCTAATCTTTTACCTCAACAGGGCGGTTTTCCTTTGTAGAGGTAGTACAACTTGGCTACTTTCTGCAGCATTCTGCTCATCCCATCACGTTGGCGTATGGTGCGTTTTCATGGAAACTATAACCCTGGTCTCAAGCAGCTGCACGTTCATTGTGACGCACGGTGACGTAAGCTTGGCTGACTGTTGAATCCTTGACTGCCTGGCTGCAATAGACAGTAGGGCTAAGAATGTAAACGCAGCAAGGCAAGCTGACAGGATTTATAGCCTCCTCAGCAAAAATGCTCCTTGCTTGGAGTCACCTTCATGTGACCAGACTGCCTTCCCCTAAATTGTACTGTAGAGTGTCAATTCAGCCTTTGACGCCTCAGCCAAAAATGAACACGAGGACTGTATGTGGAGCTTCTGGAGTAACTGCACAATTAAATAATCAAATGTGCAAATACACTTTTGTTTCAGCTTTTGCCAAACTGTTCCATCTTTTAAGCAACTGATGCTTTCAGTTGCTTTCATACTTTTGTGCAAATTGTATTTAATGTAATTTGAGGTTTTGTTGACTTGCTTCCATTTTCATCCTTGTAAGGAGGTTTGTTTTATGGATTGTCTTTGCTGGCTTCACATTCAGACAGAGCTGTATTCATACTTGACTTATTGTGCACTGTAGCAGGAGAATGTTTAAGCTCAGCCTACTGTGGTAGAAGACAGACCTGTGTTGTGTTAATGTACTGAACTAATGGGGGCAGGACTAAACTGTGTCAGGCTGTGAAATGTGAATGCTGCGACTGCCCTATATCCACTTTGTCAAAATATCGTCCCTTGTCATAATCTGCTGAATGAGTTTGTTTAAAAGGTTTTTCCTGAAACGGTCATTTAGGTGAAGGCATGCAGATCTGAGCTGCATTGTCACCTCCTCCGATTTGCAGTACAGTGACATTTTTGTTTCACCCTTTTCTCCCTTTCTTATTTTGAACTGTTTGACTTCAAAATACTGCGATGATGATGATGCTGGAGGGCTTTTCTGTCAAAGTCTTAAAGGCAAATACCTGTCGTTGAATACCTCAGTGTCACTTCAACCTCTTCTTGATGCTTTGGGAATGAAAATGAATTATAAACTCCTTGCTTTGCCCACATTGTCACATATCTGGCTGAATTGATCAAATGTTTTTCTGTTCAGGAGTTTGGACAGTTTAAAAAGACTTAAGGGATCTGTAACCCCTCAGCAGAGGTGTCTCATTTTAGTGGTCAGACCAGCCACATGGTATCCAGTTTCAGGAGCTTTGCTGTGTGTGACAGCTGTCAGCCCTGCAGCCATGCAGAGGGGTCTCATCATAGACAGCAGGCCTGCTTGGGATGGGTCTTGACGTGTCAAAAAACGGCAGCTATCCCCTTCTGTGTAACCTCCCTAAGGCCCTTGGGGAGGTTATGGTTGTGGGGGCAGGGGTGGCAGAGATGGGCCCAGCTGTGATGTACTCTGGCTAATGGCACTCAGCACAGATGGCGGTCCCTCCATATTTGTGTGGGACTCGGCATGCACAGGCTGCTTTCCAACAGTGTGCATCACAATCACAAATGGACCTTAAAATGGAGGTTTTACATGCATGGGCACAGCATTTAGAGTCAGTGACCAATTATGTCATTTAGCTTTATGCTAAGCCTGAGCTGCACTTCTAGTATGCATAATTAGCCTCTGCAATATGATACCTAACCATTATATCCGATGATCAACTTGCAATATATGGACAAATTAATTAGAACTGTGTTCCATAAATATACATGTTTGTTCCTGTCAGTTGCTGAATGTGCAAAGAAGTGTGTGAGCGCATGCAAAACCCCCAGTTAGATCAGGGTTGCCCACCAATTAGAAAACCCTGTTGCATCCAGAACAGACCTGGGGGAAAAACAACAGTTAAAACGGGTACCCATTTACACTTTTCACAGGCAGGTTCAGTATCTTGCTCAAAACACTTTAAGAAGTTTAAGTTTTGACCTCAGAATCTAGGGGTCCACCTAATCAACCAAAATCTAAAACTATCAAGCTAAGACAATAACAAATATCTAAGGAATTATCTCAGTTTTAAGGGGAAAAAGCAATGAAAAAAAAAAACTATATTTAGCAACATCTCATATTTTCTTGAGAGGCAGATATTGTGAACATGTTCCTCTGCTTTCTCAGCCAAGAAAATGTGATTAGAAATATTTGCGTTGTGGCTGTTTTTATTCTTGAGTTATTTGCCAAATGGCAAGCCTTAAAAGATCCTGTAAGGGATTCAGAAGGATTTGGACTTGGTAAGTAGACTCAAATCTGGATTAGAATTTGATAAAAATGCAATTGAACCTCATCAACTGGGGAAAAACTTGGGAGGGGAAAAGAGGGGAAAAGCTGGTCAAACACCAGCTCCAAAAGACCACCTTCAGAAAAGTTCCACAATACGTTGAGTCCTACTTGTAAGATTGACCAACATTAACTCATTTATCTTAAATGATTGCAAATGATTAGATTTAAAGTGTTTTGCCCTTATCTTTAGCTGAATCTTCCATGCAGTGAAACTAGGCTGTATTGGTGCAATAATCAGCATATTAGCAGTAATCCAAGACATTACATGAGTTGTGAATGCAGCCTTCTGAATGCATAATGTATGTGCCAGTCCATGCTGAAGGCCACACACAAGGCCACTGTTTGGGCTGTTGTGTGGCCCTGTGAAGAGTGCCTGTCACCAGTGACTGAATGTATTCTTACTCAATTTCTATGGTGCTAAGATGTTCCTTTCCTTCCCTCTGTCCCTAGTTCCTGTTTTATAGGGGTCAAGGGATGCAAAGGTTGGCTGAGCGGCCATTTTCAGTCAGCTGATTACTGAGCCACACATGACACAACAAAGAAGCAGCACAGAGGTTTTGACAGGATTTCTGCTAGACTCCAGCCCAGTGGTCGTTTAAAAAATGCTTTGGAGAAAAAAATGAATGCAAAGGTCGGGATGTGGATCCTGTGACTTCATTGATTCATTTACGCTAATGCTACACTGGCGTGTACTCTCAGTTTTGGTAATCTTTATGGCATGTTTTTATAGCATCTGAAGTTTTAACCCTCATATTATGTTAAGGGTCAATTTGACCCGTTTCAGTTTTTGTGTTGAAAAAAAAATTTTTTTTTTTTTTTTTTTTTTTAAAAAATTTTTATTTTTTTTCTTTTGGGGGGGTAAATAAATTTTTAAAATTTTAAACACTCTGATGTGTTCTGGGGGTTTTTTGAGGGTTTGTTAAAAAAGAGGGGGTAAAGGGGGATTTTTTAGGAGGGGTCTTTATAATGGGGGGAAAAATAATAAAAAAAAAAAAAAAAAGATGATTATAATATAATTTTTTTTAATATAATAATATTTATATTTTTTATAACTAAATAGAAAATATATGAAGAAGGGGGGCAGGGGGGGGGGGGGGGGAGGGGACTCTCTCTTTTTGTGTCTGGTTTTTGTCTCTTTTCTTATTTTAATTTAATAAAAAAACAAAAAAAAAGGAAGGAGGGAAGGAAAGGAGGAAGGGGGATTAATAATAATTATTGGGGGGGGGGGTGGAGAAGAAGGAAAAAAAAAGAAGAAGAAGATGGAAATCGGAGCCTCTGAGACAGAAAAATAAAAATAATTATGATGATGATTAAGATAATAATATTTTATTTTAGAGGGGGGGAATGAAGGGGAGGAAAGAAAAAAAGAAGGAAGGAATGGAAGGATGGAAGACTGAAAAATTGTTTTCCTTTAAAGAACTAAAAAAGAACTTATCTCCCACTAGACAAAAGAAAGGTCAGGGGGGTCGGCAGGACAGGTAGCAGCATAGCAATAGAAAAAAGAAAGAAGGTAAAATGTAAAGTAAAAAGTAGACAGTGGTGATGCTATGACACCAGCAGAAAATGAGACCAGCCGTTTTGGGCCTCGGGGGAAGGGGAAAACGGAGGGGTAAAGGGGGAGAAGGGCTGGGCCTGGAGAGGAGAGTTGGGAACAAATTCTGGCTGGGCCATTCTTCATTCTATAAAACAATTAAAATAAAAAGGATGAAAGAGGGGGGGAGAAAAGAAAAAAAAAAGAGGGGCCTCCCAAGAGGGAGGTAAAAAAAGGAATGTTTTGTGTGGAAAGGAAAAATTAAATATAAAAGAAAGAATATTAAAAATAGTATAAATAAGAAAAAAAATAAAAAAAATAAAAAATATAAATAATGAAAAAGGGGGAGAAAATAAGAAAGGTGTAAGGGAAGGAAGAGGAAATCAAAAAAATATTATAAAAAAATTTGGAATAAAAATTTAAATATATTTTTTTTTTAAAAAATTTATATAAAAAAAAATAAAATTTTAATTTTTTTAATATTTTTTTAGTTTTAAATGGAATTAAGAAAGGGAATAAATGTGACAAGAAAAAAAAAAAATATATTTTTTCCTGTTAAAAGAGTTGATCAGTAAGTTGCATTCGCTGACCCTTGCACTTTAAAACCTATGCTTCTGACTTCTCTTTGAGTCCAGAGTTATTGCTGCTTTCAGTCAACCAACAGTTTGTTCTGTTGCAGTGATTTGTTGCCCTGCAAAGCTTGATTTAGCTTTATGTTGTAATCCTATTTTAAGTAATTCCACCAGGGTTCAAACAGGCTGCTCATTAGCAAAGATGAATTATCTGTTGGCCCTCAGAAAGTAATTCCCGTCTTAAGAACTGTATTGTTTCGCATTTAAAATAAGTGATAATACTCAGCGATAAAGAGCCAAGAAGTTCTTTTCTCATCCAAAAGTGTTTTGAGGGTATCTCCAAGATGAACGAAACAACAATGAGGCATAATAAAGTCATGGACTCCAGCTGTTAATAATCCTGTTATGTGCCTGCCAGTTCTGCTCACAGCAGGACTTGTGGAGTTAGAAATGTGGGCCAGGTGTAGCGTTTGAGAAGATTTCTGATGCTGTTTTCCCATTACAGCTTACAAAATACATTTCCCCGCCCAGAAAACAGCTTCATCTCTCCAAAATAATCAATACATAATGAGTTTTGCCTTGTTTTCAGCCACACCCGCACGTTTTTTTTGTGTTTTTTTTTTTAAGTCAGTGTGTCGACCTTTTTGGGGATCACCTCACCCCACAGTGTTGTTGATGCAGAAGCTGTGTTCCCCTGGCCACGGCTGGCAGCGGAGATCCTCCCACCCTGCGGTAAACACGTCCCTATAAATAGAGCTGAGGGAGAGACGGGCCAGCAGCAGAATGACAGGCATCTGTACTACAAACCCCAGCAGAGATCCAGTGTACAGCCCCAAACACACACATGCCCTCCACATCCCAAAATCTAAGCCTTTGGGTACAGCTTGTATGGGGGGCCTGCAGTTAGATTTGTCCTGTCTGTCGTCTTTGTGGAAACCAGCCAGTAGATGTTTTCTCTCATTACCTACTTTTAGCCCCTTTGGACAGCATCTGTCGTGTATGTGTTGCTATTCAAGGAAGAAGGTCATGCTATGAAAAACATGTAGTGGTGCAGCTCAGATACTTTGGATTCTTGTGTGTAAATACCCTGCAAAGACATGGAGAAGGGCTGATGTCTATATTATTATTACTCATAAATTATCTTTCAGTCTTTTGATGTGATTTAAACCAGGAAAATACCTGTTTTTAATTGATGTAATTTTATAGTAAAATGCAGAATCAGGCTGCATGATATTGAAAATTACTTTTCAGCATGCATGGTATACAGCGTGCTGTGATATTGCACAGATATTTTGACTGGAAATAGGACAATCGGAATAGGTAATCAGCTTTTGTACAGGTGCACAAAAGGAAATGCAGATATTGCTACATCTGAAATTGGCACCAAATATATTATTTAAACCATCACAAGTCCTGTGGTTGGAATTTTTAATATGATGCACATTGAATGTTTTCCTAATTCAGTACAGTTCTGATGCAGAATAATGTTATAAGAAAAAGTGATTTCAGAAGTGTTTTTATGCTCACTTGAGGTGGTTTTTGCTTGTTTTGAGGTAGACTTGATCTGCTTTAGGGAGAATGGACATGGTTTTTTTTTTATAGTGGATTCAACAGCTGTTGCCAGTCTGGACCACAACCATTAAAACCATGCGACTGGCCAGCACTATCCCAAAGAAAATACCCCAGATATTCCCAGAGATGTCATCTAATTCCTGAAGAAAAGCCCCATCAATAATCTGAAATTTTTGTCAGTTTCACACAGCTGTTTTTTAGCAAGTGAGATCATAATCTCCTAAATTGTGTGATTTATTAATAGGGATAGGCTGTTAAGTGGCACGTTTAAATGAAGTTCCATGTCTGTGTTGTGAAAAATCTAGAAATCTCTGCTATGGCCGTTTTGTGGCCTGTTAAAATTGATTAAAGTCAAAATGACTGAGAAATTTTGATCAACATGATCTGAAGTGCAAAGTAAAGCTCTCCAGATATGCACAGGAACTCTAACATAGTTCATCTCTCTCTTTGCCCGGCTCTGCACCCTCTGATGTTGTTCTCATGGTTTCTGTGCAGGTTTTCTATACAGGCGCTCCCCCAGTAGATTCCAGCACTGGTTTCCCATGCAGGACGGGTTCAAAAGTCAAATGCATGGACTTCCCGACAAGATCTTTTTACATTTTTTAGCCATACTATATTTAATGTTCAAGTAAATCAATCCCCAGTTAAAAACCTTAAAGAAAAAGTCAAATCAATGCCTGATGTTTTTCTTTGGTCAGCTGTCACGTACTCATCAGGATCATAACTTTTATTGTTATCAAGCAGCCTTTTTTCAGTGTTCATCTTTCTGTGTCTGGCCAGCAGAAATCAGAGCTTGGTTGTAGGGCAGTCTCACAGCAGATGTGCATCTGCACATCTGCTTAATTTTTCTTAATTTTTTTTTCTTTTTTTCTTTTTTTCTTTTTTCTTTTTTTTTCTTTGCTTAATTTTTATTTGATTAATTACTTTAAATAAGAAATCATTTTCTATATTTTGTCATTTGGTTTCCTCCTAATCAGCCAATTAGTCTTAACTGATGAGTGAGTTAATGAGCTAATTGCCTCAGATATGGACATTTTTTAATTAAGCTGACCTGAATTCCTCCTGAAAGGTGAGAGTCCAACAGCAACGAGAAGTAAATTAATGAGTATAGTTAAAGGTAACTGGCAAACATCTTTAGGACATCAGCTGGTCAGCTGTTAAAACATTTTTTTATTTGAGTTTCTCTTTTTATTTTTGCTCTGTTTTTGTGAGTGCTGTAAAATTAATCAATTTAAGGTGTACTTTCAAAATTTCTGACTTTTTAGAAACCAAATGTTTAATCTAAAGCGATAAAAGTGACTTTTTGCAGCAGATTTGTTTAAACCAGTATAATCCACCCTCTCCGGATATGTTGAAATGTATGCATGTGGTGGGATTTGTGGATGTCACAGCAGCCTTAGTGCTTCCCATCACCAGCCGTTGTCATCACCAAGATTATTTAACAAACGGACTTGAGAGCGTCAAAGCCTCTCGCATTAGTTCTAATTCTGCTGTCAGACAATATCCGCATCCCTGCATTTGCATCAGAGGGAAGCTTATCACCACACAGGCCTAAAAAAGCAGCGCTGCATCAAATCATAACGAGTCAGCTGACTCATCCCGTTTTTCTTCTTTATCCTCCTTTTTCCTGCACTCCAGTGTGATTTACCATGACAACTGAATCAGGCGCAGACTCAGAGGCCAAGCAGCCACAGGAAAACAAGGAGACGGAGAAGGGGAAAGCTAAAGCAGCAGCCGAACCCGCCGTACCTCAGCAGCTTCCAGCCGCCGCCGGACACAGCACCCCGGCCAGGAAAGAACAGGTCAGCCTCACCATGATCACATGAACCCAGTGTCACTTCCCCCAAGAAATGGACCTGAAAATACGGGATCCATGAAATGTCATCCAACCATCCACATTTCATCCCTGTGTTGATCCCTTCAAACATTCTTTACCATCCTTCTCTCTTCTAAATGATTTGTCAATGTGGCTGAAAATGGAGTTGACGTGACCTCCGTGTCCTCTTTTACAAGCTTCCATTGGATCCTTTTGTCTGCAGTTAAACTTGTTGGTTCAGTCGCAGTGCATTTTGGACATGAGGAGAGAAAGTAATGGAAAGACCTTCCTCAAAGTGCGGATGCTTTCATGTGATCGAACTGACATACAGAATGATGAGTAAACAGCGACTGAAGTAGCTGCTTTAAATTAAAATTAAAAATTAGTGTTTTACAAAAGCAACAGTCTATGTTTTCAAGTGTAAAGCAGCCTCCAGCCTGTTCATTTTATCTCTAAGGAAGCCCAGGTAGCTGCTGATGTTATCTGACTAAGTGCTTGTCTGCAGATTCTGGCCCAAACAGCCTTCTGGGCTTCCCATGTCACTGATGTGAAGATTGAATTTCTAGTGCTTCCAAACAACAGAGGAACAGTGTCGGGCTGATTCCTGCTTATTCTCTAATTTACTTTTCGAGAGCAAAACATTTTCACCAGATGTTCACAGATGTGTTCTGTGTTCAACTTCTGTGTTCAAATCAGGAACATGGCTTGTGTTCATATCAGACAGCAACATATTTCAGGTGTTTTTCTTTTTTCTTGTTTTTAAGGCCAAATAGTTTTGTTGATGTTTAGAAATAAGGGTAACTTCAGCCTTACCCTTCAGTGGGTAGCTGAAGGGTCTCAGACGGCTTTAGAGCTGGGCTCAGCTCAGAGCTGTCATTATATTTGCTTTTACATGACATGGCAGGCGTGTTGTGTCTGAGTGCAACAAGATTCATTTTAAAGTTGGAGATTTCTGTCATTGAAAAGAAAAAAGTATTAAGTTAAAAAAAAAAAAAAAACAGAAAAAAGAATCAAAGTGGCCTCAGCCTGACGGCAGAGCTGCTGACAGAAGCAGAGTCGCTCTGCCGTCTAATGATTCACCTCATGTTGTGGTAACTAGTTTAAGCACGCTCACAGCCCCTCTGACCCAGCAGGATTTTATCATGATGTCGACAAACTGAGCGCAGAAATGGGGTGTTTGATGAAAAGAGGAAATAGAGCATGAGCACGCATGTGAATCATAATAAGGGGGAGCTGCAGAAGCAGCGCAAGGTGATAGATGGACTCATTATGTCCCAAGCAGCTTAATGTGGCAAAATGGTGGTTAAGTAAATGAAATGTTGTCATGTTAGATTTACAAGATCATTCTTGACTGAATGTCATGTCTCAGATTTTACTGTCACTGTTTTAGCAAAAGTATTTGTTTTCTTGTTTATATTCTTTGTTTACTAGTAAGTGAAGTTGCCTTCATCCAACAAACTTATCATGCAAGACTGTTAAAGATCTTACATTTCCTCTTTAAGCTGCTGTTATACTTGACTTGTCCTCTTTACATGCTTAAATTGTGATGTCAGCACACTGCCATGACTGTTTACACTAGCATGTCTCCGCTCAGATGTTCCAGAGGTAAAAACTGATCACAGCAGCTTTTCCACAGTATTTTTGCCCAACTTTTCATCTTTTCCAACTGTTGCAGCAGACTCCCTCCTCTACTGTAGTTCACTTCCAACTGGGAATCCCTGTTTCACTGTATTGATTGTAAAGACACATTTCCTCAGTGACTTGTGTTTCCAGCTTGTCCATTTAGCAGATGCAGCAGCCAACGTCTGCAGACTTATTTTAGGGTTTCATTAAGGCACAGCGACACTTCAAATTGGATTCTAATGTATCCAACAAAGCATATTAACATGCTAACATCTTCTAATTGCCATCAAATTTCTCTTAGGCTCAGCTGCAAATGAGGGTAAAAATGTCCAGCAGGTTTTCTGTCATGAAGCAAAGATTTGGATAAAAAGAAATTGACCCGATCAAAGCAGGTTGCTTTCAGGTTGCAGACATCGTGGTTCCAATGAAGCTGATCCATCCAGTATAATTTAAAATCTTCTAAACAGATTTTGATGGATGAGGCTCTGCTGTTGTCAGAGCGGTGCAAATTGGCAGAAACAAGACTGAGAGAAATCACAGCACTGTGACACAACATTGACAAATCTGTCCTGTGAGACACACACTCCAGCAGGGCACACATATGCACACACACACACACACAACAGAGTGGCCTCAGGTCACAGTTTCAGAGCTGTGATTTCGTACATCTGCGGTCGTTCTCATCAGTCATGACTCATCAATAAATGTGTGAATTAGATCCTTTGGCATTACTTGGAAATTCTAACTTCATCAAAGTGGAATTGCACATTTAATTTAACTCCTGTGCTCTCTAAAAGTAACCATCATTTTTCTTTATGGTTGGGCGCTGCCTCTGAATGAGTCCACTGGGAGAACTGGTCCACTGTAAGGAGCAGCATGGTGGATATAACCTAAGGGGGGAAACAAGGAATGAGCAAGGCATAACATTAAATCCACTTCACTTTGGGAGTAAAAATAAAAAATATCTAAAAGCTGTGGGGCTTCTTTTTCAGACTAAAGTCAGTCAAGAGGAGCTTTGTCTTCACTCAAGTAGAAAATTGGATTTTCTCTATTTAAGACAAAATGGCCGAACACCTCGAGCTCCTCTCAGTGGGACTCTATTACATTTAGTCAGGGTTCAAGCCCCTATTTTTAGCTTTAGGAATGTGACACAACTGTTAGCTTTCTGAAAGACATCTAGTTTAAGTGACGTTAAGGGCATACGGGGGCATTTACACAAGAAAATAAGGACAGTGTTTGTTTTTTTGTTTCAAAGAGTTAATTGACATTAACAACGACGCCTCGCACAGCTTCACATTATATATCAAATAAGTTAGATGCAAATATGTCCAAGTGTGGAAAATTAGTTACTGAGTTCCTAAATGATTATTTTCAATCAGTGACAATTGTGTCTCTGTCAGGCGCAGGAGGAAGAGGACCAAGTGTCCCACAGGTCGTCCACCAGCCGTCTGTCCAGGTCTCCTTTAAGAGGAGTGAAAAAAGTGAAAATCATGCAGTGTAAGGTCACCCTGCTGGACGGCTCCGACTACACGCTTAATGTTGAGGTGAGTTGCTGCAAATTTTCTGCACAGTGATGATGTTTTGTTTTAAAGGAAAGGCTGATGTAAGTTTTAATCAGGTTTTTCACCACTTGAATAAGTGTGACAACAGTTAACTGGATCAAAGAAAAGTTGTTCTTTGTCATTTCTGTCCCATTTCAGTCCCTTTTATAATGTCTGCATCAGTCTGAAGTGTAACAACTACTATTAAATTAAGAGATTTTTAAATATAAGGAATTACCTTACATAACAAAGGAGCTGGCACATTTCATACCATTGTTGGTGTTTGGCACAATGTAGAACCTAAATACTTGAAATTACAGGCAATTTCACAGATGCTGAGCCACAGCTAATCAGGTTTATATGTTGTAGCATCCTTCAGCTTAGTGCAAGTGAAAAATGTTTGAAGTTACAGACAGTTTGCTGTACTGGTTCTCGCTCAGGGCTCCTCAGAGTCATGCTGGGTTGTTTATTGGAGTTCACTGATTCACTGATTAGTGATCCAACTGCATCATTCCAAAGTGAAATATTGATTTAACACTGATGCAGCTGTATTAGTCTATAGATAGAGAATAATACTTAAATATCAAGAAAAGCTCTTCTTGGCAAAGCAAATTTGTTCAACACAAGACAGACAGACAGCCTTCAGACAGACAGACCATCAGCCTGCTTGTTATGATGAGGGACAGGAAAAGCTAAAAAATGGATTTAAAAAAAAAAGAGAGAGAGAGAGAAATATCTCATGAGTCATACTGTCTTGTTAAAAATAATGATCCTTCTTTGAGAAAGCTCATATTTGGGACTTGTTTTCCAGTATTGTGGAAAATAAACTGACATTTTTGGTCAATTTGAGGGCAGTAACTTGATTTACTGTGTTATATGTAAAAGTTTAAAGATGTTTTCTAACTGAGCATAGTCATGAGGAGCGAGTGACTTTACAGTTTCTGCCATCATCTTTCTTCAACACCAGAGTTTTTCTTTGTTTGGATATAAGTCTTTGCAGGAGACTATCTTCTGGAATTTGGCTTAACAGTTTTTGCATAATTTTGAAAAGCTTCAAAAACATCCAAAACCGTCCTGCCACCAATAAAAGTGTTATAATATTTTGAGCAGAGCTTTTAATGGATTTACATATTTCCATTTGTATTCTACAGCTGTGTGATGTAGTTTTATTCCACAGCTTTTTTGTGTGGTCTCTTAGGAAAAACCCTCACATAGCAGTTCTTAAATGTTAAGTTGTTGCCTCAGAGCTCATCTGCTTCTCAGAAATAATCCATTAAAAAAGCAGAGTCATCAGCCAGTGACAAATGTGCATCTTTGTGTTCTAAAAATGGAACTTTCAAAGCCAGCAAAGTGGGTTTTATTGGAATGTAGAAGAAAAACTACCTAAGGAAATGGGATGTTTTAGGAAGGTGACAAATGAAGCTTTTTCTTTTTTTTCAAACTGGACAAGAATGAAAGAGCAGATTAAGGTGGTAAATGGGTTAATTACTTCCTAGACTGGACAGTGTATGGCACATTCTTAATTTATTTTTATTGTTTCTAGATTGTTTTGTAAGGTTTAGTTTTCCCCAAAAGCTGTGACCTTGAGTGGAACTCTCAAGCTGATAATCAGTGGTTATTAAGTATCAAGCAAGGCTCACAAGAACAAAGCCTTTTTGTTCTAAAAGTGTTGAAGCTCCACAACACAACAGCAGATTTTGACCTTTAAACAGTCATTCTTTCTGTCCTGTCATCGATGAGACTCCTGAACTTATTTCACTCTAGTTTCCCTCCTTGACTCTTTCATCAAAGTTTTAAGAATGAAAACTTTGCAAGATTCCTAAAATGTGTTGTGGCTGAACGAGAGGAGCAGACCTTCTTCTGCAAATCTCCTTAAAGCAGATTCCTCCCCACCAGGGGTTTGGATGGAGGGATTAGCTGACTGCTCTGGTAGTGGTGAGGCGATGGGTTCAGACGGTGGAATGGGAGCATTTGTTGGGAAGAATCAGTGTCAGATGTCCCACTGTGGCACTGGACAGAGAGTGGATGTGATGAGGTCAGCCTTGAGACACAGATGAAGGGTTTTTTTCATATAAATATGAAGTTTTTTCAGTAATGAATTTATGAGCACTCCTTTTGTACTGTGGGAGGTAACATCAAACAGGAAAATCTGACTGAAGGTTATTTCAGGCCAATGTTTTTCAACTCGCCAAATTTAAAAACACAAAAAGCTGATGTTGGATTATTTAATCATCTAAGTAAATATACGTTAATTTGGTGTGAACACAAAATCAATGATGGGCCTCTTGAAATGCAGAGTTCAAGGAGCATATTCCTCAGAAAAATTAATTATTCTGTAAATATGGTGAGTAAACCTGATGAGTCTGCAGTATGTTATATGCTATTCTAGAGCATTTCTCAATAATATTCCTGATTATTTGTTAAGCTACGGATAAGAAGAAAAATTTCTATAATTAACTTCATTCAACCTACACAGGAAGGTCCCAGCTGTTAACAAAGGAGAGAAAAAATAGCTCCATACTAAAAAACAGAAGTTAAGAAGTAGCAGAAGTGTTAAAGAATAACAGAAGCAAAATCACTTACAGTAAATATGCAATATATATATAATTATAGCATCTGCAAGCTGAGGGGATGCTGTTGTACTGTGATACAAGTAAAAGTATACCTATGATGTAAAGTTAACAGTGAAGGGTTTTATTCTGCAGTAAATATAACTTTCTCTTGTTCTTTGTACCTAAATGTAATTATTAACTGTTACTATTAGGGAATGTAGTTTTGAGCTCAAATGTGCTGTCTGATTACTGGACTGTAGTCCTGAGTCATGTCTCACACCGCCACCTTCCTGTGTGCCAGAGCCAACACCCACTACGTGATGAATACTTAGAGCTGGCCTTGGATTAGAGTTCCTTAGAGTGGATGTGAGCAGAAAGAACCGGTAAAGTAAGACACGGGTAACGTTTCTGCACTCAGGGAAATGCAGAATAACCAGAAGGGTTGAATCATTCTTTGCATCATCGCCTAAAAACAAGTGTCTGCTTTGACAAAAAGACCTCTAGCTCCACTTGATTCTCTTAGGTTTGCATATGTTACAGTTCAGTCATTAGTTTGCATGTTATTATACAGTAAGATCATTCTAAAATTCAGTCTTTTTTATTTTAAAAGGAAGTCATAATAATAACTTTTAAATCTTCTTGTAGAACAACAAACCCAGTGTTTGTTCAGTTATATTTTACAATAATGCACGAGATACCTGGAGAGGTACCAACATAGCAACAGCAGAATGTTTTTTATGTTTTCAAGCTGTGACCACCTCATTCACTTGCTTGTTGTATTTGTTAAAATAACTTTCTGACCCTTATTCAATTTCAAATTTTTGTGTAAAAAATGAGATGTCAAGAAAATTAAGGGACAAAGACATTAAACAGCAAAGCAGCAGTGATAAACAGAAGGCTGCAAATCACAGCAGCAGCTTTATTTGACTGCATGGTTTATTTAAGTTATTTATTCTATTTTATTCAAGTAATTTGTTGTTTAAGTCTTTATATGTGATTACCTGCCAATTTTCATTGTTGCTCCTCTTTTTGTCCAATTAAACTATTAAAATTCTTGCATAATGGTAAAGAAAATTAATAGACAAAAAAAGGAAAAAATCTGTTGCAAAGCAACCCCCACCTATATAATCCCTTATGTGGAAAGGATTTAGTTGCATGCAATTTTGCAGGTAGATGTTGCTAGATATGTTGATCATTGCCATAAAAGACAGCAGAGTGGTGTGAATGCAGAAGGATGGATCAATTCTATAAAGAAGGCAGCATAATCTGCTGCAGTGCTGATGCATTTGACTGGAGCTGCATCAGGTGTCTCTCTCAGCCTCATAAAAGCCAACATCACCATCTACACGGGTGTATTTTGTACAACAAGGAAGAACGCTCTCCAAATAAATGTTTTGTTATAAATCTGTCAGTTGATGCAGAAAACTGCAGTACATGACTAAAGAAAGCCAATTATATTCCTGTTTCCTACAGGATTTGTCATACCAGCATTCAGACAATCATTCTTATATGGAGGCTTCCTATTAGCTGGGTGTAATACACGGCAGGCATTAGACAGGTCCTCTCATGGTGGGAGACTTTGTTATACAGCTGAGGTCAGAAGACCCTCAGATAATTACCAGGGAGACCACCTCCTACTCCCAATCCCATTTGAAACCAGTCCAGTATGTCAAGATTTGACATTTTTATCCCCCTGACCTTGTAGTTTTCCAGCTCAACTCAATTTCCTCCTGTGGGAAAAATGTGTGCACTAATCGTTTCCTATCATTTTCTGTGACACAGAGCTGCTGAACCTCCCCCAGCTTCACTTCAGAGGGTGGTGGGTCTCAGTGGACGGAGACAGAAATTCTTCATTTCACTGTCTTTCAAAGAGTGTTTCAGAGATTTTTTGTTTTGTCTACACTTTCAGTTTAGGTATACATATTCATCCTAAATCTCCAACACATCATGTTGGAACTGAAGCAGTTAATGTTTCTGTGTTATATGATTTTAAAATTAAATAGTATTTGTTTACTATAAGTTGCACTAAACAAGTTGTTTTCATTTAATTGGGAATTGAGTATGTAGACAACTGTAATGTTTTTAACATATGTTAGAAGATGCTAATTCCAGTTCCCTGAAAACAAACTCCATAAGTCCTCAAACTCTGTGTCGCAACCATTGCTGTTTACTCTCTAAATTTAACCATTGATCAAGATTGATGTCCCGGCCTAGTCTGATCTGAGATCAGTTTACCAACCAGTTCCCTGTTGTTTTCCTTCTCCTGCTCAGCCGTCGGTGAAGTCAGAGTACGTGCATACCTGTTCAGTCAGCTGCTTATTTGCTTCTGGTGCCGTATCCTTATCTTGTCGACAGCTATTTGACTGATCCCTGTGGTTTCGCAGATCACAGCCCCTTTTTTTTTGTTTGTTTGTGTGTCAGTAAAGCCAGCTTTAAATGCTGCACTGAGAAGCCTCCGTCTCAGCCAGGCAGCAGCACTCTGACATGACTTTGCTAATTCCTGCGGAGATGTTCTGCTAGGATTAACTATGCCAGCAACGGCTCCATGGCTGCATCAAAATCCTCCAGTACATCGAAGAGTTTATTCATTCAAAGGGTTTTTTCTGTCTGTTTGTGGATAATCATACTCCTATGTTGTATGTGTCAGAGACCATATTTATAAATCAGACTGCCAGCACTCATGGTCTACATTTCACAGCATATGTGAGACACTGCCTGCACACGAGTGTGATAGATGCATAGGCGTGTTGTGACTCCTGCTGCTGGTATATTCTATGGCAGTGCTTTTAGCCTATTCAGATGCAAGGAGCTGAATCGGGTGCAGGCAGGAGGCGTCTGCAACTCAGGACTTAAAATATCCCCTGTGAGCCGGGGCCAAATGAGCCTGTAAGCCCAGCCTCATCGTGTGGAGGAGACAGCACTGCTCAAGCTCACGACATCCAGCACTCAGATGTACAAATCGATCGGTGTAAAGCGTTCACATAAGACATGTTAACCTTGAGCTCAGGAATTTGAAGGTGTATTTACACTAAAAGGCTTTAAATAGAGGGAATCCATCACCAGTGGGCCAGTTGGTCAATAGTGGCTGAAATAGCTCAACGGTTAGTCCCTGTAGAAAAGACCCTGAGAGCTGCATAATGTGCTGCATCATCAGGCTGGATTTGTAAACAAAGACTGGATGCCTTGCCAACACTTGGCAAAAAAAAAGGTTTTAATCAATTTCAGTTCAATAATTTGAAGAGAATTAGAGAGCCAGATACATGCCTGTAACTAAGCTTTTCACATGTTGACATCTGCTTCTCTTGCAAGTGCGCACACTCTTAATCAAAGCATGATCATTCGAGGGAGGACAGGGAGGTTTTGCTTACGTCACCAAATTCAGCTTTTTGTTCGCATCACTTTTGCCTCTCACTTCTTAAAAAGAGAGTGAAAAAGTGACAGATGTCTATATTTTGTAAAATTTCATATGTACTCTAATACTGCACTTCCACACTGAAGACATGGAGACAGAAGGCCTTACACCGATGTAGTTGGAGTACAGATACTCTGCAGATGCACTGCAGCTAGTTTGACCACATTTAACACGAACCTTAAAATGATTCCCAACTGAATAAATGTTGAATCAAACTGGAAATGCTAATTTAACCAGTTTGAAGAATCAGTTGCCATACTGAACCTCAGAACAAAGTGGTCGTCATTATTAGATTTATGTGGATCGATGCTTTTGGGATTGTATGGTCTGGGTTAAAAATGGTGAAATTATGCATGCTTGAAGACTACACCAAGTTAGTATTTTGTTTTTCTGTCTTACAGAAACGAGCCAAGGGCCATGTGCTCATTGATAAAATCTGCGAACACCTCAACCTACTGGAAAAGGACTACTTTGGCATCACGTACAGAGACATAGAGAACCAGAAGGTAAACCTGAAGAAAATCTGCTACATGAGCTACAAAACATGTTAATAACTGTATTTTTTAAAAGTAAAATGACATAAATTTAAGCTGCATTTAGAAGATGACTCCTCTTAACCTTCCAAACAATTCCCTTATGTCTGTGTAGATTTCTCACTTGGAGAAGCATGCTTCTTAGTAGGTTGTTGTCAAACCTGTTTCCTCTGTTTGTCTGTGCAGAATTGGTTGGACCCTTCCAAAGAGCTGAAGAAGCAGATCAGGAGTAAGTGCCGTAATCCAATAAAGCCATTTAGTTGTGTTGTTTTGATTAGCCGATAGGCGTGAATGCAGTTGCACAATCCTGATTTTAATCATTTAATGTTCTGTCTACATCTCAGCTGGTCCGTGGAACTTTGCTTTCAACGTGAAGTTTTACCCTCCAGACCCCTCGCAGCTGACCGAAGATATCACAAGGTGACTTGACCTTTTTTTCTTGTTCTTGACCTTGTCTTATTTTCTCAGAAGTGGAATTATTGACTTCATGGCGCGCAGAAAAACATCAGATTCTGCAAACGTTGCAAAGAAAAGCCAAGCATCAGATTTGATAAGAAAAACCTCCTGACTGTTTCTGTTGTTTTCTCCCACACACAGGTACTACCTGTGCTTGCAGCTGAGGGATGATGTGGTTTCAGGCCGGCTGCCCTGCTCCTTTGCCACCCACACGGTGCTGGGCTCATACACGGTGCAGTCAGAGCTCGGTGACTACGACCCCGAGGAACTGGGCAGCGACTACATTAGTGAACTGCGCTTGGCGCCCAACCAAACCAAAGAGCTGGAGGAGAAGGTCATGGAACTCCACAAGACCTACAAGTTAGTGTTTGCATCTTTTACACAACTCTGAGCTCAGACTGTTTGTCACAGACCTGATGATTAAATAAAACATGGAGATATTTATATGATCAGAATAAAGATAGTTTAAAAATCTGTTTCAGCCTTCAGTTAAACAGCTTTAAATCATTAAGTCTACCTGAGTTAATGTTTACAACCTGGAATAATAAACTGTTCTGAACAGCATCCCATCTGCAGACATTTGTGTTTTCCTATAAATGGATTCAGCTGCCTGTTCTATAGCCTGGTACACCAGCCTGACTAACGCCATGTATGAGATACAGAGAAAAACAGTGTGGGCTCCCTATATAGATGGGTTTTGAGCAACGTGCAAAAAAGATGCGCGGGCAAAAAAGGGGAAAAAAAAGGGGAAAAGAAATAATGAACTATGAGAAGAAGTGTGTTTTACAAAAAAAAATCGAAATTTAAAGTATAAAAGGAGAAAAGATGAGGAGAAAAAGTGAGGAAAAAATAAAGTTTAAGAGTTGGTATTTGGTTGGATGAAAAAAAAAAAAAATAAAAAAAGGAAAAAAATGAAAAAGGGAAAAAAGGGGAGGGGGGGGGGAATGAGAAAAAAAAACCCCAAAAAAAAAATATAATAGTTTAAAATATATTTTATTTATATTTTTATAGAGATATAAAATGAAATAAAGGAGGGGGGAGGAAGAAAATATTTATATATATTAAGAGAAAATAAGAAAAAAAAAGTAACGCAGCAATATGGAGGAAATAAAAAAAAAAAAAAAGGGGGAAGGGACATCTTGCTCTGCAGATTAAAAATAAAAAAAAAAAAAGAAAAAGAAGGTGGAGGGGAGGGTAAAGGTGGACGAGGAAGAAAAACAGGAAATGGAGAGGAAGAATAGGAAGGGGGGGGGAGAATGAGAGGGGGGGAGGTTTAAGAGGTAATAGTGTTAGCAGTTAGATAGTTAGTTAGTTTGTCTACTGTATGCCGATCACAAATAAAAAAAAAAAAAAAAAAACAAAGGAAAATAAACAGAGAAAAAGCGAGAAAGGTTAGAATGTAGGAAATAAAAAATTTTCAAAAGATAGAGTGGAGATGTTGTTTTTTTGTTGTATTAAAAAAAAATAAAAAAGGAAGTTAAGAAGGGGGGGGGGAGGGGGGGGGGGGGGAGGAAAGGATGGAACAGACTGTAGATTGTTGTGGAGTTTGTTGGAATTAAAAAAAAGTCTAAAAAAAAAAATAAGCTTTTAAATCAAAATTATAAATTAAAATAAAATTAAGGAGAAAATAAAAAAAAAATAAAAATAAAAAAAAAAAAAGAAAAATGGGATAAGGGTGATTACTGATTGTGAAAAAAGGGGAAAGAAAAAAAAAAAAGAAGAGAAGGAAATATGTTATTATTTATTAAAAAATAAAAAAAAAAAAAAAAATATAAAAAAAATTAAAAACAGAGTTTTATAGTTGGATTTTATAGATTTTTAAAAATTATATGAATGAGTTTAGGGGGAGATTGAAGAAAAAATCAAGGAAAAATACAGGGTTTTTGCGCGGTAGTGGCGAGGGTAGCAAAGAAGGAAAATAAATAGGAAAATAATCAATAGAAGAAAAAAACTAATAGGAAAATAATCAGGGGAAAAATAGAATAATAAAAAAAAAAAGAAAAAAGATCAATAAATGTTGACTTTTCCGTTGTTTTGTTTGATAATTTGATGTGTAATTATCAGGTTGTGACATAGAGAAGTGAGGAAAAACTTACATTAATAAAAAAATAAGAAAAAAAGAAAAAAAGATATAAAAAAGAAAAAAAATAAAAAAAAAAAAAAAAAAAAAAAAAAATAAAAAAAAAAAAAAAAAAAAAAAAAAAAAAAAGAAGAAAAAAATGGAGGTGAGGAGCGGGGGAGGAGGAAAGGGGAGGAAGGCGCGCAGCACCTTCTAGTTTCTATGTCTCTCTCTCCTCTTTTCCTCCTGCTCCCGCCTCTCTCTAAATAAAGGCAGGGAAGTGAGCCAACTAACCATGGTGCGGGTGGCCCCCTGTTCTATGCCTGAGTTCTGTCTTCACCCTCTGATATAATGATCTCTGTATAACCCTAGGGATACACTGCATGCAGAAGCGCGCCAAAACTCAGCAGTTTCATTTTGGCGCCCATGTTAACAGACTGTGTCGACCACATCAGGCGCTGTGTGGTGTGCCGCAGTGCTAAAATCGGCGCGCGCTGTGGAGCGATCATTTAGGCTTCTGTTCTATTTTCTGCGCAAGCCGCGGCCGAATTCGTAAAGACAGGCAGGACACTAAGCAGGAACACAAGACAAATCTATCAAAATAAACCCATTTCTCAAAGTAAAACCCGATCTCTTTTTAATAATCTAATTATATGTCAATCATGTCTTCATTTTTATTGAAAATGCAAGTGGAAGGATTCGCACACAGAAATTTCGGCTTTCTGCTTGTGCATAGTTTAAAAGCAGAACAGGAGATGTACGATTGTGGAATTATCAGCTGTAGAGGTACAGCAGAGGAGCAGGACTGCCTGCTGACTGTGCACGCCCGATGTGGACAGAAAGAGGGGTGGTGTCAATGAGAAAATGGGCGCACTTCCGCATGCAGTAGCTTGATGCAGTCCTGCCATGTCCAGTGGGTGTATAGTACCAGGATAAAGGTGTCTGAAATGGTCATCTGTTCTAAAAATAGATGCACTTCTGAGACTGTGGACATTTTCCTTAAAGCCTCCATGAAAACAGCCAGTTTTCCAAATGTTTTATGGAGCAGAGCTGTGAATTATCCCCGTTTAAATGTCTGGTGTGGCTTATAAGGATGGAGGGAAACATCAAGTCTGTCTTTAATCTGTCTGATCTGATCAGGGGGATGACACCAGCTGAGGCAGAGATTCACTTCCTGGAAAATGCCAAGAAGCTGTCCATGTACGGTGTGGACCTCCATCATGCCAAGGTAACAAGTCACAGCAAACTCTCAACTTCTTATGGATTTTTCTCTCCATTTTTAATTTATTTTTTCCCCACAAGTTGAATTTATTATTTGCGGGATTATTTATCTGTGTCCTGCGTCTAGGCTCAGTGGTCAGATTTTCCTCAACAGATGTTACTCACAAGGAGACATAATCACATTTTAAGTAATACTTACAGTTGCAACCTAACTCAACCTTTGTGTGTTTAGTAATGGTGGTTATTTCAAAGATACTTTAATATGTAAGGAAATTCAACACAGACATGTATGTTTGTTTTATAAATTCCAGAGGAATAACTTTACAGTTTAAAAGTGGTAAATTACTTTCTTGCAAAAATAAAACCAGAAATCTAAAATTACAGCCAGAAATCAGCCACTGTGTGTTTTTCTCATGTAGAATTAGATTTAGCTAACAACAGCCGGAAATCTCATTCACGTTTGCAATTTAAATTGGTACCAATATCATTTCTTGGCCTGTAACCAGACATTGGCTTACAGTTTCCTCTTGGTCCTTGTTTCCAACATAAGTAAGAAAACACACCTGTAACTGAGACAGCAGTTAAAGAAGGAGCTCTTGTTAAACCTTTAATTATGTAGCACCTTTACAAATGCTGAAAAACTGGTCATGTTTCATATAGACAGAGCCGTACTAGTTGTGTTTACTAGCTAGTGGCTGCAATGTCGCATTTACTGTAACAACCTGAGGAGAAAGAAGCATATTTCCCAAAATATAGAGGACAAATATTTGAAGCAAATTAAACTAACTACAACTCCTTTGTGTGTTTCTGTGTTTTTACAGCTATGCAACTTCTATAGTGTACATGTATCTATGGTATCATATGTAAATGTCTTAAATGAACTGTTTTTCACTCATGCAGTCACTAGTGATGCTTCCAACCACAACACCGCTGCTTCACAAACATCATGGCTGCCACAGTGATGCCTTGGTTTAACATGCCACCGCTGCTCCACTGATTGATTGTACTGCTGTTGTCTCTGTAGGGTTGGGGGGGGGTGAGGGTGTTGGAGATGGAGCCCAGCTTGTCTTCTGCTGCCGTTTCTGTTCCACCAGCATCAGATGCATCATTAGAACAGACAGGAAGAGAGTAATGTCATCGTAAAAATAAAACTTCCTGATAGGAATCGGTTTTTAAAAGCGCTTTGAAAGTCAAAATGAGTCTAGATGTGACTGATTGGTGGGGGGAGATACCCTCACAGATGAACATTGGGATGGATGACATGACAGAGATGAGGAAGCAGCTCTGATCAATGCTCAGTGTTCGTTCTGTGAGTCAGTTTTAATACGCAAGTAAACCATGTAAATATGAGAAGAGCATCCTTCTTTTGTCTTCTCTCCTCTCTCATTAAATGCAAAGTTGGTAGGGAATCTCTATGAATGCTTGGGTCCAGCTGAGGGAGAGGTAAGAGGTTGCTTTCCATGTGCTTACAGTTCCTGAGTGAGTGTGTTTTTCCTATTTCTGCATGGTTTCATAGAAAGTTGTCATTTTCAGCGTCCCATTTATCACTTGAGAGTGGTGGTTCCTGCTTTGGATCTACGCTTCTCTTTCAAAACGTCATCCTTATTTTTTTGCTCATCTCATGCTTTTTTGCAGTGAAGAGCATAATCTTGTGCTTCATTCACCATTTCCCCAAAACTTCACTGTTGCTTTTGGCAGCATCACCACAACATGCATAGAAGATATTAGAGCCTGATTTCACTCTGCCTGCCTGCCAAACCCTGTTCTTACCACAACCCCTTTCTTAGAGTGTCCACTTTGTCCTGCTGTGCACTGATGCCTGAGCACTTCCTGTTTATCCTATAGAGTTCATCAATGTTTATATTTTGCAGACAAAAAAATGATATAATAATCAAAAGGTGTATTATTATGGTCAAGGACTTTTTCATCAAGATTGTCAGAATTGTGAGAATTTTTGTGCACAAACTTGTATTTTCTTCCATTTTCTTGATGTGTGTTGTTTCCAGGACTCTGAGGGTGTGGAAATAATGCTGGGAGTTTGTGCAAGTGGCCTCCTCATCTACAGAGACAGGTTGCGGATCAACAGATTTGCCTGGCCCAAAATCCTCAAGATCTCCTACAAGAGGAACAACTTTTATATCAAAATCCGGCCCGGCGAGGTAAAGGCAATAACTGTAGCGCAGACACTGAGAAATGTCCTCAGTTTTTTTGGTTGGGACGCTGCAGAAAGAACATTTTATTCATTAAAGTAATGAGCAGAGCCTTTATTTCCCAACTGTATTTGAAGAAGATATTAGTTTATCATTCCCTCTGTTATATGAGTTATGTTGGTCATGTTTTAGCTTTAAATAAGCCACCATTAGTCCTTGTTTGACCTTATTACACACTCAACATACCTCCCCACACATTCCTTCAGCATTTCAGTGGAAAGAAACTGCAATTTTATGGGCCTTAACTAGCCCTGAAGATTTTCACACATTCAGCCATCTGTTGTGCAGGCACATTAGAAGATACTGTATCGCTGTAGGTTTACATAAATGGTGTTGCTAAACAGAGGATCTTTTCCCCGATTTAAAACTAAAGGGTCTCTATTATGAAACAAAAGCTGATAGTGTAAAAGAAATGGAGAATCTTTGGTTTCCCTTGTTTTAACCTTGTACAATTACTAAAAAATTAGCATGCTGTGTAAAATGTTAGCGTTTCATTTGACCATTTCATGGAAAATACTTGCTTATTTGGAATTTGGTGGCAGCAACACATCTCAGAAAATTTTGAACAGTACAATGTTTACCATTGTGCAGCATCACCTCTCCTTTAACAGCCGTCTGTAAACGTCTGGGAAGTGAGGAGTCCAGTTACTGCGGGTTAGGAAAGAAATGTCATCCCATTCTGGTCTGAGCTACTTTTGTTTCATGATGCACAAATTTTTTCTATCAATGACAAGACTGCAGGCCGACCAGTTCAGCACCTGGACTGAGGATGCAGTATGTGGTTTAGCGTTGTCTTGCTGAAATATGCAAGGCCTTTCCTGAAAGAGATGATGTCGAGATGGGAACGGATGTTGCTGAATATGTAGCATCCAGTTTTGACTTTTGTCCTTATTCTATGTGCAAATTCTCCCACTAAAGGCCTTTTCACACTGGGACCGATGCGAATAAACGGCACGAAATTGTGAATAATTTGGAGGAGAAATATTGAAGCATTTTTCTTTACACACCTGCTCCAACACGAAATCATGAAGATGCAAGAACAAATTTGCATTTGTTATTCCAGAGGAACATGACCACATGCAGCAGTGACGGAGGGAGAGGCGGCTGCAGATAAACTTCTGGATGCTAAAAAACAGCTGATCTCACCGTGGAGATACCAAATGCGGATTTTAAATATAACACCTGTAGCTAATAACCTGGAACAGCTACAACATGTAGGGAAACACTGTTACTTCAGCAGTGATATTTTTTTCCCCTCGTTTGCCAAACAAGAGTGTTGCGACACAAAGATGATAACACCTGAACCATAATGATACAGTAGCAGCAACCAAGCGACACGTCTCTTTTTTTTTCCTCTCTTTTTGTTTGCAACCAGCTCTGTGACAGTCAGAGCGCCTACTCTGATTGGTTGATTGTGTATCTATCGGATGCTAATATTAAGAAAATCGACCTCAGTTAAAAAAAAAAAAAGATTAACGTTGCGAGACGGAATGTTTTTTACTGATGCGAACCCTCCCGTTTGCATTAATTTGATTAAAGCTATTGCTGTGCGAATCTTTCGGACGAAATATTCGGAGTAGGTGTGTAAAGGCCTTAACTCTGAATCTTTTACACTTTAAGTGATCAGACGTTCAAAGTTTTTGCAATTTTACATTTCAGAATATTTTTCTGAAATTGTTCCACAGAGGCTCACCAATGTGTCTGTCACACATTGATGAGCCTCTGCTCATCTTTATATGTGAGTCTCTGCCTCAGAAATGCGCCTCTAGTTGCTTTTTGTTGCCTCTGTTCCAGTTTGTTTTTTTGTTTGTTTTTTTTAGAGGTGTTGCTACCATCAAATTTAAAATGAGCTAATATTTTCCTTAAAATGATAAAATGCCAACATCTGATATGTTGTTTGTGTTTTATTGGAAATGCAAGTGTTGTTTGTTTTTTTTTTCAGATACACCTGGCACATATATATTAAAAATATTCTCTTGAAGCAAACAGCTCAATAAAAACAGCACAGTTGATTTTAATATATCAACTGTGCTGTTGTTGTTTTTTTAGGTTTGTGTTTTAGGTTGGTCTCTTTTTTTTTTTCCTCCAACCCCTTAAATTTGTTACCTGTGATACTGCATGACACCTCCAAATGATCAAAGCTTCATCTTCTCCATGACTGTTTAAGAATTAACTGATGCAGCTTAATTTCATAATGTAACAGTGTTTGGTTTTCCAGTATGTCTTACATAATCTGGATTTGCGCTGCTAAGTGCTGCTGTTTTATGTTAGAAGGAGTATTGAATTTTGAGCTCATTGAATGACTCATCCAGAAATCTGGGGCAAAAAGAATGGAGTGTTGGGATTTCAGTGTTTGTATAACGGTTTTAAAACTGATAAAAGAAGTCATGTTTAAGCAGCTATTATTAATGGGTTAGACTGAATTGAGTAAATCTGATCACATTATTTTGTGTGTCCCCAGTTTGAGCAGTTTGAAAGCACAATCGGTTTTAAGCTTCCAAACCATCGTGCTGCCAAGCGGCTCTGGAAGGTCTGCGTTGAACATCACACCTTCTTCAGGTAAGGAGTAGATTGATTCTTCTCATGTTTTGTTATGTTATTGGGATCTTTTCGCATGTGGGTTTTGTTTTTTGTTTTGTTTTTTTCCATAATGAGGTTATCACCTTAGCATGTGTATTTTTAATTATAACACCAGTTCCATTCAGCAAAGTGACATTCAGCCTCTTGATGCCATTATAAAGTGAAACACATAATCTCTGTATTTGCGTCGCGGGCATGCCAGCCTTCCAGTTTTCTCACCAGCACAGTTAAACAGAGGCAGTGTTCAGGTTGTTAGCTGTTGGAACATTGAGCCAAGTTGCTGTTTTAAGCAAAAAATAGGTCTCATGGGCCGTTTCGAGTAGCAAACCCAGCCCGAGGGCTCCCTGGAGACGCTTTAAATGAGTAGGAGTTCTAACGCTTCTCTGTGCTTGATTTAAAATCCTTGTTTTCATTTCTGCTTTGATTAATGTGCATGTTTGTGACTTGTTACAGGCTCGTGTCTCCTGAGGCGCCACCAAAGAAGTTCCTGAGCCTTGGTTCCAAGTTTCGCTACAGCGGCAGGACGCAGGCTCAGACTCGCAGGGCCAGCTCTCAGATCATCAGGCCGGCCCCATTCTTCGAACGCTCCTCCAGCAAACGCTACAACATGTCCCGCAGCTTAGATGGAGGTGAGGAGCAGGTTCTGGTCCAGTGCTGTGCAAGATTACTTGGTTTTATTTTTGTTTGCTTGTAGTTATGTATGTGACAGTGACAGTCCTTTTTTTAAAAGTGCAAATGAGCCTTTTTTGTTTCCCCTTTCAAAACCAGCAATACATGTTCGCTTCTGAAAGCTGACAGAGCTTAAAGCGAGGCAGAGTCAAAGCCACAATGAGTATCTTAACAGCCATATGCAGGAGCAAATCAAACCCTTCATGCAGCTGCTCACATTTTTTTCCCAGAGATTCAGGCCAAACGTTCGGTGTCCTTAAAACGTCACAGATTAAACGGCAAAACATTCATCTTTCTCCTCCGATGTTTCAGCTCCCATTATGGAGAACCATGAGACTCCGATGAAGGACGGCACCGCTGACGGGGCAGCCAAAGTCATTGCTAAGGGAGACATTATCACCACGGTAACCACAGAGAAAAAGGCAGAAGAAGAGAAGGCGGCGCAGGAGGATGTACAGAAAGATGCCACTGAGACAACAGAAGCAGCTGCCACCACGCCACTCAGACATGACACAAAGGTAACCGCTGGGTAGCGGTTCATTGCAGCTCCAGCTGCTTTTAAATAAACCTTCCAGAGGCTGCAAATGTTTCTACTTTTGCTTCAGGGGGATTTTAAGTCAGATTAACAGTCAGGTTGCCTTTTTAAACCTTTTTTTGTTTTATATTGATTTTCTTTCTTTCTTTTCCTTTTCTTTTTAGTAAAGTTCTTAATGGCTGATGTGAATTTCCCAGTTGCTTTCAGCTTAACTCACTGCTCTAGACTATGCCAGAGTGCTTCTCATCTTGTGTGCGCTTTACTAATTAGCTTTTCTTTTCTTGTCCTTTCTTTGACCCCACACTATACTTGTGTGTGCTCATGCGTATTCACCCTCTTCCCCTTCGCTTCTCTCTATTTACACACACGTCATCTCTTGGTTGACATTTCCCTCCATCAGCGCTCCCCACATATATACACAACTGACCCCCTCCGCTCTGAGCTCTCACTCCCCTCATCTCCCGTTTCATCGACCAAAGTGCGACGGAGGCGCAGGGAGAACGCTCGAAAGCGGGCCTTGTCAGTCAGCCCAGCCAAGAGCAGCACGGGGTGCCGGCGGCGGCAAGCCCACGCGGACCGCGAAGCCGCCCTGCTGGAGGAGCAGGCGCTGCTGCTCTCGGCGCGCAAGCAGAGGCTGGAGCAGGGCAAGCGCCGCGGCGGCACACTCTTCTCCTTCTCCCTGCATCTGCCAGACCTGTCCTCCTTCCTGGACGAGGATGGCTACATCACCTTCCCCGATCTTTCCGAGATGCGCTTCCTCCCTGAGTGCGCACAGAATTTCCTCCCCATTAAATCACCGTCACTCATCCCCTGCTTCCTCTTCATCTTCTTCTTCCTGCTTTCCACCTCCTTCTCTGTCCCCTACGCCCTCACCCTCTCCTTCCCACTGGCGCTGTGCCTCTGCTACCTGGAGCCCAAGGCAGCCTCCCTGACCGCCTCCATAGCCCAGGGCTACCATGACCATGACAGTTCAGAGGAAGAGGAGGTGTGTGCGTACGCCTGTATGTTCCAGTGCCCGCCTCTGGCGTAGAATGAGAGTCCATTATTCCGGTTAACACCTTATCCTGTCCTGTAACTGTTTCACCAGTTCAGAACCGACCTGGAGACTGTGTGTCCCAGTGTCTGTCAGTCTCCTACTTTCAGAACCTCATCTCTGCCCAGTCACGCCTTCATCCTGTAGAATACATCTTCATCAGCACCACAAGTACACAGCGATCAACTTGCAAGTCTCAAAATTTCACATTTGATTGACAGCTTCACCACAATGAGAGGGTTAGACACAAATCAGCTGCACCACTGGGATTTTTTTACTAACATGGGCGTCATTAAATTTTTTGCAGCACTGCATATGATTTACCATGAAATATGACTCGGTAGTGTATTTATAAAGGATTATAAGAATTTTAAAAGGTTGCTTATCTACATATAGCTACTAATCCCTCATCAACTACATGGCTTTGTGCCTAACCCATGTCAGTGTTATCATCTACAGTACCAGTTAAAAGTTTGGATACAACTTCCCATTATGTCCCCTGTTATAACCCAGCTCTGCCAGGGACCCTGGGCAATACCATGAAGCTGAACGGCGACATATTAAAGTGGATTTTTGAAGAGTTCATTGCAGGCAGTGGTCAGTGCACAAACAAAGGGCACGTGGTGCCATTCTAATCAAATAGTCACAACATGGAGACTCTTCTTTTCAAGATTTTCGATGGTTCGCTCTGAACAAAAGAACTAAAACTGTACAGTAGCTGAAAGCCAAAGTACAACAGGAAGTAGCACCTCTAAACCTGTTGTTCAAGTAAAAACAGCTATGGTGGGTGTGTGTTTTCACAAAACTAAAACCTGCCACTGCCTTCAAACAACAAAGATATTTTTCATCTTACAAGAACTTGAGAGCCAACAATGACAAACTCAAAAGATTAAACCTGGTAAACTAAATGTGGTGTGAGAGGTTACGCTCTAGTCAGCAGCTGCTTTGATTGGCCTGTAGGGCTGACCATCAGTTGTCAGAGGTGGGCAGAGGAGCTGGGGGTGCCTTTGGGTAACCCAATCCCAGCCAGGCACTGAATCCCAGGCTTGTACATACAAAGGAGAAAGTTGAGCTATATATCAGTGAAGGCAGAGGCTGTGACATCCATGCTTTTAACTGGTGCTGAAAATTTAGGCCTTTACAGCTTAGAAAGCGAGCAGCATCAGCTACATGCCAACACATCCACATTTCCATGCACTTAGTCTCTCTGCATTGCTGTTTGACCCAGTCAAAGAAATTATCATAAATCATTTAGCTCACACTTACTTGAAGCAGAGCTCTAAACGTTTTATCAAAGATGATTTCTGGATGGAGAGCCAAGATGTGACATTTTTCTCACCAGCAGCTCCCTCTGGACCAATCTGTGTAGGAGAACATGCTGCCATGCAGAGAGACTGTGACACCTGAATGCACCCAGATCACCTTCAGTGTTGACATGCATGGAGAGGAGGGGGAGGGCCTGAAAGTCAGGTTACTGCTCAGCCACCAAATCATCTCATCCTATTTGTAGTTTGAAGTTTGCTGATGTGCAAAAAAGCACATAAGGTGAATTCAGTTCTTCCAAACCTGATATAAATCTGATAAAAGCACTTTTAACTCTCAGTGACTGACTGATGGTTTCAACTTCCTCTGAGTCTGTTTTTGCTTGCTTATTTTTTTCATTTGCTTCTTATGTTTTTGTTTTTTGTAAGATCTTTAAAGTAGTGCTGTCTGATAACTCGTAGCTTACCGTTTTGACAATCAGAGCATTTCCATTCGTCCCATTTGTGGTGAAGAGACAATTTCTGTACAGGATTAATGTATTTTTGAACATTTACAAGTTGGGTCCTTCTTGTTTCTCCTGCTTGCAATTTGGAACGGTTTGTTTGGTCTGCACATGCAGACTGACAGCGAACAAACTGACTTTGCCTTTGACGGAGAGATGACTGCCACAGAGGTTTGTATATCAAAGGAATGCGTATATATCAGGCATAAAGAACTTCAGAAAATACATTCTCTTTGAAATGTTATTGAGGATATGTGTCTTTTAAAGTCCTGCATGGTTTGCATGCAACTAGTCTTCTCCTGCACATTCACTTCTTGTTTTTCTCATTATTTTTAAATTTACTATAAATACACTTCCTTAGTTTTGCAATATGTCCCTTTTTTTAATGTTTTTTTCACCACATATTATTGCTGACTGTTGTCTAAGCCTTGTACATTATTATTGTGAGGTTAACACAGTGAAAATAGACAAAATTTGTTGTAAAATGTGTCCAGCATCTCTCATTACCACAAACTTTTTGATTTTTAACAACCTAAAATGAAAAACATTTAATGTTTAAGATCTAGATGGCTACATGTTTTTGTGTATTTATGTATTAAATGCAAGAGTTTTATTTTAATGAAGAGATTTCTAGTGATGCAGTTGCAGATGCTGTGGCAATCCTTTGTGTAATTAAGAGCAGCAGAGAGCTGCTTAAATCTACCAAAATGTGAACACACTGTCACACAGTGAAACAATAATACACATGTTAAACTAATTAATATAACCTGTAACACTGCACCGTAATTTTCTGCAGCAGTGGTGATAGTTTGCAGCTGCAGGCCATAAGCCAGATGACGAACTGTGTGTTAAAGCCGAGTCACACACTGTTTTAATGCATCAGATCCACTTCTGCTTTTGGAAAAGCTTTTAAAAAAAAGGCATTGGCTATCTAATTTTTACAGCATAGGTACCACTCTTATGACAAGCATGGAGCATGGAGAAATTCACAGCTGTACAGGCCTTTAGATCCTAGTAACAGTTGCTAAGGCAGTTGCTTAACAGAGAGGATTAGCAGTCAGATTCTGTTCCCTGTTCTTTGCTTTTTTTTCCCGGCCATCTCTGTCCCTCATTACACTTCCCGTTCCCCTTATTTTCCATCTGCGTATCTTCTCTTTAACATCTTGTCGCTGCCTTGTCTCACTGTTTCTGTGCTCTCCTCTTCACTCGCCGTCAGTCGGAAGCAGATGAGGACTCTGAGACGCGGACTCAGGTACACTGGGCTCGCTTCATGGCGCAGCTCAGTGCATCACACCACCATCAGATGCACTGACAAATCAGCCATCGGTCACTTTGTGCTGTTTCTTGGCTTTGGCTTGCCTGCTGCCACCGCTGTTGACACACACACCAACTGATGATTCACTTCTGCCCAAATTCATCTCACAGACTGCTGCTGTAGAACTGTTGCTGCTTTTAAACATGCCATTTCACCTTTTTTTTTTATTTTCTTTGTTTCTGAACAGTATTCATGTTTATAAATCCTGCTGCTACACTCCAGAGTTTTATTTTCGCTTTTACCGTGAGTTAGTTGGATTTTTTTTTTTTTTTTTCCCCATCATCATTCGTCAGTTACAGCCTTACTGTTGAAGACAACGCTCCCATTTTCTCCCAACTAATGTTGGAATTAAACACAGCACGTTTTAGTACCTGATTACCCTCTTTACAATTCCTCTCCCCTTTTTTCTCTGCAGTATAGTTTCATAAGAAGAGTAAAAGGGGAAAACGTTTTTATCAGACATAGTAATCTGATGCTAGAGGTTGGTAAGCAACATTGCATGACTGACATGCGCATGCAAGCACTTCTATGGTATGAAGAATCCTAACAGTTAATGAGACTGATAACATAATGTCTGAGCCTTCGGTGGGTGCCAGTACTAGAAGCTGTCAGTGGATTTACTGTGTGGATTAGTTCTTGCTTTTAGCCTTTGAATACATTTTTAATACAAATAAAACAGAAATGATGCTGAAGTCTGTGTTAACTTCTAACGAGATTTGGGAGTATTGTGCTTAACTAAACCAGAGAAATTAATTCTGTGAATTATGCATGAAACCATTTATTTTCATTGACTTGAACTGGTCTTAAATGCCTGGTGAGCAGGTTTGGTCATCAGCTGTCATGTTGTTGGACATTTTTGCTGTTTGTACCGGAAGCTGCATGGATATCCTGCACAGCCTCCATAACAGGCCTGCGAGCCTTAAATTTAGTGAGGAAGCTTATGATGCCGCTGATGTAGACCTTCTCAGAGCTGCATTTATGCTGCCCAACGTGTGTTTTCGTTGCTCTTTGGATATGCAAGCTACCGTTGCGTACATAAAGCATGGCTGCCGTTCCCTCCATGCTGCCCCTGTCCTCATCTTCCCTGTATTACGATTCATGGGCTCCTGTAGGACACGGAGCCTCCGCCAGAGGTGGTCAAACACCAGACAAACATCAGTGAACTGAAACGCTCCTTCCTGGAAACTGGCGACAGTGGCTCGCCAGGTCTGACAGAATGGGAGAAGAGACTTTCCTCGTCCCCTCTGCGTTCTCCCAGAGCGGATGAAGCACCGATGATCGAGCCGCTGGAGCCGCAGGACGTAAGCTGCAGTCCATAGCAGACTGAGTGGCGGCATGTGTGTGTGTGAAGCATGACCTCAACAAGGAGATGTTTGTGAAAGCAAAGGTGTCAGTTTCAGGATTGATAAGTAGATACAATTATCTCGATGGGATTTATGCAGATTGCTTTTACTCTCCATCAGAATCTGCCTGGTTTGAGGCGACCTGTAGCTCAGCTAGCTGAGCGCTTGTTTCTGTGTAAAAGGTTACAGCTTAGTCAATGCAGCCAACACAGGTTTGAATCCTGGCCTGGAGACACCCCCACCCCTCCTTTTTCTCTCTCTGACCCTTTTCCCATCAAGTTACTGTTCTATAAAGACCACAAGAGCCCTTAAGCCTGGTTTTGTACTTTTTACACAACTTGCAGTTTTCAGACTCTTTTGAATTCATATCATGTTTCAAACTCATCTGAAATATTTTTATTTCTAATAAATTTACACACAGTTCTCCGCAAAAATAGATATTAGTGTTTCCTCAACCTATTCATAATAAAGCATTCAAACATCCCATGTACATAAATATAAAAAGCTCTTTACTGCATACACAGCCATCTCTTTTTGGTCTCTTCAGAGATCCTTTTCCAGGTTTAGGTTGAGAATACTTTGGATGTTTTGTGGTGATATAAACATTCACCCATCCTGAGCGCTCCCTAAAAGGTTTACTGTCAGAATTGTTCAATATCTTCAGCATCCATCTTTTCCTCTGTCCTGGTCAGCCTCCACAGAGGGATGCTACTGCTGCCACCATGTTTGACTCCATGGATGATTTTCATGAGTTAATGCTGAGATGCATTTAGGTGCCATTTCCAGCTGGTTTACATGCATGTTGTGATAAAGAATGCCTTCAGTTGACCAAAAGGTCTTTTAAGGTTATCCCGTTCTACCAAAGTAACTCTGGATCACATTCGCATCAACTCATGACTTATTGATTACAAACGCCTTCATTCCTGATTACTCAGTTGGGCAGTCAGATCTCAGAAGAACACTGGGAATCCCAAACTTCTTCCAGTTAAGAAAAATGGAGGTTGCTATGCTTTTGGACTCCCATAGTTTGTTTTCTTACAAACAGAATATTTCAAAACCTGTCTACTTTTCCTTTGAGTAGAATTGTGTAGATTTATGAGGAGGAAACGATGATTTAGATGTGGGACTTTTAAAAGAGTCTGGAACCTTCCTGGTGGCATCTCAGATGTGTTCAGTGCACATTTATCCATTATGCCCTTGAGTCATGTTTGCATTATTTTACCTTTCAAGCCTGGAGTGGTGCTCCATTTTATTTATTTATTTTTTTAAATATCAGCAAGTATGAGAGGAAAAGTCAGTCATGTCCAAAGAACCCCGGAAAGATTAACCTCAAGTTTTTATTTATGTGTTTATTTTATGTTTCTGGTGTCTTTAGAAGCTGATGAATACAGAATTTAGTGGAAAGTTTTCCAGAAATGCCTCACATTTTAGACCGTCTAAAACAAATCCTTCAGCACTGGATGAGTTGAAGATTGGCTTTTCAATGGAGGCAACTAATCTGTAAAGCCATTACAAATGAGTACACATGTAGTTTAATGCATGTGTTTCTCTTTGCCACTGGAATTTTTTTCTCAATAACTGATTATGACAGAAGTTTATTATGGTAACGGAGGCGAAAATTACTCATCAGTTTTACAATTGTTGCAGGTTTTATCAGTTGATGTGTCGGATAATCTGATGGACTAATGAGACACATTTTCCCCGCTTGAGCTTCAGAATTGACTTCCTGTTTGTACCGTTTGGTTGGCAGTGAACGCTTGCATGTATGTGACCTTTTGATTTCCTTTCCCCTGCAGACTGAAGACGGGCAGCCAGCCGGAGGTGAGACGAAAGAGGCGATGGGACTTAAAGGCATTGAGGTACGCTACCTTCTTTTAGTCTTTCATGCCTGGAGATTTAAAAGTGTCTTGTTGGTGTTGTGTTGCATTTGTAGTTTTTGTATCTTTCCAGCTCCACAAGTATGTGGGGATTATTTGGTTCTTCTTATCTTTTCTTTTTTTTTTTTTTTTAAAGGAGAGAAACAGAAATCTTCACCTTTTTTTATTCTCCGATTTGCACTTTTGATGCTCCTCTGATCTCCAAATGAAAGTCCTAGAAAATTTTAGCTATTTTTGCATCTTAGATCCATTCACTCACAGAGGTAATCCCTCTGTTTGTGCAGTGACACTAAGATTAAATGTTAAGATGTATCCATACTTGTGGAGCTCCTCCTGTGTTTGTCATTTCAATACGAGTATTCACTCCGTAGAGCCTGTTTGCAGCATGTATCAGTTGTGTGATGCCCTCTGTTCATTAACTGGAACGATCCTTTTCCAATAAGTGAAGTGTCTCCCCAGGCGGCAGGATATCTGGTGAAATATGTGGCGGACAGTATCGTAACAGATGGGGCCACCTCCTCAGGGCCTCACGGGATTAGTTTGTCAACCACTATGGACGACGACGTCTTCATGGACGGGACCCTGAGGGAAGAGGCGGAAGAGAAAACCCCGGATTCCCAGGAGGAGGTGTCGGAGAAGTCAGTGGTGAAGGTCAGCCCCGGAGCTGTGAGACAGGAAGTGTCTCAGGCCATCAGCGACAAGAAAGGCACGCTCATCATCTTAAAGGAGGTGGATGATGACGCAGACACTGAGGGCAAAGACACAAGTGTTTTGGTTGAAAAACAGGAGCCCGTTGTCCTGGAAGAGTTGGAAGTTGACAAGAAAGAAATGCCATCTGCATCCAAAGAGACAGAAACTCTCAATGAAGACATTTCTACTGTTTTAGAAGGCCAAACTGCAGTAGTCAAGATTCTGAGTCCCAAGTTGGAGGTAAAAACTGATGACATGACTCAGATTAAAGGAATTGACTCTCCTAAGAAGGCAATGGCATCGTGGATTTCTGAGGAGGTGAAAACGGAGGCATCAGAGGTCTGCCAAGATGTACCTGCAAAGGAAATAAAGGAGGTGGAGACTTCTGACGGGGAGCAGCAGAAAGCAGAAATTTTCACCTTTGAAGAAGTCCTGTCCGAGCAGCCAAAGCCCAACCTGACTCTCGTTACAGTTTCTGAATCTGCAGCTGCATCCTTAGCAGTGGTACTGTATGAAAACAAAAAGCAACAATTTAGTTTTGGCTACCTCCTCTCACATTTCCACCGCCTTCCCCCATTGACTTCCCTCCAGCAGCAGTAGCAAAACCAGTCTAACAACAGTGTAATCAAGCCCTGTGCATGGCTAACAGTCCCTTAACACCCAGCGTTTTATACTTTAATGCCACCGGTTTCTGTTGCAGTCGAGCCCACAGCTGCTTTTTTGATACATAGTTTTGGGTTTGACTTTGTTTGCAGATTAAAACGGCTTTCTCTGCCTGAGCAGCCAGAAAAGAGAGAAATGGGAGCTGGCTTTTGTTTGTTTCTACGCCTTGTTTTTGTTTGTTTTTTTGCTCAGCTACACCATTCCTTCCTTTCAGCTCTGTTATCAGTTCCCTGAAAGCGGTGACATCACAGCCTTGGCTGGATCCCACCGCTGCAGCTTTCCCCACCTCATCCTCCTAAATCCCCATCACCCTCAGAGACAATTGGGGGGGGGGGAAATATTGTATGGATCTACCTGAAAAGATGTTTCTTCTGTTCTTAAACAGCTTTCAAAAGCATATTAGCAGACATTTGCTTCTGCTAAATTCCATGATCCTAAACCTGGATTTTTATTGTTGCATAAGTCAGCACATCTAATATGCTGCATAATGGTATTCCATACAATCATTACTTTTTTAAACCTTTCATTTTCCCACCATCTTTAGTCGTCTGTTGCTCACTTCAGCTTTTGACTGTCCTTTTCTACTTTTCTCTCTGTTTCTTTTCATCCTTGTGTGCCATCAGTCTACCCTGGGATGGGTTTCGTCCTCTCAAAAGGTGACCACACCTCCTTAAATTCTGTCTTCTAGTATGTAATCCTGTCAGGATGTGAGCAGTACAAAGCTCTAACCAACATAACACATTTTTCCCCATCAGGCGTGATGTGAAACTGCTCTGTAATGCTTGGATTTTGTTTTGTCAAGGTCAAAATCGTGATCTAATTATACAATTACCATTCACAGGCATCAGATGATCAAGAGGAGAAGGCAGTGGTTGCCAAGGAAACAGAAGCAGCGCCAGCCAAGTCTACAGGGCCAACGGTGAATATCCAGACTGCAGAGGCTGCACAGGCCGAGCTCTCGGTGGTGGCAGATTGTGAGAGCAGAGAGCCGCGTCACAGTCAGGAATGAGTGGTCATAGCTTCGCTGAAAAATCATTCAGTCGTTGCCCTGAGCCATCTGTATAGCGGAGTGCATGGATGCAGCCTGTAGCAACCAGCTTTGGGTAGGATGAGAGTGGTGAACAAGAGGAATCAGAGGAAAGAGTATCTGGTGAAGGAGAGGATGGAACCGTAGAGGGCAGAGTTTTGGTGCTAAGAAATTAAACTGACAGATGTAGATTCAACGTTTGCATCACAGATCGTGTAGAGAAAGAAAACTGCGATGAAGAGAGTAGTTTAGAATGTAGAGGAGAGGAATTTACACGTTAGAGATTTGAAGGGGAGTTGAAGTAAACAGGTGCTCCTAGCAAGTGTATCCAGTTTTTTAGGGGAGTTGTTGAGGAGGCTGAGGAACATCCTCTTGCAATCCTCCGTCATGCAATTGAGAAGTCAAACGAACTTTCCAGAGGTCTTTGGTAATTTGCCCTTTAGGAGACAGAAACCCTGCCTTTCCCAACACTGCATGGAGAGCTCAGAAAAGCAAATGAAGTTGGAGGAAATGCCTTTACAAACGGAAAACAAACATTTTAATGAAGTGTCAGATTTGATGGAAGAAGAAATAGAAACTTAAGTCTTGGACCAAGTCCAGAAGCTCAGCCTACACACAGAGACTCCTACTGAGCTTCTTACGTCACGTCCAGCCGTCTCTCAGTTGGAGGTAACCCTGGATCAGCTCCTCAGCACCGTAACCTCCCCACCACCGCCCCTCCTGGCGTCTGCCACCTGTAACTACTTACCAAATGCGACCAAAAGCATGGACCTGTGTCTCAACCTCCCAACTTCCCAGTTAGCTGCTGTGCAGATCAGAGGACCTTTTATGTGATACGGTGCACACACTTGATTGAAACCTTGTGATTTACATTCCTCAGCACCCTTCAGTGGATTAGAGACTCTAATGCATGACTGCATGCTCATTTAGACATTAAAACTCTGTGGTGACTGTCTTTGGTATATTTTATTAGCATGTGGTGCTTATTTGTGTCAATTTGATTTCATGTACATCAGTGGGGTGTTATTTTAAGAACAAAAACGTTCAGTTTGAAAGCGAGCTTTAAGGAAGTTTATTTCAAACAGATGGTTTTGGAAAAGCTGGTCTCCCCCTGCAGACGCTTACTCGTTCCTGTTGTCTCTGTTTGACCACTAGACTCCTGACAGCATGGAGGTGACTGCCAAAGACGTGCCTGTGGTCCACACAGAGACAAAAACCATTACCTACGAGGCTGCAGAGGTACGCATAAACTAAAAATCACTCATGTCTGTGTCCATCTGCTGAATGCAAGCCCAGTATTCTCTCCCTTAAGAATTCTTTGCCACCCCTTAAAGAAAATATCTGTTTTTTAGAAGCTAAATGCTGAGTTCTGCAACCAACTAGCTGGTAACTGTTTGGTACTGATGCAGCAGACAGCACAGAAATGTTCTCTGAAACGCCCAAAGAAGCAGAAAATGACAGAGATGAAACCTGAAAGGATGAATCCAAACAGTACAAGGGATGTAAGACTTAAAAAGTGGGATGAATGAACAACTTTTAGGGAACTGCAGAGCTGGAAGTTATTGACACTTGAAAGCTTTGCAACATATTAAATTTGACAGGGGATTAGACATGTGCGAAGCGTGGGAAATGGTTACAAACCTGCAGAGAAAAGATATCTGACTGTGCAGTTTGATTCAGCCCTGAGAAGCTTTATAGGTGCTCGCTGTGTGGTCTTCCAGCTCAGAAATTGATGAAACTTGTATAAAGCAGATGGTCTTCTATGGGCTCATAAAGCTCTGTACACCACCTGCTCAACAACGAGCTACAATGTTATGAAATTTCTTGACCTCAGTGAGCACTTAATAAACTTGCCACATGCATAAGGAGCTACAGTGTTTTCAGGGTTGATTTTTCCACTGGAACTGATGTTGAACCCACTGTAATCTTTACATACACACCCTTAAGCAGCAGTATGGCTGGGCTCTTCGGCTCCAGTCTCTTGGGGGCCACTGCTGCAGGTTTCAGATGTTTCCCTGTTTGAAATCACCTGGCTCAGATTAATGAGTCATTTAAAGACTTGTGTGTAACTAGAGGACAGGCTGTTGAGGGGATCCATTTCATTGATTCAGGTGTGTTGGAGAAATAAACTCATAAAACCTGCAGGGCAAGTGAGTACCGGCAATGCAGAGCTCTGCTACAGGTATCAACTGAGTGATAACTGAACACATTGCATGGCTGCAGGGTTATTTGATTAATGGAGGGGGGTTGTGAAAAATGTTGAAGTTTGACCAAACATTTGGCAAAAACATAAGATCTAGACACCTCTGGCTCATCAACTGACTTACTTGAACTTCCAAACATGTTTTTGGAGGAAGTCTGTAACAGCTTTGGTGCCTTTAATGGAGGAAATTTTTTGTCAAGTCAACACAGTGGCTTTTGCAGCTTTACTTGATGGATTAATGATAAATTAAACTTAAACGCAGTGGCTGAAAATAATTGAAAATGAGCTCAACGAAAGTGTCATGTCTTTTATCTAGAGAACAAATATGGTGTTTTTGCTCATCGACAGGTTGACACTAATGGTGACGCAGACCCCGGGGTGTTGCTGAGTGCTCAGACCATCACCTCGGAAACCACCAGCACCACAACAACCACACACATCACAAAGGTCAGGGTGCATCTGTTGTCTCGTTAGCTTTTAAACAACAGAAGACCTGAAAACAAACATTCACACAGCTCCAGCATACCCGAGTTCTTCTCTGCTTACTCGCCAATTAAACCAGAATTATTCCAAAATAAAGGTTTACGGACAACTTGTTCATTTTTAAGACATTTTAAGTCTTATTATTACTTCCAGGAGTCAGAGAGAAACACAAACTTGATTGTTCTTTTCCTGCACAATCATCTCTGATCAACATATTTGGATCTTGAAGTTAAAATTGATAACCAGAATAAACCTGAATAACAACTTTAAACCGCAAAGAAATGTCACACTTTTTTTAACGTTTGCGAATTGTGAGCAAACGTTCTTCATCATTTAGAGGGAATTAAAAAAAGGAAATTGGAATATACTTGTGATTATAAAGTATTTTAGGTTCTATAAATCAGGGTTCCCACATGTCCTGGAAAACCTGGAAAATGATTGAACATTTTTCAAGTCATGGAAAACGAGAAAAAAAGTAAAATGTCCTGGAAAATCATTTTTCCTCCCTAGAATTCATCTCTGCTTCGTCTCTACTTCATCACTGTTTCGTCTCGGCTTCGTCTCAGCTTCACCACTACATCACTGTAAAAAATATAAGGAACAATTGTAGAACACTTCTCCAAAAGCTTGGGTTGGAATTTATTTGTCTATGTTTTGATAACTTGACTCATACTGTAGCAGCTGGAAAAGTCCTGGAAAATAACTTAAGGAAAGAGTGGGAACCCTGTAAATTACTTACAAACTTACTGTTAAATTCTCTAATACTTAATTCTTAATGACTGGTACTTCTGAAGGTTTAAATTCATAACAGAACTTTTACATATAAACAACTTGCCGTCTATTTTAAATTATATGGCTATGACAAAGCTCTTCAATGTTCAAGAAAAAAAAAAAGCAATTCAGCATCTTTGCTTTCTGTTTGTCAGACGGTAAAAGGAGGAATATCAGAGACGAGAATCGAGAAGAGGATCGTCATCACTGGAGATGCAGACATAGATCATGATGAGGTATATTAGTCGTTTCATGACTTTTATCCTTTATTCTTTGATATACTCTGTTCTTTTAATATAATAAGACAAACTGTTTTAGAAAAGCTGCAGAACAGTGAGCAGTAGGAACTTGGGCTGAAAGCACACCGGTGGCGGCTGACTGTGAAGCACACTGTTCTCATTTCAAGTGTTGATGCTCTTGAAAAAAACATTCTGCTTTTTAATGAGGTGTACCTGCCCCGTACAAGTACAAGTACATCCTGACTCCTGAACCCAGAGCAGATTCTCCTCCATGGTACTTTACCAACTCTTTTTAATGTTTTGCTTTGTTCTTTCCCACTTTTGTAGCACAGTGTGACATATCAAACATATCTGTGAAATGGATGAGGGGAGATTAATTACAGGCTTTGAGACAGAACTGGAGCCACAATCCTATCATTAAATCCCATCACAAATATGCCTGTTAAGATACAGTGCCAAGTCTAAGCTGTGTGTATCACCATACAAACGTTTAAATTAATGTTTCAACTTTTTATAGGGAATACTTCATTATATAAAAGAAGTGTATTTAGTTCCCACTAAATAATACTACTTTGCTACCTGCTGTAGTAAACCTTTAGGCCGCCTGAATTGTCAAAGGGTACAAAATGCAAGTATGTCATCGTACACAGAAGTTTTCTTTTACATGGAGATCATGTACAAAGAACTTCACCACAGCCTTACCGTCTGCATTGTGGTGCTCCTTATGTGCACTCCAGACAACACTTGAGTCATGTGACTGGCCACAACAGGATGCTGCCGGTGTGTTTTTGCCTTTACTTTACAAGCAGCCACAGGATGAGGACATGTGACATTTTAAGCACATTATTAACTCATATTAAAGTTTAACAAATACTGGAGCTATGGCATGTGAGTAAAAGGTGACTTCACTGTTGGCTTACTGACTTCAAATCCAAATCCCTGCTCCTTTCCCCGTTCTCTGTCTCCCCCTGGTGATCCCTCCTGGCATTGCACCCTTGTATATAGGCTCTGGCTCAGGCTATAAAGGAGGCTAAAGAGCAGCATCCTGACATGTCAGTGACCAAAGTAGTAGTACATAAAGAGACAGAGATCACGCCAGAGGACCGGGAGGACTGACCCAGGTAAGACAAAGTGACCCCAGTCCCGGTCCGGGCCCTGTCCGGTTTAGTCTGGGCTCTGGCATGCTGCTTTCCCATCAGCACTTCCTGTTACTGGCTGGTCTAGATCGGCCTGTTTCTGTAGCACTTAGAGCTTAAGCATCACACTTTTGTCATCCCAGCTTCTCCGCCTGTGCAGAGGAAAGGGCTGCTCGTGCCTGTGCGCACACAGACTAGATACTGTAGTCCTGGCTAGTTATGACCAGGTTTAAAAAAAACCTCTGTTGTAATGCAGCTGTGCAATCTCATGTGATTTGGTTGCAATGCTGCCCCCTGCTGGATAGAAACTTAGTCTCTTTGTTAAAGGTCTGCAGTGGTTACATTACTGAGTAAGAAAAACAACTTTACTCATTTATTATTTTAGTTGAAAAAAGTTTCATTTCAGAGAAACTAATTTCTAATCTTTATCCTTTGTTGGCTAAAATACAAATAGAAAGTTTTCAAGAAGGTACTGATGTGCTGTGCAGTTTTCTGGGAAAGCGTGTTCTATACATCATGTCCACTTTGTGTTGGCCCACAAAAGGAACTGCAGTGATGAGAGATTAAATACCAGCTGAACCGGCTTCTCCTTTTCAGAGATCTCAGCCTGTGAACTGCAAATAAACTCACAAGAAGTGAAATCTGATCTCGTGTGTACGCAGATGAGCTTTGGCCTGTTTTTCTGCTTTGTTCTTTCAATAAAAACCTACTCATTAAACAAAACATTTAACTTGTTTTGCATAAAACCCATGCTACAGCTAATTTGGGGTTATTATTATTCAGGGTATTAGATTAAAAAAACTTTTTAAAATGTTTTTATAAGTTTAAATTTTTGTGGTAAATAAAGAGCTGACTATACATTAACAAGTACCTAAGATATTACAGGATATTACAACTGTGTTTCTAGGACACTTGTGTTTGTTGCAGTTTGACATACTTTCAGTTTATTTTGTTTGGAGAAAAATAGGCCGGCAGTCTCTGATGCACTGTTAACACAAACTCCACAAATACAGCCATTTATGTTTCAACTTGCCCACCATCAGTGTTGTGAGGGTTCTGGCTGCTACAAAGCTGCATGCAGGAACTTGCCGTTTAATTGTCTCCTAAGCATTTTCTCTGCGTGGAAGCTGCTCACTGTCTAGTTTCCCCCCGAATCACCTTTTGGCTCTGCAGCTCATTATTTCATTAGGTGTCCGACTGATACGATTCCAAAGGCGCAGGGCTTGGGATGAGCAAGCGTGCGTGTGTTTGCTTGTGTGACTCACCAGATGGGAATGCTTGGCTTTGTGTTCTGCAGCCCTGCCCTCGGTTGTGTGTGTGTGTGTGTGTGTGTGTGTGTGTGTGTGTGTGTGTGTGTGTGTGTGTGTGTGTGTGTGTGTGTGTGTGTGTGTGTGTGTGTGTGTGTGTGTGTGTGTGTGTGTGTGTGCTGTTTAATGTCTGTCAGATTGGCACTCGTAACACTACGCTAGATGTTTCTTTTTAAAGTTGCACATATTGTGGGCAAAATTTAAAAAAAAAATGGCCGCTTAAAATAAAAACATTGGTTTTTTTTTAGGGGCCCCCCCCCAAAAATTTTTCACAAGGGGGAAACTTCACTGCCTTTTGTTCATATTTTTTAATGTTATTTTTTTTTCCAAAAGATTTTTCATCAATTTTCCTTTCTTCCAAGGGGGGCTTGTTTAATTTGTTTTCTGAGCTGCTGGTAGATTGTTTTTTATTTTTGTTTTTTTAACACAACAACAATTTTTTTTTTTTTTTTTTTTTCACCCCCCCACATCCATATATTAAGTTGTTTTTTTCTTTCATCCTACCTTTACTGTGAGCTCCCTTTAGCCAGTAAAAGAAAGTCTTATCTTGACTCTTGTTCTGTCCCTTCCTTTCTTTCTTTTCCTCTCTTTCTCTGGTAATGTTTCCGTGCGTTTCTTTGCCGAATCCTCCATGGTTCACATTCAAAACACCCGCTGTGTTCATATCTGGTTCATATCCGTTTGCTAGTACGTGACGCGGTGCACCACCAATAGTCAGCTTTAACATCACGGCTGCGTCCCGGATGGAAATGTTACATAGTGCAGTTTCTGAACCTCAGGACGCCGCTGGTCAGTGACAGCTCGAAAATACACATAATGTATGTTTTGTGTCATCAAAACAAGTCAGAAACGCATATTTTTAAGGTAGAAAAGTTGGGTTGTGGGTCTTAAATGCAGAAGTGAAGCCACGTCTTTACAATACACTTTTGACCCTCCCTTAATTGATTACAATATTTGGCTTGTTTTACCTGACAACAGATGTCTGAACATCATCGGGCACTGCAACATTACGCAGTTTCCAAATGCTAGCTGGAGCTAATGAACGGCAGTAGAAAAAGGATATGGTGCATCAGGCCGCTTTCAGAGACCTGATCTGTAATAGACTGAAGTTGTAAGTCAGTTTGTTTCGGCAGCGAGCGTATTATATGTTTGCTCTCTCTGAGGCTCTTTTATGTACACAGTATTCTAATTACAGGACGTTTCTCTTCATACTGTTAGATCTGACTAAAATATCATCTCATCGTCTAACCCTCGTAGTCAGATATTGAACATATCTGCCCACTGTATAAAAAGGGAAAATATTGTAATGCATTTCAATATTTAAATACATTTATTATCAATATCATAAAATCGTCCACATAAGACTTTTAAAAACTAATTGATTGCTCGATTTATTTAAAAGTTTTACCATTTATTTATTCCAATAAAGAAATCCAAAGACAAGGGGTAAGATTTAGCAGAGGATCAGATTTTGGGCCACACTGGTTTGTTACTCGGCATATTTTCTGGTTTGAGTCCCTCTAAGGTCAGTCGCCTCACTAGATTTTACAGCTTTAACTGAACAAATCTAAATCTAACCTGACAGCTATTGTTGTCAATCATCCCAGCATGCAACACGGCGCCATGTACCTAATTTTAATTATAATAATACACTTTATTTGAAGAACGCCTTATCAAAGCACCCAAGAACACTGTAGAAAAGCAGATAAAACATTAAAACATTAAGCTAAACACTGAAAATGCTAAACATAACAAGTACCACAAAAACGGAAAACAAAACAAGAAAATAACATCGGATTGGTGCAAATGGGCTTACTGTTGGTGGAATAAGACCTTCACATTGTCTGTGCCGAGGCCCAGCTAGGTATGTCATGATTACAGATTTTCTTGGTATGTTTATCATCATCTTAATTTCCCGTTTATTTTTCATTCTTTAAGTTTTACCAAAGTGCTTTAAGCTCAACAGCTCCCTTGATAAATCCCAAAGAACACACTCTCATACAGCAGTTTCACAAACTTCTGCACTCTGTGATGAATACAGGCCTGAAAGCCTTTGCTGAATAAAGCATGATGCACAGGAGAGCAGCTGTGGGATATCCTTTCACATCGACATGGATCATAAGTAACGTGTGGTTGGAAACTATTCTGAGATCTCATAGTGTATTTGTTGCCCACTAGCCTGTGTGTGTGTTGTATGTTTGCAGCTTTCTGAGCACCTCTATTAATGTAACTAAAACTGCCATAACATTTCATCAGGCTCATTTTGTCTGTTTGACACGCTGCACTTTGGCAGCAAAGCCTCAAAAGTAATTAAACATGCATGATGTACTCACTTCTGACTCCTCTCCTCTTCCAGGAATAACACTGAGGGCTACTTTCAGTTCCACCTCCCACAACCAAACGTCCACAACTCTGCATTATACGTCAGGACTCTCGGAAAACTAAAAAGGTTCCAACTCTCCAAATGCTGCAGCTCGCTGCCAGTCGCAAACATCACCTGTAAAGCAAATAGATGCATTCTGCATGAGAACGACGCAATGCTGCATTACCAAACAAAATGCAAGACCATACTGAAAACCGTCTGATTTCCAAAAGGTTCTCGATACGTCTGCACGCCGAAACCCTGTGTGCAGCAAGCATACTGTTTGCTTTCACTGCCTTATGACTTTGATGCATTTTTATGATTATTGAGAATAATTATTGTAGCAACATTTTATTTATGAAATAAAGCCATCACTCCACAAACTTAAAATTGCTGTAGGCTGTACATGTTAGAGAGCATACTCTATTTAACCTTGCTGTAGAAGTGCCAACCTCATTGCTTCACTCCCGTTCACAACACAATGATTTTCCATCAGGTATGTCACTACAGAAATTACTACAGCTCAGCTCTGTACATATCAAAGCTTTCCTAGGAAAATAGCTAATTATCTTTCATGGTTGATTTGTGTCATGTCTTCTTGACTTTAATTTTCCTTTTTACTGTAATTTCAGTGTTTTTTTTTTTTTTTTTCATCAGTTGCTTACACCATTGCCACATTTTACAAGGTCTGTGTTGGTAAAAGCCAAGGAATTCAAAATGAAAAAAAAGATTTTTACATGCCCCTGCAGGCTTTGAAAGCTGTCCAGGGTAGAAGACGGCTACAGCGCAAGTCTCAGGTTTGTGTGACTGCGAGGCAAAGAGCTCAGACACCTGAGCTCTGCCCAGACAAGATGCAAAGCCAAGAGAGATCTGTAACCACCCAAACTATCGTGAACATGTCAGCTATATTCTGTTCAAATGTATCTGAGTAATGTTCATGTACAGCCATGTTCTTCCACAGAATGGTGAAATAAATGTGACAAATGCATTTACTCTTTTATTTGCCCTTTTCCTCTAAAATAATAATAAAAAAAAATGACCACAATACCAAAACTTGTCTATAGTGGATCAGTGTGTTTTGTTTGTTTTAAATTGCAGATTTTCTCCCTAAATGGTGGAATAGATGAAGTCAAATCTCATATGGTGAAAAAGTCGATCAAAACTTTGATTACAATATGCAACACTGAAAATAAATTGTTTTTCTTTGTTTGTTACATAACTATGGATCATTTATATCAGACAGGGGGCTTTTTTCACATGAGAATAGACTTGCATCTAAAGATGCTTCTCCGTTCACTTTTGGTGAATGTAGCCACGGCCAGGAAGAGTCAATGTCGTCAGGCGGTATTCAACAATACTGCCTGACACGCACACATACATACATACATATATATATAGATATATGTATGCATACATATAGATATGTATATATAGATATATACAGATATAGATAGATAGATATGTATGTATATGTAATGTGTGTGTATGCATGCATATATGTATATAATGAATTGCTATGTATGCAAAGACTCATGAAAAAAAAAAAAAAATCTGCCTCAGAAAATGTAGCCTAACTTGTGCCTTTATTTTGTTCATGGATTTATTAAAAATCGTGCGGACCACAAAAATCAAAACTGTTTACTTAAGCAATGAGTTTCATGTCCCTGCCCCTAATTTTTAGCAACTACGTGTCAGAGACATGTAAATGAGTGTTGTGGGCTCGTGGTTAATGGCACCAATTTCACGTATTTTTGTGAGATCAGTGTTGCCTGCAGGTGGGTTCCAGTGGCAGATCTATAGTGATACCTGTGGTGGCAAATGAGAGGCAGAGGTCTAGACAGGGTGGCGTTTGATGCATTTACGTGGACCACTTTTGATCCGATTGATCATTCAATCAGTATCAAACACCTCAGTTTATCTGATTGGCCACGATCAGAACTAATTTTCAATCCAATCAAGAGGATTTAAACATTTTTACGATGAGTTACAAATTAATGAGCATCATGACAGCTGAAAGACTGGAAACTAGAGCTGCTCAAGCAGATAACTGATCAAATGTTTTTTGTTGTCTTTTTCTTCTTCCAAATCAGTCCACACTGCAAGTGTGTAAAATATTAAATCATTCCATTATGTAAACACACACAACTGATCACTTTATCCATCGTCTATGTGACATGTTATCTCTGATCAGATTGATTTCAGGTAATAAGAAGTATTTGTCCATGTAAATTTAATTATTAATCGTCGTCCTATGTACAGTAAATGGAGTCCAAAGATCAACAAAAACACTAAAGCAATTAACTCTCTCATTATCCGTGTGAGTAAACTACATTAATGCTCGCATTTAAAAATGATTCCTCAGAATAAGTTCAGAAAAAGAGCAGGACAGATATCAGAGAACTGAAGATGGCAGTTACGGAGCTCAGCAGCAAATGCAGGTACTTTTTATTGCCAAAAGTATTTTATCTCCCATCCAGATAATGGGAATCAGGTGTTCCAATCACTTCCATGGCCACAGGTGTATAAAATGAAGCAGCTAGGCATGCAGACATTTTTTAAAAAAAAAAAAAACATTTGTGAAAGAATGGGTCACTCTCAGGAGCTCAGTGAACCCCAGCGTAGAAATGTAAAAGGATGCCACCTGTGCAACAAATCCATTTGAGAAATTTACTCTCCTAAATATTCCACAGTCAACTGTCAGCTGTGTTATTAGAAAGTGAGTGTTTGGGAATGACACGAAGTGGCAGGCCACGTTAACTTACGCAGCGGAGTCAGCGGATGCTCATAGTGCCAAGAGGTCCCCAACTTTCTGCAGTCAATCGCTACAGACTTCCAAACTTCATGTGGCCTTCAGATCAGCTCAAGAACAGTGCGCAGGGAGCTTCATGGAATGGGTTTCCATGGTCAACCAGCTGCATCCATCCATACATCACTAAGTGCAATGCAAAGCGTGGATGCAGGGTGGACGCAGCCGCCACTGGACTCTAGAGCAGCGGAGGCGTTCTCTGAAGAATCACGCTTCTGTTCTCTTGTCCCTACTGCCATTGCTTTACTAAAAAAAAAAAAAAAACTGGGGTTCTATTTTTTTTTTTGTCATTCTCCCTTTGCTGATATTTATTCAAATAGGGTTGTTTTAGTGTGACTGTTTGTTTGAACTGGCTGTTTTCCTGCTTGTTGCACGTTACCACACAGGGACAATTGAAATCTTACAAAATTCTCCAGTAAGGCCATTATTACCCGGGTTTGTTTGTTTGTTTTATTTATTATTTATTTGCTGCTCCAATGTTTTAAGTTCTCCCAGGGGTAATTCAATATCACATAACTCTTGTGGGTGTGTGGGTGTGGTTACCACTAATTTGGGTCTGGTGGTCTGAAAGCTACTTTCAATTTACAAGAGACTGGTATGGGGGTTTTCATGAAAAAAAAATATACTCAAGTAAATTTCACTTAACGCACATCTCGACTGCATTTTATTTCATTGACTACTAGATTTCTTACTCAAGCGCTGTTTCACTGAAGCCTTGAGTCACAGTTGTAGGAAATTGTCCGGATTTCCGCCGTAGAGTGGCTCATCTGCTCAGAAATAGACGATCTGGGTGGAGTACTTTCTCCGGTGCTGTAGGTGGCAGCAGAACAATGCCGCATTTCCTGTGAAGCCTCGCAGTCACAACAAGAGGAGGAAGAGGAAAAACGACAGCTCTGGATCTGGATCGTCGTCGACTGCCTTGCGTGACAACACAGGGATCGCGTTCAGGCTTTCGGTATTAACACTTTTATCTTGTCTTTTGTGTACTGTGGCAGCGCAGATAAGCGCGCGCCGTGTTTCAGCCCGTTATTTCCCGCCGCGGTCGCCGCTGTTTGTGAACTGACTTTCAGGCAGCAGAAACATGCCAATGGAGGCTTGGTGACCAAAATGGCTGGGCGCAGTGAAATGTGAAATATTCTCGTTAAGGTTATCCTTTCTGCACGCAACTCGACTGTCACGCGAACAGTGCGGTGAAAACGCCTAACTTGCGTAAAGAAAAGTGCGTCCCGTTGTTTCTGTTGGTGTTTCTGCTTTTTTTTTTTTTCCTTTTTGTTTTTTTCTTAGCGCTGCTGCGGCTCGTTTAGCTGTCGGGCCTGTCGTATTTTTTTCTGAAGGGTTTCTGAATGATTGATTCAGCCACTTTTCTCTACTCACAACCTTCTTGTTTTTAAATTCATAAGTAAATGTGCATTTTATTGCATGTTGTTCCGTCATTCTTGCCGTGTTGTACGCTCAGCCTGACTGTATTTTAAGTAGCATGCAAATAGAGCTCCACCCCTCAGCTGTGCAAGATGCATGTCGTGCATGTCCTGTTTTGTTGTGGAAATGTAAATATATGACAGCGTGTTGTTTTTCCTCTGCAGGTTGCGCCTATTTGACCTGCAACATGTCTGATCTACTGAGATATATTGACTATGACCACAAAGCCACCTTTCTGAAAATGCTCAACCAGCAGAGGATGGAAGGTGAGCACTGTGATGTGGTGGTGGTGGTGGAAAACATAGAGTTCAGGGCTCACCGCTGCGTCTTGGCAGCCTGTAGCAACTATTTTAAAAAGCTCTTCAAGAAACAAAGTGATGAGGACAACTCCATCGTGGAGCTGGACTTCATCCGCTCAGATATCTTTGAAGAGGTGCTCAATTACATGTACACAGCCAGGCTGGCTGTGAGGAAGAAGGACATCAATATGATGATGTCATCCGGTCAGATCCTGGGGATCAACTTCCTGGATAACCTGTGTACCCAGAAACGTGAGCTGACCAACATGAAGACCAGGGAGAACCAGGCTCCGGGCGACCACGGCATGAGAGCGCAGGACGCCATCCTGAAGGAGCTGGCCATGGAGGAGGTGAGGAAGAACAGCTTCTACGACCAGGGGATGGACGGCATGGGGCCTGGTGGCTCTCACGTGTCTCAGCCACACAACTACAACACCAACATGGGTAAAGACCCTCACAGCCACAGCTGGGGCTCCTCCACTTCCAGCGACATGAAGCTGGAGTACCTGCTGTACGGCCACCGCGACCACGGCACCTGCCAGAGCACCGGAGCGAAGCCCATGGACCACAACGCCAAAAAGGAGCGGCTGCTTACCGCTAACCGCCCCTACGGCTGCGAGCACTGCCCCAAAGCCTTCACCACCGCCGCCCACCTCAAGGAGCACCTGAAGATCCACTCGGGCTTCAAACCGCACCGCTGCGTGGTCTGCGGCAAGGCCTTCATCAGGGGTCCCGACCTTAAGAGGCACGAGAGGGTCCACAGCAACGAGAGGCCCTTCGCGTGCCAAATGTGTGAAAAGGCCTTCAAGCACAAGTCGCACCTGAAAGACCACGAACGGCAGCACCGAGGCGAGCGGCCCTTCAACTGCGGCTCCTGTGACAAAGCTTTCATCAAAGCGTCGGATCTGAAGCGCCACTGGAACACCATGCACAGCGGGAACCCCCGCAGACAGATGTCCCTGTCGCCCGTGGCCTCCCAGCACGGCCAGGGGGACGCCACCGACCAGAGAGACTGGAAAATGGAGACCGGGCCACACTCGCACAACTCGGGGGACTGTTGAGCCTCGCACGCGCTCACGCTGACATACTGACACCCATACATGCACAGCTAAAAAATAAAAACAAAACATGTATACACACTGACAAAAAGCACGAGCCTGAGACGGGCTGCGTGGCCTCGAGTCGCGCGGACAGAGACCGGAGTGAGTAACCAGACATCATAGCATGTTCATAAGACTGTGGGACTGTATTATTATTCTAAAGAGTTATGTCAAAGCAATGTTTCCTTTCCACCTGTAAAGTCATGTAAATGTTTAGTTCACTCTACTATACATATATTTTTCACAAAGCATCGTTGCTATCTAGATCGAGGGGTTCTCATGACGTTATTCTCTTTTACTTTAATGAGATATGTAACATTTAAATGTTTGTTTAACCTTTACTGGATTTTATGGAGATAAAAAGAGAGAAGCAGAGTCTGGGGAGGGAGGGGGGGCGGGGAGATTTTTCTGCATAATATTTGTTGCATTGAGTATATTCATGTGGATGTTTTTAAATGGATGTGTTTAGTTGTATTGATTGATATTACACTGTAAGAGTAAAGAGTCACCATTTTGCATTTGACGCAGATGATACCAAAGTCTTGGGCCTCTGATGGATTGTCTTTTAGAGGCTGTCCTGCCCAAGCAACTGGCCAACTAGATTTACTGTTATACAGTATAACTGTCATCCAGCTATCAACAGTTAATGATAGGTGTCTGTATATACTGTAGCTTAGTTTGTTGCACAACTAGAGTACACAATAATGAAATATGCACATATAACATTGTCCTAATCCTACACTTTGACAATAAACACCATTTGCTGTGTTTTATTGTTGTTGCAGAGTTTGGTTTTTGGGGATGAGGTCTGAGCATGCTCTGCAGGAGATGTGGCAGGTAGCATGTAAAGGATGTGGCGCTGGTTCAAGATGACATTTGTCCTTTTAAAGTCAGTTTCCAATCCCTTGAGATCACTGCTTCATCACACCTGTTGCACTGTAGCAAACATGAAATGCTAATCTAATTTTTTGCATTCCCGTGACTTGGCAACACTTTGGAGCATTTAAATCGTGCAGTTATTTGATAATAATTGTCGTGATTATACCTGTTTTCCACTCTTTAAAGGAGCTGAGCGACAGTTTACTCCTGCATACATATATATAACAAGTAGACAGATGTTGTGTTGGACATCTGCTGCCTCAACTCCTCCACTTATTCTCTAAAAAAGCCAAAAAGAGAGGAAATTGTGATGTGAAAACAGAGAGCTTTACATCAGACGTGCTTCTGAACCAGAAGCCTTTGCTTTGAATTGGTAAAGCCATATTTCTGGAAGATGCGGTGGTTATGTTGGGCTTGCTTTGTGCTACAGGTGCACCACTGGAACCAGATGTGAAAACAGGCCAGATGCTGTTATTTTTGTTCTTTTTGGGGGGAATTAAGAAAGCCACCGTAACTACTGGAGTGTAAATAATGAGAACGAAAAAACTTTCAGAGCTGATTTGAACCAACCTGCAGGTTGTTGTAATGAATTATTAGATGAAACTGAGTGAGAATGCGGCTTTGATGCATCAGATGGCTACCTGACACATCAGCAGACATTCGAACCTGATGCAGTTGGTGGAATCGGTGTTGGCTCATCTCCATGACAACTCATCACAGTCTCATCCTGAGGCCTCGTCACATAAACCCTCTAACATGACTGATGGAGTGGGATTGGCTGCGGGGGGCTTTCATCGGCATGTTACCTTTAAAAATGAGAAACTTTTTAGACTTCTGGATGTAAGGGCTGGTTGCTCCTTTTCTTGCTTGAGCTTTTTAAGTCCTGAATAATATTTAAGTCATAACACGTTGAAGTGAGGGTCATTACCTCGAGCAAACTTTGTCAGCATAAAAGACTCAAAACGCCTCCCCAAATGTCGTCATGCATTTGATTATTTGACCATAATTTCTCCCATAAAGGTCTCAGTCATTTATCTAGCTGCTTCTGACAATGTGAAGTATCTAGAAAAGGGTGTAAGCTTGATATTTTTCTCCCTGCAGGTGGACAAAACAAGATTTTAAGCTCGCCTCGCCCTCTTTTTTTAAGTTGTGAATAAAAATGTGTGTTCTTGTTGAATTCCTCGTCCTCTCAGGAAACGCAGCAGCACTTCAACCTTTTGTTTGTTTGTAAAGCAGCTCAATGCAAACAGCCTCATCTGCCGCCCAGCCCCCCAACTCAACCCTTCATGTCACCCCCCGCTGCACCCACAGGTTCGCTCAGCTTGTTCAGCTCTCCAGTTTGACTCGGACAGGATGATAACCTCTCTACGACCCAAGTGTCTCATGAGAGGAAATCCACTTTGCACATGACATGAAGCCGGCCAACACACGCCCAACATGGCTGTCCTTTAGCTACATGAAAGAAGGGGGGGCAAAAAAAAAAAAAAAAAAAACTTGAGCTGCTCTCTCATACTCTGCATGCGACACTAGATGGTGCCCTGTTCATAGCCATTGACCTGTTGCTACCCAGTTTGACCAGCTGACGCCTACCAGCCCTGGACAGGCGGAGCTGCTGAAGACACTGTGGGCTGGCTGGACGGGAAGCTGCAGGGTTTAATAAAGGAAAAGCACGCGTGTCAGGTGGAATGAATGCGCTGTCACACCTCAGCATTTTCCATACATTTCCATATATCTGAGCGTTGTGCTTGTAGTGCAGCATAAGAACGTCTGCTTCCGCGGATCGGCCGTCAGCAGAGGAAGAGCCGAATCGGCTGTAATTTGGGGGTGAAACCGTTTTGTGGAAAACTGACGTCAGTGTCTAATGGAAAAGGAGGGCCTTGTCTCGCTGTCAGTAGATGCCCGAGATCTGTTTTCTGCATTTTCTGGCCCTGCTCCCCTGTAAGTGTGTGTGCTGCTGTGGGAGGGTGCATTAGAGCCAGTGAATGCTGCAGGATATGGGTTTGTATGACATTGTTACACTGATTGCAGCTGGATGTGTGTGTGTGTGCATGCGCCTTTGTGTCATGACAGCCTGTGTGTGTGTGTGTTTTTCAAAGAAGGTTGGAATACAGTGTGTGCGTGCCAGAGGGGGGGTTGAGCGATGTGCATGCACATGTGTGAGCTCAAGCATGCACCCAAGTGCTTTTATATGCATGTGTGTGCATGAGTAATGACTGAGAGAGTTTGGAGGGAAGAGTGTGAGTGTGCATTCATGCATGTGTGCCTGCATGCATCGGTGTGTATGCATCTGTAATGAATTGTGTGCGCACGCACATTTTTGTGTGAATGTCAGGCGGTGAGCGAGTGTGCATCCATCCATGTGTGCTCATCCATACCTGTGTTTGTCAGTCCTTGTTTTCATGAATGCATGCATGTGCAAGCAGATGCACACATAATCACTATTTAGAGTTATTGTTTCTGCAGATGTGCTCAAACATGCACATTTTCACATGCATGTATCTGTGCGTGTATTATTAATACTGTGAGGCTGTCTCTAGTTTCATGTCTGCACAAGTTTTTGTGGGGGTTATTCTTTTTGTGTGTGCATATTCTGTCTTCAGCTTGGGTTTATGTGTGTGTGGGTATATGTGTAAAGCGAAACACCCGGTTTCCATTACCCCGGCCGGCGTGGTTCCATCAGCCAGACCGCAAACCTCCTGTCTCCACTCAGGCTCCACCCAGCACTGCCACAGACTTCCCAGAAAAGAACAGTGTCTAATTAAAAACTTTAATTACATTCATCTCATCTCCATCTCACACACACACACACACACACACTGTGAGAATAAAACAACTGTATACAAACAATTTCATGTGATAAATGAGTGTGAAAGGCAAAGGCAGCAGCTTTTTTAATATATGTATATATTCTCCAGAGCAGACTAGCTTTTAATCAGAGTTGCTGACATTCATGAGCCATGCAGTCTCCTGTGATGTCCTCCACTGGAGCACCATCTGGAATTTCTTCAGCTTTTAAGGACTTCATATCACGGTGCATCACTGGGATGTTATATGCCCGTGATCTGATCTCTAAGGCATGTTAACCTTAAAAAAAGAGTTTAAATCATCTTCCGACTGCGTATTTCCACTTACTGTACTATCTACACACACTTGGACTGTTAAACAGATTTGTGGGGCAGCCCTTTGAGTTAGCACAACTACTTAAAGGCTCATCCTCAGAGTGAGTGTCATATTAATGCAAGGAGGATCTCTAAGGAATGTCCCCGGGGGGGTTTATTCATCACCTTGAACACAGGAGTTTCTATCTTACCAGCTTCCTCCCTTCCCATCAGACCATAAAGCGGCAGGTTTATTAACTGTGACCCTGCGCTTCTGCAGACAAGGTACGTCTTTGTTGGTCAGCATGGTGCTGACCTGCAGAGTCAGCCCGCTGGAGGTGGGTTATCAGCCCATCTCCACAGGGCCGAGAAACCCGGCCGGATCGCTGCCATCTACCTGCAGGAGTCATTGTTCAGGCCCAGACCAGATGTTCCGGCTGAGAGATTACCATCACATCACTCCACGGTGGGGAGTCCAGGCCCGGCTTCCCCTTGTCCTGCTCCACAGTCCTCCCCCCCTCTGTCATCTTCTCCTTTCTTTTACACCTGCACTTTTTTCTCCTCTTTGGTTCCTTTCCTCCACGCTGGCTGAATAAATGGAGATAATCTGTCGCATCCATTAAACCTAGACTCAATTGACTGAATGCTATGATGTTTTTTATCTTTATATGCAGTTACTTCATGTTATTCAAGGTCAGTTTTTTAAATGCATGGTATTTTGTCTTGGACCCCGGGAAGAATAGCCGCAGCTCCTATGAAGCAGTGATGACTAATGGGGATCCTATTAAATAAATAAACGTAAATAATTTAGTTTACCCTGAAATTCTTAAGCATCACGTAAAGTCATTTTGTTTCTCAAAAATAAAGAATATGAATCTGATTCATATTCATATTCATGGAAAGTCAACTTAAAACATTCAAGTTGTTCTGAAATTAAATACCTGATTTTTCCATAAGTTACTTCATATTCACTTTATTAACTGGAAGGAGTGTGTTTAAATTGCACAAAACATATTTTAGTCAACAAATCAGGAGTATTCAACTGTAGCAATGTGACACAGTGGCTAAATTTATGTTCAGTTGTTTAGTTTTTAACCAGTTGAACAAGCTTTAGGTCAGCAGTTGTGGGTTTCTCTCCCTGTACTGTCCTGCACATTTTATGTACCAACTTCAACAATCAAACTGAGCAATCCAACAACATCATCTAAATATAAACATTAACAAGCAGTAAAGCACAAAACTCTGATTTAAAGGGTTGCAATCAGAAAAATTTATATTCCTGATGGATATGCTTTTCCCACGAGTCTTAGCACAGGTTGAATCTTTTAAGTTGACTTTCAACAAAACTGAATCAGTGATCCAGATTATGTGGAATACTAGTTTGACAGCGTGGGGTCCTGTAACTATGCCTCTGGTTGATCATGCACCCCGGCTACTTGGCGCGCATGACTCTTGCCCGGGAGTCAGGGGCTCAAATCCCGTCCAGGCCCTCGTTGCATGTCTTGCCACATTCTGGTGTTATCAGCAGGATTCATGTGGCGCCGGTAATAAGTCTGTGCATTGGTGGCAGCCTGCACCGAGCATGAGGACGTGTTTGTGGAAAGAGGGGGAGAGATGTGACAGTGGGGGGTCCTGTCAATATGTGTCTGACTGATCATGCACCCTGACTGCTTGGCATGGGGACATCCCTTTGGCCAACTGGTAAGCGCACACGACTCACCCAGGAGTGTGTGGATCAAATCCCGCCCAGGCCATTGCCACACTAGTTAGTTATACTAAAGCTTTCAGGGAAGCCTTTTCACAAGTTACATGCACATGCGTATGTGGCAAGGTTCACAACGGAGTGACTGGGATTCGTTCCTGCGAAAAATAAGGAGAGAAATAATCTCCCCCCCCCCAAAGAGAAGGAAGGAATAAACGGGGGGAGAAAAAAAAAAAAAAGAGAGAAAACCTGGGGGGGGGGAAAAAAAAAAAGGTGGCTGGGTGGGGGCTAGCACTGCAGCCTCACAGTAAGAAGGTCACCAGTTCAAGACCCGGCTGGGGAGGGGTTTGAACTATTCCAACAGCAGCCTTCCTGTGTGGGGTTTGCATGTTCTCTCTGTGTGTGGGTTCTTCCTGGGTTCTCTGGCTTCCTCCTCCTCCAAAGACATGCATGTTAGACTAATTGGTTACTCTAAATTGCCCCTAAGAATGAATGTGAGTGTGAATGGTCAGATAGGCACTAGCAAGCCCCATGACCCTGAACTGGATAAGCGGTACAGAAAATTAATGAATGGGTCACCACCGTCATCTCCCCGCCCCATTGCAGCCAAACACCAGACCTAGACTAACTTTTTTTCCTGTTCTTGAGACTTTGAGCACAAAAACTAAGTTGGTTCAACTATTCTCTTTTAAGTTCATTGACTAAAAATGTTTTAGCACAACAACAGAATTAAATAGGATTTGTTTTAAAAAGTGACTTAGATCAACTACAGGCCAAAAACTGGCTTCCTCCCACCGTCCAAGGACATGCATGCTACATGTAGGTTAATTTGCTGCTCTAAATTCTCCGTAGGAGTGAGTGTGAGCATGTGCGGTTGTCTGTCTCTCTGTGTTGGCCCTGCGATTGGCGACCTGTCCAGGTTGTACCCTGCCTCTCGCCTGATAATAGCTGGGATAGGTACCAGCAACCCCCGCAACCCTGAATTGGACAAGCGGTACAGAAAATGAATGAATGAATGAATGAATGACAGGCCAAAGACTTTTTTTTTCGATTTTCTTCCCTCCCTTCTCCCTTTCTTTCCTTACCCCATTATATCCTTACCTTCATGTCTTCAACTTCTTATCTACTTGTTCTTGTTTTTCGTCCTCTTTCCTCAAACACATTTTTTCTTTTCCTCTATTGCCTCCTCTCACCCTTTTTTCTTTTCCATCCTTTCCTCCTTACCTCCTTCATTCTTCCTTTAGTCCTTCCCTGCTTTCCTGCCTTACCTTTTCCTCCCTTCATCTCCTTTTTCTCCTCATCTCATTCAGCTGTCTGTCTTCTCCTGCCTCCCTCTCTTCCAGCAGAGATAACAGCTGAAGGGCTGACTGTGGTCGATCACAGCGCTCGCTCTTGTCCTCCCTTCACCTCCTGTTATCAGTCTCTGTCATGGAGGTCTTGCGCTAATGAAATTCCCCTGCTGATCGCACTGACAGATCTAAAAAGGCAACATTTGCTCACAAGGATTCGTTAAAAGGCACAGAAACAGACAGAAACTAGTCTAACTACTTTAAAAATCTCTAATGTTTTACCTTATAACAAGGTTTTAGCCAGTTGCAGTTAAATATTAAAGCAGTTTTCAGCAGTTACCTGTTCAACTCATGTTTTAGGATTACATTTTCACCACTTTTTTGAAGTGCCAAAATAAATGTTTTGCTTTAGATTTAAAAGTAAAGCATATTGTAGGTCACATTGGTCTTAAAACATCTATCTATAGAATATTTTTGAGAATTATATGTTGATGTTCGGAGCCAATCTCATTCATGGCTGCTCATTCAGAGTTGTTTGCTTTATATAGAACTGTTCCTCTTAAAGCAGCGCTGTTCAACTTTGGTAAATTCTTACACTTCGGCCTCCCCTTATGAGACTTAATTCATCATCCATCTTGCTTCCTGTCTCTTCTCTGAGCTCTCTTCAGAAAGTAAAAGTCAGTTTGATGTTGACTCTTGTCTCATCTCTTGCTCCGTCATGTTCACCATTTCTTTTCCTCGCTTCTTTCAACGATGTCTTCCTTTGCTCTTTGATGAATCATTCCGTGTGTATATAAAATGGCCAGTGTGTTGATATCCAATTGCTGGCATGTGACATGCCGTGAAGCAAGATGTAGCAGCTGTCAGGTGATGCCTTGGGGGGGAAAAAATATAAGTGCTGTTTCTCAGCCTCTGTATGCTACAGGGAATCAACAGCTCCAGGAATGTACGTAATGAATGTCGGTGTGCAATGAAAGGACGTCAGGAGCACAGAAGTGTAAAGAAACCATTCATCTGTACAGAAGTATGTAAAAGACTTTCAAGACTTTTTCTGTCACATCAACAGCAAAAAGTTCTTTGTGCAGGGTTGCATGTGGTTGAGATTTACTGCAGCAGCGGGCTAACCTAGTTTGCTAAAATGACAGTTTTAACAGATAATTTTATGTTCTTTTAGGTTACCGCTGACATCTATCCAGCTGTGAAATAAATCCTTGCTCAAAATCAATTCTTTTTTAAAACCTTTTTAAGCATGTTCCTATACTTTTACATGCCTTGCCTGTATATTTAGAATAAATAAGGCACATATTGACAAATAGCACTGCCATTTTTTTATACTGGTTGCAGTTTCTGCTTAATGGTTTATCATGGTGACATATCTGGACTGCAGGCCAGTTCAGTCCTGTTTTCCTTCATTACAGAACTATGGTAGTGTGCTTTGTGGTGGTAAATGTGGTAAATGAGAAACACAATTATGATAAAATGGAATCTTTGTATGTGCAAGTTATTTAAAGTGCTGATGACATGATTTTGACAATTTAGGCCATGTTTTATAGACCAAAACGTTCTTCATAATGATCTATGAAACAGAAGCAGGCGTGCCTGCATAAATCAGTTATGAGGAAACATTTAAGTTCATCTTAAATCAGCCATCTTTTTAACAGTTTGTTCAAGTTTTACAATATGTTAAGTACTTTTCAAAGGTTTTCCTAAATCCATTCTGCATTGTCTACAGAATCATGTTTACTTATTATGTAGTCCTGCCTGTCTAAATCCCAATATTCAGTACTGGTTTTTGGCTTTGTCCCCTGTGTACAATTATCAATTCTAGGAATTATTTTGAGAAACATTTCTCTTAAATTCTTAAACTTTTTCCCCACTAAGTTTTTCAACAGAGCTCTTTCTATCGCCTCTTTGGAGAAACCCACTCTTTTGGTTTTTTTATGTTCAGTCATTTCTTTTTTACTTGTTGCCAGTTAACACAATCATGTGTAAGATTGTCATTATGATTATTTGTTCATAAGTCCTTCTGTAGCCACAGAGGAAAGCAGCTACATGACAGGCAGGAGGCCAAGGAAAGGAAAAGATGTCTTGTATGAGTCAGGAAGAAACCACGAGATGAATATCCCAACAGGGGTGGTTTATTTGCTATGTGGGATTGTGCAAAAAAAAAAAAATGCCTTTGAAAGGGTTAGTGCACAATTTTACTACGCAAGTGTTGATACTGTCCTAACTTTTTGGGGAAAGATGTTGTTAGCACATCAAAAAAATCAACATGACCATATGTGTTTTTTAAAAATTAGGTTGCAGTTTAAACTGAGTTTCAACAGTTAATTTGGTGTCATTGTCTGGTTTGAAATTAAAGTATGGTGAAAATTTTAAATATAATGTAGTTTACCATCATTTCTGGAAATGTAAATGTTTTCATTTTGTTTAATATTGAGTTCAGTTCAAACTAGAAATTGTTAATACTAAAAGAAAAGAAAAAAGCATGGATGTCTGCATTGTTAAAGCAAGAATGCAGCTTTTATTTTATTAACTTTGTAATAAAATCTAATCTTAGACCAGTCTAATCTTAAACATCTTTCAATTTATAATTGAATTTCTTCAGTAGAGGTACTAAACAGTTATAATTTATCTTTGATTTGATATATTTATTTTTCCAAAGCTTCCATAAAGTTGATAAAATGATTTTTAAAAATTATAAAACTATAGAGGGATGTGCAACCGCTTCCTTTCTTATTGATGGGGAAAAGCCACCAATCTTTAAAGAAAAGTGACTCTGCCTCAATCATGTGCATTCATGCCTTCTACTTGTAATTCAGATGTGTTATCCAAGGGTGTTTTAACTCAACCTCATAAAAAAAAAGCCTGTCAGCACGGAGACAAAGGTGAGAAAAACATTTCATTCAGCGGAATATTAAGCAAATCCAGTAAGAGCTCTGGCTGCTGCACTTTAAAACATCAGTGTATGTGAGTTGGAACAAAGTCAAGGGCCTCAAATGTCCTTTCTTCCTTAACAGGTGCTCAAACATCAACTAGGTTGTTTCCTCAGTGTGTCTCCAGTAGATATCTCTGTTTTTGTGTTTAATCTGAGGCCATCCGTGCTGAGAGAAAATAAATGATTAAAGGTATCGCTTCGATCTTTTTCCGCTTGACCTCTCCCTGTCTTGTCTGTGTCTGAGCATGGAGGGGAACTTTGATGTGGGTTTGGATTAATGAGAGAGGCCTTTGTTTGCTGCTGCTGGACGCTGGCACCACAGGGACCTCAGTAGGCGACACGCAACCAGACAGTCTCAGAAAATATTGACTCATCACCAAAAGCTGTATTTAGGTGGAATCTGATAGCATTTGTGTTACAGGCATATGCAGTTTTGGAGGTGAAGGATGGCAGATACTCTAAGTTAAGAATTTTTTGTTTTTTCGGCTAACATTTCTGCTCAGATTTGATGGAAAGCCGGCAGTGATCAATCTTCTTACCTCAGTCTCTACAAGAAACCAGATAAGCATGCTTCCCAGTATGTCCAAATATTTGTTTACCACACCTTCCTGCTTGGTTGTTGACTCAATGCCACATGTGATGATAAAAAGTGAGGACATAAAGAGCAAGGACACAATGTTGGCATTTTTCAAAGCAGACATCTCACAGTATTTAGATAAAGTGTTATCGCTTATGTTCCCCTGACCAGACAACCTTGTCTAAAGTTCCAAGAATGCCCAGTTTTGTCACTCCACAGTTGTTAAATCTAAAAATGAACAAATATTACAACTATGCTTGCTGTACAAGTAAATGAACACTAAAGTCAGTAAGTTCCCACTTTTTAATCACTGAAAAAAACTATAGCCTGATAGAAAAGCTCTTTTAGTTGACTGTCTTGGAATAAAAAGTAAAATGGGATTGCCAAAGAAAAGGGTCAATACTGGGTTTACCATTTGTATGTAGGGAAATTAAACAAAGAAAATTATTTTACGTATTCGGCCACACAGAACAAGCAGCACCATGCAAATCCATCCAAACTCTCTTCAGACTCCTTAAGCATAAACAGCAGTTGCTGGTTTCTATCTAAATGACTTATGTGTTATTAATCAACTTTGTTTTCACAAAAAAAATTAAAGCTTTAAAACACTGACTTTAAATAGCGCAATACTTTGTTTTCTGGTGGCATGGGAAAGCAAAGATAATATTGTGTACAGCGTACAGTGAAGCCACTTTACATTTTAATGTGGTTAAAATATAATTAGCCACTGACTCTGCTCTCAGCAGTGCATCACTTAGCTTCTGTGCCAGACATAAATCTGTAGATTATAACTCGTGACTGTCTGCCAAACTGGCGCAAAACCATGTTGGATGATAAACTAAGGGTCTCAACTCCACTTCAGAGAAACCAAAGTATGTTTTTAAAGGGTCATTTTGTTTTTCGCCTCCTGCTCAAAGAAAACACTTAAAATTCACATTTCTTGCCAGTTTCACATAACATGCTCTGTATTTGTCGATCCAAATTTACAATAAAAGGGACTTTATCGACAGGATATTGAGTGCACAGTAAGTACAAAACACAGCAGCAATGACTGCTTTGCACCACAGATGTCACCAGAATCACAGCTGGAGATGACCACTGTAAATATCCCCCTCAACCCGTCCGCTTTCATCCTCTCACACATGACTCAAATCGGCCAAGAGCTGATGTTATCAGCTGTTGCTGCTTCCTCAATCTGCTCTGATCTGCAGAGAGCTCTATGAACAGTGAAGGCCTTGTCTCAAAACTATCACAAGTGGTCAACAGCACCCTTGCCAAAGGTTTTGAACTCACTATCTGGCAACAAGCTCCGACATGATGTAGAGCAGTGGCTGGGTAGATAGTTTGTGGTGGAGATTTTCAAAGGAAACCTCTTCATTTACCAGGTAGTTTATCCCAGTTCATGAATGACTGAAATAAAACAAAGGGGATAAATTTCCTGGAAAATGTTAAATTTCATTTATCTGCATCAAACTTTTGAGCTCCTTTAAGACTGAAACAAAGATAGAAAGCTTGTGTTTCTTTGCTGCAAATTCACAGGCTACGTTTAAAACCATGGCTTAGCTCCAGCCAAAGAAAGAGCGGCACTCAGACTGAATACTGATAGGGCTGTTTGGTGAGTGGAATCGGGGGGAGATCACATAGCTCAAGTGCCTCGGATTCAAGGAGTTACCATAAACACCTCCAGGGGAGAAGGTTGGCAGGCCGATTTGAGAGGGATTTCAATCCCTCCTGCCTAACAGTTGTTTCAGCTCAAAATGGGCGCACTGTGCAAGAACAGGTGGAGAAACGACAATAACAGGCGGCTGTGATCTATATGTTTACATCTGTAGGCGCTAATCTAAAGCTAAAGGAAATGTTTTAAAACGACATCTTCAGGAACCAAGAGAACGTCGACTTGACTTGTACACTGGGACATCCTGCACACAGCTTATGCAACAGTGCATGTGAATGTAAATAGGTCAAGATGTTGCCTCTAAGGGCGCATTCACAAAGCTTTTTTGATTCAAACCAGAGTCCGTTTGCTCAGAAAGTCCGCTTTATTTGGGGGAGTTGTGAATGCGCAAACCGACTCTGATCCGGAACAAACAACTGGACTTGGTCCGCCTACAAACGCAGGTCTTGGTCTGATTCAAGTGAACCAAAGACAAGAAGTGGACTACAAATTGCATTGGCATTGTAGGTAAAACGTTGGGCAACGTGGGTAAACGCTACGACAATAAATACACGTGTGGGACTGCAGCCTACTTATAAAGATGGCTCGTGGTCAGACGTGGAGTTACAAGGAAGTAAAAGCTTTTAATCGATATTTGGTCTGATGAAAGCATATCCCAGCTCCTCGTACAAAAATAATCTTTTGTGTAGGGAACAAAAGTTGTGAGAACCTTCTTGTTTGTACATCTTGTCCTGGTTTATGGTGAATCTGAATGCAGCGCCACCTGAGATTGGGAACATTATTCCAAAGGTTTGGCCCGTTGGTGCAACGTGAACGCAATCTCGGTCCGGAAGACCACCCCAGCTCCCAGCCGAACCGAGTCCCCAAACAGACCGAGACTCGCGGACTATGCTTTCTGAATGTGCCCTAAATGTATACACACACACACACACTCAGTGCATGCTTGTCCCTTCAGTGTACACACACCCATGACACGGCCCTGCTGGATGTCAGGCAAGCTCTCTGAAAGGTGAAAGACTCTCCGATGATTAAACGCCTACCCAGGTGAATGATTCACAAGCTTGATAAAGACGATGCCAGTTCAGGCCTTGAAACTGGAGGTGATCGAGTGGTGAAAGGAGGCGGAAGGAATTGTGATGTGCACTTCCTGCTCACCAGCACGTTCCACACAGACACAAGTTAAACATATTCAAAGATGTAGAGGCTACAGAGCTAACGTGTGAGGCACTTTAAACATAAACATGTGATCTGGTCTCTTCCATCCATCATGCCATTAATGCAGAGGGATGAGGTGGTGGAGGAGGGGGTGAACAACCTTTAATGACTCCTGCAACTTCACAGCTTCAGATGTTGGACTGTTGAGGTCTGGTAAGGATAACAGTCCCCTCTCCCAAAAGAAGTTTTAACAATGGATGGATTTTAATCCAACAGGCCCCTGGGCGCAGACCTACAGCAGGGCCCACAACCTCCCACATAGACGTTGGACACCCATATGGATGTGTTTTGTCTGTTTGTGCATCTCCATGCTCATTTTGAATATCTCTGCTTCGTTACAGGTTCATTTTCCATCAATTTTAACATTTAGCCTCAGTGGTTATTTACATTTGTTCATCTACTGTGTCATTGATTTGAGCCCCCACATGTTGCCTGTTTTGAGTCTTTTTGTGGCTCTTTTTTTGCTTCTTTTAGGTCTTTTTGTGCCTGTAATTTATATTTATTTATATTGGGGGGGGGGGGCTGAGTCTGTTCAGAGCTGATTTTCATCATTAAGCATCTCTTTTTCAGTGCATTTCATATCCATATGTATAGATGGACTGAAACTAAAGGTTAACACTTCAAACAAAGACTAAACCATGGCTGCCACTTGGCCTGTTCCCCATAAGTCCACTAAAAAATTCCTTTAAAGCCCATAAATGAGGTGAATGATAAATGATTGATTTATAAATCATATCCTGCAACACTTTCCTTTAGCCATCTTCTGTCATCTGTGAGTTTATGGTGAAGTACCTATGTACTTAATTTCAGGTCTTTATATCCTCACCTGACTATAAAAACACTAAATGTAATTTCAGTCCTATGATGTCTTCTGATGAACTCTTGCACAGTAAACACCCTTCAGTCTCCATCTGTGGACTCCTGCTTCACATTGAGGCTGCCGGCTAATGAGAAGCATTCCTCCCTGAAAGATGGGAAAAGATGGCTGGCCTGCTAGTCCTTTAATTTTCAAGATTTGTACCTTTGATTCTTGCTTCCCCTCCATTGCCCCATTCCACTGACACTATGATGCTTGTGTGTGTGCGACTGAGGGGGTGGGGGATTTGCACATGTGGTTTTGGGTAGCCTTCAAGGGCAGCCACATGTTGCTGGAGTTACTATCTGCTTGGCAAAGGTGGATGAAATGTGAGAGGCAATGTTTTTCTGCCTCTGTCCCACAGTAAGGAATGCAGACAGTTTGGTTGGGGGGGGGGTCTGTCATTACTGCCAAAGATGACAGACATGTAACATCGCCATTAGTGATGACGGTGACGTCTGGCTCCTGCATGTTATACGGTTTGATGGCTGACAAGTCGATCCAGCAGGACAGACGAACATCTGGTGACATCAAGACGATTTGCGGTCTTTAAACGGTTGACTGGAGTCTTAGTGAGATCCCTCAGCTGCTTTTATGTGGAGGGTCATGCAGCAATGAAACCTTTCCCATCTGACGCTGGTGGAGAGAGCTGGAGTACATCATGGACAGGTCACCAAATCCCATGAAGTGCGAACACGGGAAGCAAGAAAACACAAAAACAGCGAGAGCCAATCAGAAGATTTGCACCGAAAAACATTTTTGCTTTAAGACATTGTGAAACCCTGCACTGCAGCGCTACTAGAAAAAGATCAAGAGGAAAAATAAAAACATGAGGGACCTGTTACTTCAAATATATAATCATGTCAGTGATGTCTGTTTGTTCCAGCTCTTCATCTTCAGATTTCTCACACATAATTTCATCCAAAGCTCCTGTAATTCAGTCTGACATGTGGTATCTCTGAGAACTTAGACGTCTCCACTTGAATTATCATTGAACTTTTGGGGTTTGGACAATGCTTGTCAACATACCGCAAGTTTGAAAAGAGTCAAGGGTTCAAAAGGTTAGATGTAGAACTTAAAAGCATCAAACAAGTCATCATTGAGCAAATTATTAACTTGTTAGAGTATAATGTTTGTTAGGCAAGATATCTTTACAGAGACACTAATGTGACAGAAAAATCCATTCAGATGATAGGAGGCAAGTTGCAGTTTTGGTACTGTAGTAGCCGAGGAAGATCTTCAAGTGATTCTTGAAGGTAAAGAGGGAAGTAAACCCTCTGATAGCATTTGTCTGCTCATTCCAGTATTATGAAAAATAAATAGTCTGACCAAAATATATATATATATATATATATATATATATATATATATATATATATATATATATATATATATATATTTCACAAAAAGGAAATCTTTATTATTCATTACAGACTTGATATTAGATCTTAAATCTTACAGGTTTCCTTAATGCAACCGCCCACGACCTTACAAGAAAAAAAAAAAGGAAAAAAACACAAACAAAACACAAAAAAGAAAAACAGAAAAAGCATTAGCCAGCTCGATAACGTGCCTAACTTTGTGCGGCTGAAAACACACAAGCATCTGAAAGCGTCTCCTTTCTTGGCAGTCCCCAGTTGTTCCACTGGAAACGGGGGGGTACAGACCCGATTTTCAGATGTTTGTGTGTTTTAAGACGCACAATGTTAAGCACGTCAGTAAACGCTAGCTGGCTAATGCTAGCATGCTGTGAAGTGCCGGTGTTGTGCCCCACCGGCCACAAACAAACGTGTGTTTTATTATAAAGTTCGGCCCTTCACCGCGGCGAATCGATCACTTTGATTCACATCTTCCTTAGTATCATTTTAGTCTAGAATGAAAACTTGAGTATGTTTGGAGTTTATCCGATTTATACAGTATAACAGAGCAGGAACTGCTGTCGTTAACATGGCCCGGAAGAGGAAGTGTCCAAAATCTTGGAACTTCCGGTAAGCGTGATAATCCCCTATTATAGCTCGTACCCTCTCTAACACACCTGAATCAAATGACTAATTCTTTCATGCTCATGTCATTCAGCTCTGCACAAGCCCGGTAACAAGCTATTCATTTGGTTCAGGTGTGTTGGAGAAGGGATGCAACCAAAATGTGCAGGATAGTTTAGTCTAAAAAGTTATTTCTATTCTCCTGCTCATCACTTTTTTTCTTGATTTCACTTATTTTTTTCATTAGATTCACAATGGTGCTCATTTGATTTGTCATTCTGGTCATGTCTTGAGACATCATGTTAAGTGCATTCTTTAGGTCTATGTCTTAAGTTCTTTTGTTGCCATTTTATCAGAGGACAAATTTGATATTAATGGACAAGGAAACAAGGGGCTGTTGTGTTGCTAAGAGTTGATTAGTAATATGACAGATATTGTGAAATGTCAAGTTATCAGGGCAACATTGTTAAAAGAAAATAAAAATCATTCAGTCAGTGACACAGACAGATCATGTACATGGCGCTGATAACAAAACCATTTCAAATGGGATCTGCCAAAATAGAAGATTAAAGGGGAAGTTCTTTTTTTTTTTTTTTTAATTTGGACCTATTTTCTAGCATGAAAACATTCATTTACTCACCCACAGTTTTGCAAGTTGAATTCCTTCGGGAGATCCACTCGAGATCAGCGTATGTCCAATATAATTGAAGTGATGGGGCAACCGCGGGCAGCCTCTAAATAAGGCATTATCCGCCACAAACTCCTTCATTTCACCAATGTTTTGTTACAAAACATTAGTCGGACCCCCTTGTGAGCTCAAAGCGGCTTTTTTGTGGTGATTCATCCTTATTTACAGACATTTTTACTGTGGCGGCTTTGCTGGATTTATAGTCTTGTGTTCTCTGCGGCACGTTGGGCCCACGTTGCTAACACGGTTGGGATATGCTCTCGCACTTGTGTGTAGGGTACCGGCGCCATGTTGCAGTTCCCTTTTCACTCTGAAGGCGGCAGTGCGGCTGATATCATCATGTAAACTCCACAAGGCAGTCTTCTTCGATGGTTTACTTCACTTTCGGGGGCATTTCCTCTTGGAAAGTGCCTGGATAAGGCATCATAAAGATGTTCATATTTTCTAATCTCCTCGATCAGTCTCTCGTCGATCTGATCCATTGTTTGTGGATTTTAAAAATAGCGGAACGGCGCAAATTCAGCGAGAACCTCCGGAAATCTGGAAACATGTAATCACACTCTGGCCAATCACGAGAGTACTTCCGTGTCTCTGCGTTCGCGTAGCCAGGATACACGTCGGGTCCAGAGCAGTGCTGGTCAGGCCTCCGTGGACCTACGCGGTGGCTACAGCGGTTACACAGACAACCCGCGACTATAAATCCACCATTATGCGACACCATAAAAAGTAAATGTCCGTAAATAATGATTAATCACCACAAAAAAGCCGCTTCAAGCTCACGGGCAGGGGGTCCGACTTGTGTTTTGTAACAAAACATTAGTGAAATGAAGGAGTTTGTGGCAGATAATGCTTTATTTAGATGCTGCCCGCGGTTGCCCCATCCCTTCCATTATATTGGACATACGCTGATCTCGAGTGGATCTAAATATCTCCCGAAGGAATTCAAGTTGCACCAAAACTGTCTGGGTGAGTAAATGAACATATTTCATGCTAGAAAATAGGTCCAGATTGAAAAAAAACTAACTTCCCCTTTAGCTGCTTTTGCAAAGGTTTGGAGCCATCTCTTCACCAACCTTTGATAATTTATAATGAGATTTGTGTTTTATTAAATTGTGGATTGTCATTTATTGAAAAGTTGTTTCTGTAAGATAAAGAATAGTTTACACTGACGCACGGATGCCAAACCTGTATCAATAACAGTATCACTAGCATCACCAGTTGAGATCTCCACACTGTTGTCAATGTCAGCAGATGCGGGGTCATTAGGACTTGCCACTGCTGTAATGGCAAAACACAAAGCGTGTCCTGAATCAGAGAGGTTTCCCAGTCAAGTCATGCTGAATTGATTTAGTAAGATGAACCACTTTACGTTCATTGTGCAGTCTCTGATGTTTCGTGACCTCTGGCTGGACCACCCCACCTTTCACCCAATGGCAAGTAGGAGTTGAAATAATGCAGTCTTTACCAATAACATGATGTCTGTTGTTAAAAATACAGTGACTGACCTTGCCTGTCAACAAATCTGTCCATCTCCATCTGATAAACACCATATGATCCAAATCAAAGTGCTTTCAATGCATTTTGTCCAAGCACAACTTCCAAGGTTTTAAGACTAAACATTTATGCCTAATTGCTTGAGGGAAAAAAAAAGAGAAAACATCCACACTAACAAGTTGGCATTGTGTGCATTTAAATGTCATGTAGTATTGCATTATGCACACATCTACCTGCCTGAATGAAAACATCTGGGGTTGCTTATTTAGCATCTGCCAGAAGAAAAAGCAATGTCAGGATGTCACTCGTGGTAGCTGATTCACATCCGTAATATTTGGCAGTTTTCAGCATAACTTCTTGCCAAATTTTCTTTGTGTCTTTGTTTATTGAAGCTGAGGTGCAAACCACAAAGGCCTGATAGGGTTATGCACTTTTATGCACCTGTAATTTATCAATTTGAAACTGATGGCACATGTCGTGATTTCTTCTCATATGTCAGTAACAGTGAGGATTCAGCCTGGAATAGTCTTCAACAAAAAAAAAAAAGAGAGAAAACTTTCTGGTAAATAAGATCACATCAATGAAAAGGAAATTAAAGCCAGCCAAGATGTTCTCAGTGTGCTTAACTGTGTGTTGAAAAATCGAGCCAAACACACCGCTCTGGTCTGTATCACTGCTGCAGTGAAGAAAAAAGTGCAAGGCTTGTGGCTGAAGTAAAAAAAAAAAGAAAGCATAATATAAGTCTGATAAGTAATTACTCAAATCTACTCGACTCTATTTGATCATTCTAAAGACATCCTTCATGAAGCTCACACAAAGTTAATCAGGGATCTGACCACAGTAAGCCTTCATAACCAGCAAGAAAGTCACCTCTATCCAGTGAAGGTTAGAGAAAAATTCATTTTCTGTGTAGTTGGTAAGATAGAAATCACTCCTTTAATCCATGTTATAGCTAAAACCACGTGTGGTCAAAGGCACTGAAGCTACCTGCTGTTTCAACCACGCAATCTAAAATTGTTGGAGTGAAATGTTGTATCATGTGTAGTCTCCCTTTAGATTAACCATTAAAACTCAAGTTTTATATTATGAGTGAATCAGAAGTCTTCTTAAATGATGTATTAACAGACCAAAATGTAAACTCACAGGTCACAGGTGGGAAATGAACTAAAAGCCCCTCAGAATTAGAAAATCAGAAATGGATGAGGAAAAAAAAAGTAGAAAAGCTGATAGGCACACGACCATGATGAGAATCTACAAATGAGAGCAGAAAAGCAGGCGAAGAATAAACTGAGTAATAACTGATAGCAAACAGGTGTGTGGTAGGAACAGAGCAGTGGAGCTATCAGCAGAACCCAAAGCAGGTGTGGAGCAGGAAAAAACTAGCGGTTTAATTATGTGATAGTGATAATAAAACTGAATAAAATAAGAGACAGCTTCTCTTGATAAAATGCTGGCAAAATCACAACCAAAGTTTACGACTGTGTGGTGCAAAAAGGGTGAAATAATAACTGCGACCCGACTCGTTGTTAGTGTCTTTTAGCTATTTCACACTGTAAAAAGAGAATCTGGGCTGTAGTTGATATGAAAGACTTTTTTACATCTAACTTAATTAGATGTAAAAAGTGTTAGATCTAACTTAACTTAAGCTAAGTTAGATCTAACTTAATTACTTGATTGGTGATGAAATCTAATGTTTTTTAGTTAAATCAACTTAAAAAAAAATCATACTTTCACGTCTGAAATAAGTTTTTACTTTCTTTTTTTTTTTAAATATAATTATTTAAGGAAGAAATAAAAATAAAAATTAAAAAGAAATAGAAAAAAGAGAAAAAAGAAAAAAAAAAAAAAATTGGGGGGGGGGGGGGGTATGTTCATACATAAATAAACTCATTTTTGGAGAAAAAATTCTATAATTCTAGAGTCATTATAGTAAAGTGGCAAAAAAATACTTCTAAATAGTTTCCAATGTAAACTTATGATAAGGAAATGGGAGAATAAAATAAAAAAAAAAGAAAAAAAAAAAAAGAAAAAAACAAGCCATTCATAAAATACAAGATTTAAATTAAATAGGTTTTCTTTTAGTTTTTCCTTTACATCTTTGAGTGACATTTCATTGTTAATTTTTGAAAAGTTCTGAGATAGGTTGAAGACTCTCCATAGAAGAGGTTATAGTCCTTCAATTTGCATAGTAACACTGATTTCGTATTTTCAATTTTGAGTTGTTCTTTTACTGAATAAAAGAAGGGTAATCTTGAGTGCATTTGGAAAAGTATCTATAGAATTACAAGAACAAGCTATAAATTGTTTGGGATAAAATTAGAGCTTGAAAAATTCTAAATAGAATTAAAATGTATTAAAGAGGACATAACAAAAAATGAATAAGTGTGCCCTTTGGCCACATCATGCAGCAAAACGAACTGTTGGAGCGTATTTTATTTAAAATTATTGGAGTACATAGTCTATGAATTATTTTTATTTGAATGTTTTATATGTAATTTTGAGAATAGTTGAATTTTTAAAATTGTGCCCCATTGTTATAGAAAAGTGGTCAATTTCTTTTTCCAAAGCATTTTGGGGGATTTGTGCTGTAGGGAGTGATGGATAAGCAATTATATAAGAGAGACTGTTCCATGTTTGTTAGTTAAAATTTTACTTTTCATCAGCATCCCATAGAGGCAAGTGCATTCCTTTAGATTGGTAACTTTTTATAATAGATTTTATTGAAGGTAATGAAATATCTTTGATTCTTTTAGATTGTAAAGGGTTTTTAAAACTAAAAATGGTTCATTTGTCCGTCCTCTACTATCTGTCCATACGTTTATGGACTCTGAAAAATGAGCTATGAAAGGTTCTTCACAGTGGTTATTAAGGGATTGTTCAAAATTGGAATGATGGTAGGGATATCAGTTATTTTAAATGCTTTTGTAATATTTTAGAATTTCAATGAGAATTGAATTATGATTTTTATTTGTGTTTGATATTTGGGATTGTACCAAAGTGATTTTAGAGAGATTGTTGGGTTATATTCTTTTGGACTTTTTTTCCAGCCATTCAGCTTCCAAGAGTCTCTAAGTTTTTTTCATTATATCCCCATGTCAAAGGGTATCTTGCATTAAAAGCTAAATAATAATATATATATTAGGTACTCCCACCCACTCTTCTTTTGGGTAGGATGAGTTTTTGCGGTTGATTCTTGTTTTTTTCCCACACATAAAAACTGAGTAAAGAGGGAGTCTATTTCCCTAAACTATTTTTGAGGAAATTTAAATGGGATGGCAGATATTACAAAGGAGAGTCGAGGCAAAAAATTCATTTTTATTACCTCAGCTCTTCCCCACAATGAAGTGGCAGGGATGACCATCTCGCAGCGTCTCTTTAATATGCTTAAGAATTTTAGGCCCATTTATTTAAATATCTTGTCAATTGGTGATTTAATAATTATACCAGGTATTTCATTCCCTGTGGTTTCCAGACGAAAGGTGCAGACCCTAAATGCGATGGGAATGTATGCCGATTTAGTGGGATTGCTTCACTTTTACTACAATTAATTTTATAGCCAGAGTACTTACTAAATAGTTCCAATAGGGACAACAAATGTGGAATGGACTGAGTGGGGTTGGTTAAAGTTAACAAGATGTCGTCTGCATACAAATTAGCTTTAAAATCATATCCTTCTATCTCTACACCTTGTTGTTTTGGTTTGTTCGTATTGCAGACGCTAAAGGTTCTAGTGCAAGAATAAATAATGCTGGTGAAACTGGGCACCCCTGCCTTGTTGATCTAAAGAGCTGAAAGGGCTGTGAGATCCGCCATTAGACTTAATGCGTGATCTTGGTTATGATAAAGTGCCTTTACCCATTTCATACAATTTGTGCCAAACCCATATTTAGTGAGCACCTCAAATAAAAAGGGCCATTCAACCCTATCGAAGGCCTTCTCAGCATCCAGCGATAAAGCTATCGCTGGATGCTGAGAAGAAAAAGCCCTCGCCATTACATGAAAAAGCCTTCTCATGTTATTAGCAGCTAGACGTCCTCTAATAAAGCCGACTTGATCAATATGAATTAATGAGGAAATAACTTTTTCCAATCTTATGGCAAGGATCTTTGCAAATATCTTATAATCATTGTTCAAAACACTTAGTGGTCGGTAGTTGCTCATTTGCAATGGATCCCTGCCTGGTTTTGGAATGAGAGAGATTATGGCTAAACGCATACTGGCTGGCATTGACTGATTGGATATTATATCATTATATAATGAAGTTAAGAAAGGTACCAGTATGTCCTGGAAATTTTTATAAATTCTATGCTAAACCCATCTTCCCCTGGGCTTTTTCCAGATGAGAGTCTTTTATGGCATCCTTCACCTCATTATCAGAGATACAAGATCTAACATGTCCCTCTGGTAGGCTCAGGGTTGGGAGAGAAATATTTCCTAGAAAGGCCTTCATATCACCAATTTGTCTTGATGCTCTGATTTGTATAATGTTGAATAAAACTGTTGAGATCGTTTATCTCTTTTTGATCATAAACTAAATTACTGTTTTGATTATAAATTGCAGTAATGGGTGTTTGTTTTGTATTTGTTTTAGCTGGAGAGCAAGCATCTTTCCAGACTTTTCCCCATACTCAAAATATTTTTTCCGTATCGATAAAGAGCCAGAGTTGTCTCTTCATAAGAAATGGTCTCCCATTCAGACTGCAAAATTAATAATCTTTTCTTCAGATCTGTTTATTGGGTTGGACATGTGCTGTAATTCTCTCTTTTTATCTCTTTCAGGAGAATTTCTTTTTTCTTTTGTTTGTTTCTCTTTTTTGCTGTAGAATGCTTATGAGCCATCCTCTGCATGTTGTTTGAAAGCTTCCCAGACAACCTGTATATTTGGCCCAGAATTTAAATTAACGTTGAAAAATTCAGGAATTCGCTCATTGAGTAAACTAATCAACTCTTGGTCTTTCAAAAAGAGTTGTTAATTGTCCAATAACTACTTTTATATTTGCAATTTGAAAAAGTAAAACACAGGACACTGGTGATGATCTGAAATAATGATACTGTGTATTTGGGTGTCTATCATTTTCTATTAATTCTTTGGGTAACAATAAGAAATCTATACGAGAATAAGAGTTATGAACCTTAGAATAAAAACTGTATTCTCGTGTCAGAGGGTTTAATGTGCGCCATACATCAGCCAGTGCCAATGTATTTTGAAATTCAATAAAGGCGGGGGATAAAGTCCTGTCGGATGGCAGTGGTCTGCTAGATCTATCTAGCTCAGGATCCCCAGTCAAATTGAAATCTCCACCCACTAAAATAGGATCCCCAACAAATCTGGCTAAGAGCTCAATAATGGATGATAGAAAATCAATCTGTCCTATGTTTGGAGCGTACACGTTCAATAAAGTACATTTCTGATTTTGTAGATATCCTGAAATAATTAGATATCTGCCATCCTGGTCAATTATTTGCTCCAATAAACGAAATGATGTTCTCTTAGAAATTAAAATGCTAACTCCTTTTGCTGCTCCATTACCAGGGGAAGAGTAAACTTGTCCCACCCATCTCTGTTTTAATTTAAAAGTTTCTGTCTCTTTTGCATGTGTCTCTTGCAGCATGGCCACATCACATGATAGGGATCTCAAATGTGAGAGTATCTTGTACCGTTTTATTTTGTTAGAAATCCCCTTAATATTCCATGATATTAACTTAATTCTATTAATATTCATGTTCAACTTTTATTTATATTATTATTGTTATTGTTATCATTCTGAACAGACCCACATATTAGGGAGGGGATAGGAAACACATAACACCAACATAAATTGCGCCAATTGGCACGGGTACACAAAAATAACATAGAACATAGAATAAATAACTTTCTCTTAAAGTCAATTTATTAAGTTGTTTCAGCTTTGGAGCGCATGAACAACAAAGCGGGCAGAGCTATTTTCAAAACTCAACATATATGGACCACAAAGGCTCATGGGAAATACAAATTCAGCAGGAATTTAACTTTTTATGATTGTTATCCTATAAATTTGTGTTATGTTCTTTACTGCTTTTGTTATGTTCACATTCAGAGGAAGTTGTTGAGAAATTCAGTTTGGACGTTAATGTTGCACTATGAGTGTGAAAGACAGTATAAGTAGATAAACCCCCAATTATATGCAATTCCCACGTAATATAGAACCAACATGGCACATTTACTGATATGTTGCTGTTCAGTCAGACTTATACATTATCACTTTGACTTAGGACTACATATAATGTATTCAGTAAGCTACAATTAAAATTCAGCTTTGTCTTAAATCAGAAATTTTACTTAGAAAAAATGAAAAAATGCATCTAACAGAATTACAGTAATTCAGTTAGTTGATTTTAAAATGAAAAATTCAGTAGTAACAAAGTAAAAAAAAAAAATTCTTACCATCTTTGTTATAAATTATATATTTACTTTTTTATCAAAGTAATCTCTTTGTTTTAATGTTAAAAAAAAAAAGATAGATTTCCAGTAAATCAAAATTTATGGTTTCAACCAACAAATTACAGTAATTTTCTGAAGTTGATCCAAAGAATACCTTTTTCAGTGTAATTTTAAACTGCATCTTTTTGCTCTTATCTGTAACTTCCAGCATCAGCACATTTGTTTCAGCTATAAAAAGCGCTGACACGTCCACACCTGTCCAGTGTTTGCAACTTCTGTAGTTCTAAAGAGAACAGAGGACATTGCTGTGGTATAACCTGAATTTCATGCCAGAAAGTGGTTGAGAATAAAAGGAGCTAAATGGGATGCATGGAATTTTTAATTTGGGGTCAGAAACACACTATAAATGTGTTTCTCTTCAAAAAAAAAAAAAAAAAAATCAGTTGCAGAAGCTGAGTGGGTTGTTTTTTGTTGTTGTTGTTGTTGTTTGTTATCTTGTGATTCTCCTTAACCCTTTAAAACTCAACCTAGGAAAGGATGTGGATAAAATTCTTTTTTGTTTTTTGTATCTGAAGTCTTTTTTGTCTCTTTAATAAACTATTAAAAAATTAACAATAATCATTTTTGTACATCCACCATTTATCACGATGCATTCAGTCAAACTTATTATTGTTTATTCTTCTGCCTCATGTCAGATTTGTGTACAACAGGGTTTTGAGCAGTTTTTACCATAAAGTTACACAAAAGGTTTCAGAAACTACTATACACATCAAATATGGTACATATGACATTAAAAGGCCAAGAATAGCAATTGTGATGCAAGCCAGTAAATAGTTAAAATTGTTTTTTCTCTGTTCTCAATAATTCGGGATTTGTGATGCGCTGCCTTTCTGGATTTTTTTTTTTTTTTTTTTTTTACCATTTTGACTTTGGGTTCAGCATTCTACTGATGGATTATATATTCTTGTGAAGTGCAATTTTTTCATTCAACTGAGCCAAAAATAGCAAAGTCAGCAGCACTGAGTTTTAAAGTCAGAGATGTATGTTGTGTTGCTTTAAAACTTCATCATGTGACAGCTTGTTTTTGACGGTTGGTATAAATGTAGCTAAGGTGCTTAGTGTGTATAAAGTTAACCACAACCTTCTTTTCTGAAAGGAGACATTTTATTTTTCAAAATACTGAAAAAAACACTAGAAAATGAATTAATGCAAGTAAAGTAGATAAATTTAAATTTTGTGGTTGGGATTAACACACTATGAGAGTGTATAGGTGGTACTCAGAATATTTAAAGCTGGAATTCCCATAATGGCTAATTTTGCTCAGGACATCCTTCAAAGCTACAGTTTATAGACATACACATGTTGAAACTTTTTTTTTTTTCACCAGAAGAGAAGACTTTTGATAAGTTTTGTTTGACGAGGCAACAAACACATTTGATTTACCCCCCTTGAAAACTGATTTTATTTGACACAAAACTCTGTTGTTCTTCTGGGTTAACGTTAGCACAGCACTGAGGTCATGACATTAACTTAATAACAGCCTCATAAAATGGGATTTCTGGAGCCCTCACAGCCTCCAAATGACAGTCTGTCTCTCCATGTGGCTTTGTCAACAACATTTACCAAAGAGCTGCTTTGTCCAAAACACCGAGTGGTAATAATTTAAGAGTCTTTGGGTTAGTGTTTGGTGCTTGTTGCCTGGTGAGGCCGGCAGAATGAGTCTCCTGCAGGTCAGAAGCCTCGGAGCTGTGGAACAGATGCACACGATTAACTCAGGCTACTTCAGATTAGTCGCCTTTTGAAGTTCAAGTTCCTTTTTTGTGACATTTCTTTTAGAGACCAGCGACTGTAACCAGAGACAGAAAGGAGGGTTGGCTGAGCCGGGGAGATGGAAGCAGGGGGTTGGAGTAGGGGGTGGCGTGGGGGTCTTTTTGGGTGGTCTGTCCCTGAATGAGGAATGCTGAAAGTTTGCCTTTGAGCTCAAACAGATTGCTCTGTCACTCCGTATCTGATTTGGCCCTAAAAAATCAAAAACTCAGCACCTGCAAACACATTTCCTGGATGTTCAACTAGTATACAAATACATGAAAGGAACTAAACGAAGGATGTATGTACTTCTGTTTAAATAATATTTCTGCAGGAAGGAAAAACTTCTCTACTTTACTGGCTGCTTATTCTTGTTTTTTACAGAATCAGTGAAACAAGCATGACAAACGTGCCTGAAATACAGAATGCTGGCACGTTCAAAGCTGCTCTGCCTTCTGTTTGCTGTGTTAACTCTTGCAGCAGTTTCATTGGGCTTTTGTGATTGCAGCTTGTAAAAGACAATGAGGCCTCAGAAAACTTTTCTGCAGACCTCAAAGCTGCACAAAATCTGATCATTTGCTTCAGTTATCATCTTTCTAAGCTTAAGATTAACCAGATGTGTTGCTTTGATGCTTTCACAAAGGATTGTCATGGAAATCCTCTGTAGGAATTATTTGGGGATAAAGCGGGCCAGTTTGGGAAATGCTTTGCAAGTGAATGGATGAAGTTCTTTCACTGTTGTGAGAAAACTTCAATAAGATCAACATAGCAGTATAAACTGAGCCCGTCAGTGAACTGCAGTCACCACTGTTTGTTGTCACACCCAAAAGCAGCTCATAACTGCGAATAATATGATGATGCTGACTGGTCACAGACAGCCTGAGCCTGGCAAAATAGATTTTCACAAGATTTTGCGCTTGCAAATTATGCCAGAAAGGGGCTTCATATAGTTAATACTGGGTTAATACTATACTAGATGCCATTAACTCTCTAACAGTGAGAAGAGACTAACAGTGCTTTCCACACAGTTCTGCTAGAAATCAAGTGTTTATATACAGTATATGACATATTGTTAGAAAGCAACCATTTCATTGTTGCAGAGGTGTGGTAAACATTGCAGATACAATTGAAACCAACAACAATCAAAACAAACACTACAGCATTGACCTCATTTATTAAGCTCCATGAAGGCGGATTAAGGCAGTCTCGCCTATTTATATAAGTTTGACTCATCAAAGTCAGGGCTCTGCTCCATCACCTGGCTTACATGAGTCTCAGATGGGTTACCATGGCAATTAGTGTTGGTGAACAAGTCTGCTCCAGACCCGGCTATCTGACCAGCTTATTCAAGTCTTGTCTCAAAAGAAAGTCCAACAGGTCCAAACAGGGGTCCCAAAAGAGCGTTCCTCTGGATAGATGCTGCACTCATGCTGTTTACATCATGTGATGAAGTATGTTTGAAATCTATTTTTTTAAAAACATGATAAGAGCCTTTTTATTGTTTGAGAAACAAGTAAAACTGTTGTATTACAAAGTTAAACATGCAACAAGTGCAAACATATACCATATTTAACTGCAAATACCATTAATTCCACACCACTACCAGTGGCACCAGCCCAGCTCTTTCTATCTGTGGCTACATTTATAAAGTAAGTATGGCAGTACGATGAGGAGCCCAAGCAGAATTCAATCTCCAGACTCCTGGGTGAAAGTCATGTGTGTTAACCATTCAGTCAAAGGAATATCCCCCTTGACCAACTGGCATGATCAACCAGAAGCATTGTGACAGGACTGTCAACTGTCACATCTCTCCCCACAAGCATGTCCTCATGCTACATTGGCTGCCACCCATCAAGAATCCATGAACCCACCCACAGTGGTACATGGATCCCTACTTGTAAGGGCCAGAACAAGGGAGGTTAGGGCAGGATTTGATCCCCAGACTCCCAGGTGAGAGTCATGCACGGTAACCATTCGGCCAAAGGGATATCCCTGTGGCCAAGTAGCCACAGCGCATCATTGGTGGGAAGCTTAGTGACAGGACCATCAACTGTCACATAAGTGTTAAACTACACTGCCTGGCCCAAAAAAAGGTTGCTGCCAGAAAAAAAGGGTCAAAAACTCTAATATTTCGCTAGACCGCCTTTAGCTTTGATTACGTCATATATTCGCTGTGGCATTGTTTCTATAAGCTATATAATGTCACAAGATTCATTTCCATCCAGTGTTGCATTAATTTTTCACCAAGATTTTGCATTGATGATGGTAGAGTCTGCTGCGCACAGCCTTCTCCAGCACATCCCAAAAATTTTCAATAAGGTCTGGACCCTCCCAGCAACCCCAGATCATAACACTGCCCCCACAGGCTTAGGCACTAGGCATGATGGCTGCATCACTTCATCTGGCTTTCCGGTCACATTTCGTCCTCGAAGACGATGGGTCCCCACTATCCTTTCGGTTTTTAATAATACATTGGACAGTTCTGAACCCACTTTTAGCAGTTTTCTGCAATCTCCTTAGATGTTTTCTCTGCTTGATGCATGCCAATGATTTGATTAACAGACTAACATCTTTTCCACGACCACAGGATAATAATAATAATGGATTAGATTTATATTGCGCTTTTCAAGGCACTCAAAGCAGGTCCATTATTCTTTCACTCCTCAGTCATACTTGGTGATGGTAAGCTATGTATGTAACCTGCTCTACCACCTGAGCCACAGCCGCCCCAGCCGATGTGTCTTTCCACATGGTTGTTTAGGAAATTAGAAGAAACTTATTGCACCAGTTGGGCTTAAATAACTTGTTGCCAGCTGAAAGATAATTGCCCATGCAGTAATCATCCAATAGGAGGCTCGTACCTATTTGTTTAGTTAAATCCAGGTGGCTACTTTTTTTTTGGCCAGGCAGTGTATAATTAAGATCAAATTGACTTTAAAAGCAATGCTATTGCGGAAGATATTTAATTTGGGCAGCTGTGGCTCAGGTGGTAGAGCAGGTTGGCCAATGATCAAAGGCTCAGCAGTTCAAATCCCAATCCCGCAGCCATCTGTCGTTGTGTTCTTGGGCAAGACACTTAACCCTCCTTTCCTCCAGTGGGGGCACCACTGGTGTATAAATGTGTGTGAATGTTCTGGTGGTTGGAGGGGCTGTAGGCGCGAAATGGCTGCCACGCTTCCGTCAGTCTGCCCCAGGGCAGCTGTGGCTACATACGTAGCTTACCGTCACCAAGTATGAATGAGGAGTGAAAGAATAACGGACCAACTGTGAGGGCTTTGAGTACCTTGAAAAGCGTGATATAAATCTAATCCATCATCATTAAAAATATTAGTATCTTTCATTTAATTCCATCTGATGAAAGGATGCTTATTTAGCTCAACGGTTACCAGGTCAGTGGCGTTTACTTACACCTCAGTAAAACTAATAAATAACCTTAAATGTATTGCTGTTTAATTCTGATATTATCTAGAATTATGTAATCACAGTCACTTTTAAAGTTTAATTATCAGTAGAATGAAAAGACAAGATAAAGTTAAAGAATATTTTGGGATTAAAGATCTTTGTGGAGGATCAAAGAACACATAATGTAAAATACTAAATAATGAAATGTTTTCAAAACATCCAAATGAAGAAATTCTTTCTTTGCATTTAAAGGATGTTTGTTTTTTTTCCAACCTGGACCTTATTTCTAGGAGTATATACGTGCATTTACTCACAGATAAAGTTTCTGCATCACTTTAAGTCCTTCGGTAGATATTACGCTGAGTCGCCTTTCTGTGTTCCTCCAGTAAATTGGAAGATACGGGGCAGCCTCTATATAAGACATTATCTGCAACAAAACTCCTTGATTTCCGCCAATACTTGAAGTAGAATGAACGAACAAACGAGTATCATGGTCCCGTGAGTTCAGATTTAGCTTTCCGTTAGTTATGAGGGTGTTCTACACACTTTTCAGGGCCGCATGTTCATGATGCACACTTCCATAGTACAGCTGAGAAGAGCAGCTCGCCACCCAGACAACAACAATAACACAATTTGTGAAACTCTGAACTCACAGGACAATAGTACTCGTTCGTTCATCCATTCTACTTAAAGCATCCTTGAAATCAAGGAGTTTTACTGCAGATAATGTCTTATATAGTGGCTGCCCCGTCTACGCCATGATGCTGGACGTTCACCGAAGGGTGACTCAGCGTAATATGTTCTGAAGGACTCAAAGTGATGCAGAAACTTTACCAGTGAGTAAATTCACGTGTATACTCCTAGAAATAAGGTCCAGGTTGAAAAAAAAGAAACTTATCCTTTAACCCAGTCCCAGTCACTTCATTCTCAGCCCAGTGGCATGAACCAGGTTCCTCAAGATGCAAATCCTCCCCTCTAACCACTAGGCCCCCACTCCACAGGGTGAAATAACTGTGGAAATGATGCACATGGCTCACTTACCCAACCCATTTGGTGTGTTGGCATTTTTCGGCCATTCCATCTGTCTTCTGTTTCTGCAGTTTTGCCTGGTTTTGTTAAAGATATTTGCACTCTTCATACACATCCATCAACAGCATTCAAAACTTTCTGCCACAGATTATTTCTGTTCAGATATGATAGTAAATATTCTACTTGATGAAAGGATGGTTATTTAGCTCAATGGTTACAGCCCCGTGAGGTTCACTTGCACCCAACGCAGTGGTACCATAACTAAAATATATTGTCATTATGTGCTCAGACTGATTGTTTCTGTGATCACATAATCACTTTTAAAGTTTATTCATCAGTAAAATGGAGAGATAAGATCAGGTTATTTACGTAGAACATTTCATATAGAACTTAAAAAACCTTACAGAGGATTAAAGAACGCCATCATACCATACCATCTCCAGTTCTGTTAATGGCTGCAGTTTTGCTTGTTTTAGGTGAAAATATGTTTACATTCTTTATAGCTCTGTCAAACACATTTGCTCCGCTGATGAGAAGAACAGTGTTTTGAATTTGCCATTAACAGCTTCCTTAACTCCTAAAAGTTAAACATTTATCTGTACTATATAAAGAAATTATGCTAATGCAGTACTTCATTTCTTTATACAGACAAATGAGGTTGTTTAAACTTTTTGCAAAATCTAATGATTAATCAGGGTTTTCCTTATGGCAAATTAGAAATGAACAAATACTGTATATACAGAAAAATGTGTGATTGAAGAGCCTGGTGTTGCTTTACACTTTTAGTTCACAAAGCATGAATACAGCTAAAGCAGCCTGGGTGCACAGTCCCTGACTTAAATTAGGGACTGATGAGCTTTCTATGTAAATCAAATATGCATTAAACATGGAAGCCAAATGATATGATGAATAACTTGGCCTTGTCCACAAACATGTGTGTCACAGACTTGGATAAATGCATTCCTTCGCCTGCTTTGTGTAATAAACCTCCCATAAAGAAAGAAAGTGAATCAACTCAGCACAGTTTGTTTGTTTTTATCTGCATGGTGTTGGATAAACTACGTGTAATGAAGTGGAAAAGGGGAAAGAAATACTTGTGAAGATAATTGCACAAGTTTGTAATGAAAAAAAAAAAAAAAAAAAAACATGAAGAGGAAAAATTAAATTCAAAATAAAACATTTCATGAAATGTGGCATCTCCAGTGTAAGAGTTTACCAAAGTCTGCAGCTGCACAGTTGCTTTTTCTGGCGTTTGGTCTTTGCAGGCACTCTGACAGATTATGAGACAAGTGTTGGGGATTGTTTAGATCTTGTCCTGCGTTTTCCACAGTCACTCCTATCCGTTTTCAACCTGTTGGTGTGACCAGACAAAATGGCTCTGCCAAGAGATGGAGCCGGTGATGTGTTTGAAAATTCATTGCCTCGCAACTCATCTGTAATGAAGTGTTTGAAATGGTGCAGAGTGTCGAGGAGGGGAGCAGTGAGGCAACATCGGGCTCTGAGACAAATCCTCTGCAGGGCTCCAACGGATCAAAGAGTCTCACAGCACTTTGGTCTGATCATTAATAATCTTAAATCCAAAGCTCTCACCCACTTGTCCTACTCAGTATGTTCTGTATTGGCATTTAGTCCTCACACAGTGTTTTACTGAAGATTGTTTTGATGAGATAATCACATCTGGATTCTTTTTGAGTTGTGTAGTTTAGTTCTTTAAGTGAAGCCAAACATGTTTCACAATGAAATAAAATCCCACTGCAGGAAAATCACAGTTGTGATAAATAAAATATAAAAAAAACAATTTAGCCACAAATAAATATAATGCTTACACAAATTTAGGTTATAGATTAACAACTAGATTCAATTCATTCACTTATCAATTATTTGTATATTTGACAATGCATAACAAAGTCATGTTAGGACAGTTTTACAAACATAGTCAAGTTTTGTCCAATTGATTGCAGTCCAGTTTTAATCCACCTGAAACAAATTCATATGATCGACATTAGTGGAATTTATTAGTCCAATATAAGCCAGTTCATAGAAAATCAACTTGGTACAAGAAATACAGATATTCTTGTTTGATTTAATTATTCCTCCCCTTAAGGGGACTAGAGGTAGGAATTGTGAAAGAATAAACAAGCATGTCCAGTTTTTTAATACTGATGGGTGATGAAGTGTTAAAAACCAAAAAGAACGAGCCCACCCACGTCTCTCTTCGTTGCCTTGAACAGGCTGTGTGCTGCATAAGCACTGCAATTCAGTGGCTGAATTTCGGGCACTGTTCTGCAGATGTGACGTCAAATGATGCTGCATCCGCGTCCCCGACAGTTTTGCTCCAGGAAGGAGACAGTCCCGGTAAATTCAAACACTGCAAGGGATAGTTATGGATTCTTCTGCCACCCACAAACGATCCAGATCAACTGAGAAACCACTAAAAAGTGTAACTACAAAGAAAAAGACTATCAGCGTAGTAAACAATGTTATAGCTTTAGTTTGTGCACGCTCCCGTGACGTCTTGGCTGGTGGCTGCAGTAACCTGCAGTGCCAGTCACGGCAGTCGCGAGTCTCATTTCTTACTCTTGCCTCAAGTCCCTTTAAAGGAATAGTACACCCACAGAATGATGTAACTTTATTTTCCACTTACCCTCCTGGTGAGCAAGACTCTGGAGCACTTTTTTAATATTTCAAATGCAGCCGGAGATCAGGATGGCTTCTTGTTTCCACCCAACTTTTATATAATGGCGTTCACCAGGGACCGAGCCAAAAAGGCTCATAAAAGTCCACAAAAACTTGTCAATATTCCTCCATACTGCTCGTCCAATGTAATCCAAGTGTCCTGAGAGGGTAGCATCCATAATTTACTCGAAACATCATTTACCATATTCTTAGAGCCTAAACAGTACTACATCTTACTTCTGCGAAGCACGCATAGCGCATTCACGAAGCTACGGAAGCCTCGGCGTTCAGAGCCTACTCTGCCGATAATGCAATCATAGAAGAAGAAATTCGCTGTTTACATTGTGCTAGGAGCGCCAGAGCTGCAGACAAACCGGGACAAACACAAGCGGGTCCAAGAGGAGTTGGACATTGATTTAAAACAAAGAAAGAAAGAGACAGAGAACACGCGATCTCGTCTGCCGCGGCTTCCGTAGTTTTGTGAATGCGCATCTGCATGACGCAGGAGATGCGATGTACGACTGTTTAGGCTCTAAAAATATACTAAATGATGTTGTTTCGAGTGAATTATGGACGCTACCCACTCAGGAGACTTGGATTACTTTGGACGAGCAGCATGGAGGAATATTGACAAGTTTTTGTGGACTTTTATGGACCTTTTTGGCTCGGCCCCTTGCGAACTCCATTACATGAAAGTTAGGTGGAAATGAGAAGCCTTCCTGATCGCTGGCTGCATTTGAGATATTAAAAAAGTGCTCCAGAGTCTTGCTCACCATGAGGGTAAGTGGAAAATAAAGTTACATCATTCTGTGGGTGTACTATTCCTTTTAATGATACTAATTGGCATTTGCAAATACACCAACTGGTATCCAAGGATAACTTTTTTTTTTTTTTCAACCTGGACCTTATCCTTATCCTTAACCTAGAAGTTTACACGTGCATTTACTCACCGGTAAAATTTCTGTATCATTTTGACTCCTCCGGAAGATATTACATTGAGTCGCCTTTTGGCGTACATCCATATAATGGGAAAGACGAGGCAGCCTCTATATAAGGCATTATCTGCAGCAAAACTCCTTCATTTCATCAATACTTTTAGTGGAATGAACGAACGAACGAGTACTATTGTCCTACAGTATGAGTTCAGAGTTTCACGGATTGCAGTTTGTTGGCGTCTAGGTGGTGAGATGCTTTTCTCAGCTGTACTGCAACAGTGTGCATCGGGAATGTGCATGGCCTGTTGAGTGCAGAGAATCCCCCAATAACTAACGTAGAGTTAACTCTGTGTGGTTCTGTAGTTGCACCTGCAGTAGAAATAGTTGTTAATGCAGCTGTGGTAAAACTTTTTTTTGTTTTGTTTTGTTTTGGGGGTTTTGTCAAAAGTTCTGGTCATAGAAGTGCATTACATGAAATAATAGTAGATTTAGTAATGTTTGCTAACACTGTTTGCTAAAGTGACCCTACCAAGAATCATTTCCTCTTATTTAATTGTCAACTTTGGGCACTGCTAGATTAGCTCTGCACTATTTTTAAAAACCTTTATTGAGGTAATTGAAAACAAATTCTCGTTTGCAACAATGTCCTGCTGAGAGATTTTTCTTCTCATCCCTTCCTGTTCAGACACATCGAATTTTTTGCACAAGGCTCAGAGCGAGTAATGTTCTCCATTTTCCTTCACTCAATAAAGCAAATTCTCCAGTTAAACAGATCCCCACTAAGCACAAAATGAAAGAGTCCATGCTGGTCTTTTCCTTTCCAAGACAGAGATCTATGAGCTGTTTGCAGAGCTTCTTCTGAGGTTTTAGCATTAGCTTTGGCTCCATTTGTTCTGGTTCAAATTTTAACTACTCACCATTTTTGAAAAAAACCACACCAAAAACAACACCTGGACACACTTTTCACCTGATTAGTTTTTAAAAAGTAACTAATGTAAAAAAAAAAAAAAAAAAAAAAAAAAAAAGCAGAGATTTAGCCAAAATAGCAGAATGGAATGCTACAGATGCCACTGAACTGCTAGCTGCCAGACTACTGTGGTAACTGGTTGATTCTGAGGCCGTCATCATTTCCATAAAACAAAATTTGTGTAAATCTGACATTTACATGAACATATTTCTGAGAATGTATATCAATGTTTTTTTCATCTCCAATATAATTAAACAACTTTTTGTCTACACATAAGTCAGGAACTGGTGTGGTAATGTGTACAGTGGGTACGGAAAGTATTCAGACCCCTTTAAACTTTTCTCTTTGTTTCATTGCAGCCATTTGCCAAAATCAAAAAAGTTCATTTTATTTCTCATTGACGTATACTCAGCACCCCATCTTGACAGAAAAAAGTAGAAATGCTGAAATTTTTGCAAATTTATCAAAAAAGAAAAACTTACATATTGCATGGTCATAAGTATTCATACCCTTTGCAGTGACACTCATATTTAACTCACAGGCTGTCCATTTCTTCTGAGCCTCCTTGAGATGGTTCTGCTCCTTCACTGGAGTCCAGCTGTGTTTAATTAAACTGATTGGACTTGATTAGGAAAGGCACACACCTGTCTGTATGAGACCTTACAGCTCACAGTGCATGTCAGAGGAAATGAGAATCATGAGGTCGAAGGAACTGTTCAAGGAGCTCAGAGACAGAATTGTGGTGAGGCACAGATCTGGACAAGGTTACAAAAGAATTTCTGCAGCACTAAAGGCTCCTAAGAGCACCGTGGCCTCCATAGTCCTTAAATGGAAGAAGTTTAGGATGACCAGAACTCTTCCTAGACCCGGCCGTCCAGCCAAACTGAGCAATCGTGGAAGAAGAGCCTTGGTGAGAGAGGTAGTGCAAGACATATGAAAGCCGCATAGTTTGCCAAAAAAAACACATGAAGGACTCCCAGACTGTGAGAAATAAGATTCTCCGGCCTGATGAGACCAAGATTGAACTTTCTGGAGCTAATTCTAAGCGGTATGTGTGGAGAAAACCAGGCACTGCTCATCACCTGCAAAATACCATCCCAACAGTGAAACATGGTGGTGGCAGCATCATGCTATGGGGGTGTTTTTCAGCTGCAGGGACAGGATGACTGGTTGCAGTGGAAGGAAAGATTAATGCAGCCAAGTACAGAGAGATCCTGGAAGAAAGCCTCTTCATGATTGCTCAGGACCTCAGACTGGGCCAAAGGTTCACCTTCCAACAAGACAATCACCCTAACCACACAGTTAAAATAACAAAGGAGCGGCTTCAGAACTGGCCCAGCCAGAGCTCTGACCTAAACCCAACTGAGCATCTCTGGAGAGACCTGAAAATGGCTTCCTACCAACATTTACCATCCAACCTGACAGAACTGGAAAGGATCTGCAAGCAAGAATGCAGAAGATCCCCAAACCCAGTGTGAGACACTTGTTGCATCATCCCCAAGACTCATGGCTGTAATAGCTCAAAAGGGTATTTCTACTCAGCACTGAGTGACGGCGTCACAAACCTGACAGAAGCGCACGACGATACATCCAGTTTATAAAACAGCGACGAACAAGTGATGACGGTGACTGAACTGTCAGCAAACACGAGTCGTCACGCGCACCGCGCAGCTGAACACAGGTGCGCGCGCGCACACACACACACACTAGAGACACAGCAACAGTGAATCCAGAGAAAACGGGAAGAAATATAAACTGGAATCACAAATGTGAGTTTTCTCTCAGAGATAAAAGACACGAACAACGTGAAATGTTCATTAAAACTACGTGTTTCTTCATGTTGGCGGGAAGCCAGTAGAGATGAAGCTCCTCTCAGACATCCGTCAGTCCAACTGTCCAAGATTCTGTTAGTAATTTATTCTGTTAAGTTTCTGTTTCATTCATTAGTGAGATCTGATATTCATTTTTATCAGGAATAATTCAACACAGAGATTAAAGTTAAATGGGCATATTAAAAAGTAACAGAATTATTACTTTTCCAAGTGATTATTTATTTTTGCAAAGCTGAAACTCTGTTATAAACACTGTTACTTTTGGGAGATGGAGCTAGTAACTATTAATCACTTTTGCAGTAACAAAACATTGAACAAACTCAATCACTGTGTAGTTTTTATTAGAGATTTCTCAGGTTCAACATCAGAAAGAAGCCAGAAGAGGATGCTGGCCACATAATAGTTTTTAAAGTAGATTATTGTTGTAAAAGTAACAACTTCTTTTATTCATAATTTTAGTTTTATGCATTTAAAACTATCAAATGTAAAAATCGCAAATTGAATCGCAATCACAATATTTGTCAGAAAAATCGCAATTAGGTTTTTTGTCAAAATCGTGCAGGCCTACTAAGGATCTCACATTTCCATTTAAACTCTTGTCCAGTGTCCCTGCTGCTTGCCAATAATTCAGCATCAGGTGCTTCAGGCTATCAGTCACCTCAGTGTCAGGTGCAACACATTATAGTTAAAGAAGGATTGTGTTCATGGTTAGACACCATCAAAGTGTGAGAGAAAACACATTCTTGCCTGGCTAAACTTCCACCTTGATTTGCCCTGCACTACACAGTTCTGTCTGCCTTTTGTTCCATAAAATTGAGCCGTAACACATTCCTGAAGATGAGATGTTATGGCTCCAATACTGAAGCATAAATACTGAGAAGAGTGATAAGGTTTATGGGAGGGATGCTGTAGATTTCATGCTGGCAGAGCAGAGTTATAAAACAATGTGATGGCACAAAGCTGAGACAATGAACTCATTTCCAAACATGATTTTTTTGTTAAAAGTGCATTTTCTCAGGGAAAATTTAAGCTAATATGTGTTCTTGTTTTAGTTGGCTACAAACACCAGTGAGTGAGTGGTAAGATGGACCAAATATTTACAGAGGCACAGTTCAGTAACACTGTTTCAAGTCATTATAAAGCCATTACTACCTGCCTAGCTGTAAATCTTTTATAAGGTATGACTTAACTTGTGCTGCTAAATGTTTATCCACAGGCAAATCAAAACCACCTTGTACTTAAAAAACCTCAAACAAGCTATTAAAAAAACTACTCTGAATAGGGGATTATATCTGTCCTCAGCACAATCAAACACACACACTGTATCTGGTCCATATTCAATGTTCAACAATGAACTCCACAGTAACTCATAAAACAATGGGGATTATCTCCTCCATTTTTTTCTCAGCCCTTCATGTTATGCAAACAAGATGGTGAGGAGGGGGGGGATCTGGCAAGTGGGACACCATGGAGTCTATTTCTTTAAACAAGAAGAGTCCTAATGTGCTGCAGCTGATCTTCTCTGCTTTCACAGCTTCATTCCATCTTTCACTCATAAGATTATAACAAATTTTTAATAAGACACAGACTCCACATTCTTTGAGACCATAAAGGCCTGCAGGAATCCAAACCTTATTGGTCACATTCAGCTTGAAACAATCTGAAGATGACAAAAAGTCTGCGACACACACGTAGACACAATGTTCTCATCAGTCAGTGGCCCTGAGGAAGAGGGAAGATGATGATTTGCACATTGCGCTCAATGGTAACTATAAAAGAAAAAAAGTGCTGTGAGTAATATAAGGGTTAAATTTTGGATACTACGGAAAAAGTGACTAATAAGACTTCCCATTGAGTTAAATTCAAATTTTCTTTGAACTTTGTGGTTTACAAGCCTCATCTAGCTCCAGAAATAAACTCTAAAGTTAATATGAAGTTCCTCATTTATGTTTTATGTCCATGGAAATGTCTACCTTGCTGCCCAACTACAATAACAAGATCCTCCTGGTCGCATTATTGGGGTGAATACCTGATTTAAACTTGACTAAAAATCCCCAAATGAATTAGTCAAATCCAGACTGCTGAGGCCTTATTTTAGGTTTCTTTTCAATAATCTGAACAAGAACTCTGAATTTTATGTTCTTCCTATGTGGTTACACCACAAGATCATGTTGTTCTACATAATGAGATATAAAAATGGATAAAAATGCATTGGCTGATAAATATGCAGCATATGAGTGCTGCCTTAAAGCAACCGTACTGAACTTTAAGAACTTTTTCACATTATGCCACCTCATAACGAAGGCTCAATTCAGCATCCGTCGAATATTCTGTCTTTTCTCTGAGCGCCCTCCAGCCAGTAAAGGTTTGTCTGATATCCACTCTTATTTTTTGCTCTGTCAATTCTCTTTCTTTTCCTCTGACAAACTCCACTTGGGTTTTTTTAATTAATCAAACGTGTGCATTCAAAACAGAGAGTGTATTGATTTCTAGTTGCTTGAGTGTGATCAAAGACTGTAAAAAAAAAAAAAATGGATGTAGAATCTGGTCACATCTGAATAGGGGAAAGTGAAGCCAGTTGGGCTTTTCCCATCGTCGCCATCTTGCTGTGTCGCGTGTGTCGTCACTCCCGAAAAATACTAAAATGGGCAAAGCGTGGCCTCAGGGCAAATGACTGACAGCTGACGTACTCTGGGCTAAACGCTAACTGAGCTAACTCAAAACTAACAGGAGCAAATGAAGATTAGCCCCCTAAGCAGCGGGTATAGGTAAGACACGCTTAGACTTGCTATTAGCTGACTAAAAACCGCCGTTGTGCTACTCTGCTACAGACTGAGACCTTACTGAGAGCAAACATGGAGCTAACTAGGAGCTATCAGTCAGCAGGCCGGCTTCTGGTGAATGTCAATCAAAAGGACACGCCACTAATTACGTGTCATTTCAAGATTAAAGCCAGAGTTGATAATCTGGCTCAGAAACACTTTTTGTTCTACTGGGCGAAATGGTCCTTCCATCTTGCCAGTAGTCAATACATCATCTATTCATAAAAAGAAAGGAAAAAAGTCAGACCTCTGTGAGAGCTGCAGTTCTGTAAAACTCTGACCAACCCCTGCCATTCGCATTGAAAGGTTGGGGTTGGTAATTCTCAACTTAAATGTAACCAGGTGGTAAAAAGAGCTAAATGTGTTGTATAATTATTTTGGATCCACTCTGTTTAAAGCCTGACCAGTCTGGTAGTTATGCTGCTGTCAAGCAGCAGGGGGTGCACCGCCGTCTTGAGGGCAACAGTGTCCGGGTTAAAGGGTGATCCTGATGATATAAATGTAGGAAGTGCAACAGCTAAACACTCTAGACAGGAATGACGGCACATGTTAGCGGTGAGGACGCTTAAATGGTAAACCCACGCTGTGTAGCACAATTTGGTCATATAATGGTTGAATTGTTTTCTGTTTTGTAAACCCATGCTTTGTGCTATTATTGTGCTAGGAGTGTTGATTTTCTGAATGGGAACACCACATGCATGCTGGGGATTGTTGCATTGTGTTGTTTGGTAAGAAACTTTTACGTATTTGTTTTTATATATACTGTTTTGAAATTTTCACACGTGGCAGTGTGGTGACTGTCATTTTTGTCTGTCCATTTAGGTGCCACTACCGTATATTTTATTGCCCAATTTTATCTATTTATTGGGCTATGCTGTTTTTATTCTGTGATGCCGAAGATTACCTTTGTCTAAAGGAAGACACCAAAGACTGGAAACTAAGGCCCTGATAAGACTGTTTTGAGTCCTGTGTGTTCCTTTACCCGGCCTCATAAAGAAAGAACGAATTGATGCCTTTATGTCTCGCCTCTGTCCCTCCCCTCTCTCTGTCCCCCACATGACCCCCCTGTGCGCCACTCACTGTAAACAAATATAGCTAAGGGACTGCTGACTGCTAACTGCTGCTGCGCCAAAAAAACAAACCAAACCAAAACAACAGATAAGGGTTAAGTTTTGGAGGCGTTGATGTTTGCAATGTGGACTTTTTACACATGCAGAAGGAGTTGGAGGTGATCGGATTAAAGCTGTTTAAAACGTGGTTTGGCAGCTGTTTACGATCAAGCTAACGAGCTATCCACTCGGCTGTTATCCTTAACCTGCTCGTAAAACATCGTCACACGTCTCTGCGCTCTGAAGGCGTGGTTTCAGGCGGTGTGTTTTTTTTAAACTGTCGCTTGCTCAAACCGTTTTTCCAACATTGCCAACCCCAGCTTTAAATAACATCTAAACAGATGAATTATAAAAAAAAAAAAAAAAAAAAAAAAAAAAAAAAACATTCACCCCCCTCACAGTTGACATGAAGGTAAACTTGACCTATTAAACCTAAGATGATTTTTTTAAACCAGGCTGTAAACATGTTTATTTCTGCTGTGAAGTTGGCCTTTTTAACATGGGAATCTGTGGGGATTTGCTCTGTTTTGGAGCCAGCCCCTAACGGATGAAGAAAGAATTACAATTTGGGGGCAACCCGGAAGTAGGCTCACTGTTCTCCAGTGGAGTTTGCCCTTTAAGAGGGATGCAGGTCCGTCACATGATGCTCCAGGCTCGTTGTGAACTGTAGTTTCTCAGCCCCTGGGATGCTGCAGGGAAATGGCACCTTCGTGAATGTGCATAATAAATGTGAATGGGACACCAAAATGAGTCAGACTCACAGAGTTCTAAGATTGGAAACTTGTGCAGTGTTGCTTTAAACCAAGGAGATAGACTTAGCATCCCGAACCACAGACCTCAGTTTTCCCCCTCCACACATAAACACTCTGTATCAGTAAAGGAGGTGTTTTTCTAAATAATTGGGTTCAGCACCCAAAAATGAGATGTGCATGTTGACAATAGGCACATATGTACAAAAGAATATACAGTATTATTAAAAAACAAACAAACAAAAAAATTTGTTAATGCATGTGCAGATCCTTGGACTGATGCCGTTTGCTTTATTAACCTTAAAACGTGGACTTACGAGGCACATTTTGCTTCATCCAAAAGAAGATTTACAAAAACATAAAATGCTGCAGATTGGTTTTCTTCTTTAAAACAAAGGAATTGGCTACAATTTCAAATAACATGTTGGCTAAACAGCTGGCAGTGGAGGCCCACAATGACCCAAATGAGTAGTGTTTACATGTCTTCTGGGTCACTGAAGCATAAGTCAGCACTTTTCTGTCTTACCTCACACAGGTACACAAAAATCTGTGTCATAAAAAGACATAAAACATACATGACCTGATGCATGAAGCAAACACATATCCAAAGTAAAGAAAAAAAGAAAATGCTTAGAGTTGAATTATACATAAATGCAAACAATCGTGCTTACACATGCACTGTGACTCATGGAAGTTAGACGCTGTTGAGTGGTGGCATTGTTGATGACAAGGGGCCGTGAAAGAAGGATAGGCTTCCTGTCTGTGATCATGTTGTCGTGGAGACAGTGGGCCCCAGTCAAATGCATCATTCAGGGTCCTTTGATCTCTAAGAGGGAAACCAAAGAGGATCCTTAAACTGCCACAATTTTTCCACATGAAATAAACCACTGCATAGTTTTGATATTTTTTTCTGTCAACAGCTTTCATCTGACTCTGCACTGCTGGAAAAATCGCCTTTTTAGAGCTCTTAAAGCAGCACTTTTGGTTTTAGTAACAAAACTATTTGTTTGAAGCAGGAAACATTTAATTTTACACAGGAGATATCCAGGGATGGAGTCAAAGAGTCAGTATGGACTTGGATGTGTTGCTAAACAGCTAAAATGAGATGCAGGACAGGAGAAGGGTTGCACAGGACTGTTTTTCTTGATGTTACATGTTGCTTTTACTTTTTTTTAAATTTCCTTCTTATGTCATTTTGAAATTGTCATTTGATTTTGTCATTTTTTGTCTTTTTGAGCGCAGACTTCTACACAGAATATACTAATAATTCCACTTTTTGTGGGACCAAGTAGAGCTTTTTCTGAGTATAACTTGCCCCTTATACTAAGAAAATGTAAACAAAAACTAATCTAATCTAAATGTTTTTTGTGGTTGTGTGTGTGTGTTTACTATATGCATTGAAATAATCAAAGCACATATTTTAAAAACAAAGGGAAAAAAAACAAGGTTGTGAAACCAAATAGGAACAGCAAATGTTTTCAATATAGCTATAAACCAGCCAATGCCATATAATAATGACAAAACTGTAACGTAATTTTACAACCTGCTTCTTTCCACAGTCATGAGAAATGTTACAAAAGAGTAATTGCATATGTATACATCATGTACACGGCACAGAAGTCAGTGAGTTTCATCTTTAAACATGAGTGAGCATGTTTAGTTTATTTACATGACACTAGTTAAAAAAAACGTGTTGGGACAAAAAATTCATGCAAACATTAGACTTTTAAGTGTAAGTAATTATTAATAAAGATGCATTAATGATAAAGTTGTAAAAAAAAAAGGGAAAAAAAATAGGGGATAGCAAAAAAAAAGAGAAAAAAAAAAAAAAAAGAAAAAAAAACAAAAAAAAAGGGAAAAGAGAAAAAAAAAAAAAAATAGAAGAGAAAAAAGAAAAGAAACAGAAAAAAAAAAAAAAAGACAAAGAAGCAAAAAAGGGGGGGGGGGGGGGGAAAATATAAATATAAAAAATATATATATATATATATATACCAGGCTGTAAACATGGATCTAAGGATATATTGCTAGATGTTACATGCGCAATGCACAATTACATATTTATATTAATACCAGATTGCCAAATGTAACAAATCGAATCGTATGTCTTAACTTATCTTCTTCCTTTGTTTTTGTGGCCATTGTTTTTCTGGGTGAGGTCGGTCATATCAAACTGGTTGAAATCTACAGTATATTGCCACAAATGTCAATCTTTTTGCACACTTGACCATAAATATAAACATAATCACAATATTCATTGGATAATTTTAGCTTTTGTTGCATGTCACTGCCATCTTGGCTTCCAGTCTGTCTTTATTATAGGTTGTCAACAAAATCACAAATCATAAGCAGTAAAATAAACTATACGGGCTCACAAAGAGTTCTCTGCCAGAACCAATTCCCCGTCTTGCAACTTTAAACAAAGGATCCAGATTCTATAACAAATTTTCAGGGAATTTTCATCAACCCATGTTGTCTCTCTTAGGCAAATTTCATGACATTCAATTCTTTGGTTTTTGAGTATTGCTGCTGGAACGGATGGATGGATGGATGGATGGATGGATGGATGGATGGATGGATGGATGGATGGATGGATGGATGGACAAATGACACTGAACTGGTGGTGCAATAATCCACCTAATAACCTAAAATTTCCCTTTAACTGCAAAGCTTTTAAGATCATTCTCTTCTCTCAAACTTCAGACAGACTCCATATGACAGTCTGCAGATCAGAGGTGCCCAAACAGTAATTTCTGTAATTTCGCCCATACAGCGAAAAGGATAGAAAAAAAGGGACAGACTGCTGGAAAGCAGTAAAGCCCGGAAGTTAAGTTGAATAATTGTAGTTCTTTCTTCACCTGCTGGCTCCAAAACAGAACAAATCCCCACAGACTCTCATGTTAAAAAGGCCAACTTCACAGCAGAAATAAACATGTTTACAGCCTGGTTCAAAAAATCATTTTAGGTTTAATAGGTCAAGTTTACCTACATGTCAACTGTGAGGGGGGTACAAAAGAACGTATAACTCATCCGTTTGGATGGTATTTAATCTTGGAATGACACATAATAAGGGGCATGTCCTTTTTATTGACAGATTTGATTGACCAGATGCCGATTTTAGCCGTGGAGGCTAATAGTTAGCTCCCTGCTTGCTCAGAAGAAGGTCTCAGCCTATAGCAGAGTTGCATGGCAGTTTGTAGCTGGTTAAAAGCAAGTCTGAGTGTGCCTTACCTTTAAACCACCAATTTTCCTTTGTTACTGTTTACTTCAGGTTAGATCAGTTAGCATTAGCTTCAGCTTGGCTGTTAATCATTTGCTCCGCAGCTCAGAGCCTTGCCTTTGCCCATTTTAGCATTTTCCAGGAGTGATGACACATGCAACTCAGCAAGATGGTGGGAAACACCCACTGGCCTCACTTTCAGCTCTTCAGACATGACCGGGTACTACATCCATTTTTTTTAAAGTCTTAATGAAGTCAGGGTAATGGTCCTCCTGCTTTGGAAGAATTAAGACGTGCAATTCCGTTTTTTAAGACTCACAATATAACTTTTAGACGATCAAAATATGCGTTTCTGACTCATTTTAATAGCACACCGACATACATTATGCGCATTTTCGAGCTGTTGTTGATCAGCGGCGTCCTGAGGCTCAGACACTCCACTATGTAACTTTTGTATCCAGGACACGGCCGTGACGTTGCAGCCGACTGTTGGTTGCGCACCGTGTAACGCACTGGCAAGCAGATATGAACCAGATGTGAACACAGTTGATGTTTTGAATGCAGATCATGTCTGAGTCAGAAAAGAAACACAAGGAAACATTAACGGAGGAAGAGGAAAAGAAAGATAGGAAGGGAAGAACAGGGGTAAATGAGAGGGTCAGTACAGGTACGATGCAAGATGGAGTTTAGCCGTCGATAGTCGGCACGTCACTGAGAAAACTGCTAAAAGTTCTGTTGTGGGTCTTTAATGTTCAATTCTATGATTGTGGATTTTGTGGTGCCTAGATAGCCTATGCTACGCTGAAAAACAGAGGCACATCAGAATTGAGCAGTAATAATGACATTGATTGGCTGCCAAGGTAATGTGTAAAGCGCATCTGGACAGCTTTTCTTTACCGTATGTAGTCAGCAATCACTCAAAGGGCTGCATTGCAAAATGGTACCGAATAAATTGTTTATTTTTATATACAGTCAAATTGGATTTTTTTATGCGTAGCATAGATTTGCTGTGTGTGAACAACATGGTAGTAGTGCGCAACTTCGTAGGAACACTGAGTCTAATTCTTCCAGAGCTACTATCCTGCAACACCGCATACCTTCTCCAACACATCTGAATCAAATGAGTGGCCTGTTGACATGTGCATGAGGGAATTCATCCATTTGATTCAGGTGCTTTGGAGAAAGTATGCAATGTTGCAGGATAGTAGCTCTTGAGGACTGGACTTGGACACCAGATCAATTTTATGTTCTTGTACAAATAATCGTCTATTTCTGAGATGTGAATGCACCTCTGAAGCAATGCCAGCAAGGCAAGCTCTATTGTGTTTACCATCTTGACGATTAAAGCAACTCTGATTCTGTGGTTCATCTGATTTGTCTTTGTCTTTGATAAACAAAATCAGTTACATTTCTTTTTCTCTGTTTATTTTCTGCCTGGTCCAATTGCCTTCCAATCAAAACAGCAGGGTCATTTCATTGTATTTAACATCCAGCATTGTGCTCCCTTGCTTTGCTTCGTAAACAGTTATCTGACATGTAGGATAAACACTTCATACCATGTATGCCAAACTGAGAGGAAGCCAAACAAAGGAACAAGAAAAAAAGAAATGCAGGCAATGATGGAAAGACTGACTTTCTCTGTGTAATATGTTTCCTCCTCAAGCAGTCAGAGATGGAAAAGCGTCATTTTAAAACAGATCAGATTAATCTTCCAAGCTTTAAAACTTCTCATCATGTCTCCTCCACTGCATAACAATTTGTGCTTACCAGCGACTCAAGGGACATTCTTAATGTACGCCTTTATGTTCCTGAGGTTGTAGCTGAAGATGGAGCGGCGTGGGCCTTCTGCCAGTCCACTCTGTCACACGAGGGCCATAAATCAAAACTACTGTAGTACAAGCAGTTATGAAAGAGACGGATTTGATTCAGCTTGCTTTCTGTTGCTGCTGTGGTTGTTGGTGGCCTGGTGGTCAGACAGAATGCCCCTAAAACACAGTCAGCTTAGTCAGCTAACACTCAGCCAACTTAAAGGGATATTTCCCCCTTTTTTATACAAACTTGTAATCGACAGTGGTCAGATTGCTCTAAGTTTGGAAAGTAAGGGATGAATTCTGATGAGAAGGTAAGTTACAGGTCCTGAAAATAGGGGTTGCCTGGTAAATGTTGCGTCTTAAAAAAATAACTTTAAAAAATTCTTAGGAGGTTCCTTCAACGGGAGAAGAAAAAAAAAAAAAAACCCAAAAAAATTTTATATTTTATAAATTTTAACATAAAATGGGGTTTTTTTAATGTCATTCAGAAAATTTTCCAAGCCATCTTAAAAAAAAAAAAGAAAAAAAACCTGGTGGAGAAAATAGCACCAAAAAAAGAGATGATGCACTTTGTAGGTGATTTTTTTTTTCCAGCAAACAAAAAAAAAAAAGAAAAGAGAGGGGGGGAAGGAAAGGTTTTTTCACATAGAAACAAAAAAAAAAATCCAAGAAAAAAAATAAAAAAGGAAAAGAAAATAAAAATGAGGGGGGAAAAAAAAAAAAAGATTTGAAAAAATAAATTTAAAAAAAAAAAAAAATGTAAAAAAAAAAAAAATATAAAGTGTGAGTCCAGGGGTTATTTAGGAGCTGAAAAAATCTGCTCATAAAAATAAATCAGAATGAAAAATGAGTTTTTATAACAAAAAATTACTTTCTGAAAAAAAAGGGAGAGGAAGAGAGAGGAAAAGGAAGAGGAAAAAAAAGAAAAAAAAAAAGAGAGAGAAAGGAGAAAGGAAAAAAAAAGCAAGGTAAAGAGGAGGCAACAAGCAAGCAATCACCACCACCAAGTTACTCACAATCACTCTTAACTTATAAGTTGTGTGTTATATGTTTTTAATGTAAAAGGAAATATTAAACCCAGAAACCCAGCAATGCTTCTCTGGTTAGGCCCTAGCGCCCAGCTCTCCAGTAAGATAAGAGTTAGCAAGCAGTTGCTAACCACAAGTAATTTCTTCTAGCTTGCACTAGCTTCTCATTTCATGGCAGGTGCAGGTACAGCATGCTAGATTAGCATTATAGACGTCCATTTTCTGCAAAAAGAAAAAGGATGCTGTGGCCATATGAAATTTCTCACATGAAGAAATCTAAAGTTATGCCAAACACAGTTTTAAACTTCTGCATTAACTTCTGTATCAGAGGAACTATAAACATTAGAGACATTTGCTGCTAAAGATCCAGTTACAGAGAGGAGATTTGTGTGTCATCGCATTTATTTTCTGTTGACTATGCTACTAAGACACCCCTCTCTGTCTACTTTAGTGGTGGCAACTTTGGCTGAGGTAGCTCCCACCCTATTACCTTACACCCACTTTACCATTCTTCATATGTATGTGTATGTGTATATATATATATATATATATATATATATATATATATATATATATATATGTGTATATATATATATATATATATATATATATATATATATATATATATATATATATATATATATATATATATTTATGTATGCGCCTTTCTACCACAAGCCAGTCCAAAGAGCATCTGGTTCCTCTTGTGCTTGTGGTCACAACACTGAGAGAGTGCCACATCAAAGCGTCTTCAATCCAACCCTCAGAGAGGAGAGGAGAGGAAAGAGGGAGGAAAGAGAAGAGAAAATCTGGGACAAATTCTGTTTCACACACACACACCGCAAATCTGTCTTTGCTCATGGAAAAACTTCAGTGCACATCAGTGGTGTTGTTTTGAGAATCCATCAATCTTTGTGCCCTGACCGCTTCCTTCACACAGATAGTCTGGCTCCCACGCTCATCTTTTGTCCGCTTTAAAGGCTTTGGCAAGACATTTCTAAACTCTGGAAGTTTGTTGTCATTTGCTATTGTATTAGTGCAACATCATTTTTATAAGTCTATGTCAATGAAACTGTAATGGGACGACTAAGCTCACGTCGTTTGTGTGTGTGTCCTTAGAAACCCTCTGCACAAACATGTCTGTTCTGTGAAAACATTAGCCGTGATCAGAAATCCTCTTAATGCTTTTCCTGTCTTCAGGCTTGGGCACGTACACCCACAAACTGTGAGAAGATCAAATGTTGAGGGTTGTGACGGTACGTTTTGAAATATGACCCTCCAGCAATTTCCCCTGTCATTCAGAAGCACCAAAACACAAACATGGAGTGTACGTGCCGCTTCCTGCTGCACTTTGTGTCCAACAGCTCAGATCTCAGGGAGCAGTTTTCATCCTGTTCAGACCATAGCTGCCAACTTTCCCATTTTGGCTGAGAAACCATCATCTTTTAGCCCTTTTTCCTGCCGTATTGTCCCGTAAATCTCCTGTATTATTATTTATTTAGAAAAAGAAAACTCATCTGCCTATCCATACTGAGCTCTGTCACTGGCTTTGCGAGAACTGCCACCCACAGGAGAGTAGCAGCGTAACAATGTTGAGAGACATTTTACTAGTCCTGGAATTATAGCTCAACTCAAACTTGATAACACATCTTTTCTATCTATAATAAAATATTGGTTTATGCAACAAGAAAATCATTGTGTTCTGTTTTTAGTTACATTTTTCCCCAATTCCAACTTTTTCGGATTTGGATTGTATGTTCAAATTTGTAAAATTAACTGATTATTGAAGTATTAAACTTTGTGCCCGAGTTATTTATATAATTATCAATAATAACCGGTTAGAAGTAAGTAAAGTAGAAGCTCTGATACAAAATAATATCTTTCAGTGGAATTCTTGAAGGAAAAACAATGCTTGCATGTTTGCTTTTAATAAACTTGTATCCACAAAATATAGAAATGGAAAGCAATAATTTTAACAAATTTACTTAAAAACTGAAACAAACACAAAATATCTCCTTCCAGTAAAAGTCCCTCAAAGTTAAAAAAAAAAAAAAAAAACACACTGTTGGAACATTTTGCATCTAATTACAGTATGTCAAAAAGCAAGAGGTCTCATGATTGGTCACAGAAGGGGAATCAGAGAGAGGAATTACAGAGTTTACCACTTTAAGAGACCGCGGGGTGTGATAATATAATCTACAGTATCTAAGACAAGTGTTCCTATGCAACATACAAATAATTAGTGGATTGTCTCATTTATGGTACTTAATACCTCTAAAAGAAACCAGATAGATACAGTATCTGTCTACAGGGGACACGTTAAATAACACAGATACCTTCAGGCGTTCAGATGGTGCTGTATTAAACACATGAAATGTTGTCCGTAAATAGTGGTAACCTTAATGTGGTAAGTTTAAACTTATGTGTTCACTGATTGTGGTTTTATAAAGAAAAAGATGCATGAGCACAAACACTGCTGCCTTGGCGTAATTTGGGATAAGATTAATGAAAACCTGAATTTCAATTTCATTGGAATTCATGCATACAGCATCCTCCAGGCTTAAGAGGGATGCACAGTTCAGAAGCCTGTGCAGTGCTGCACATACTGTAGCATGGCTGTATTGCACATCTGTGAAGAAACCCTTATGTTTATGTTATAAGTTTAAGAGCAACATAAGCTGATTCTGAGAATGTTTTCTTCAGAGAAAGTTGACACCAAACAGCATTCAGCATGTTTTACAGCAGGATGGTGATGCTGCAAAGGAGCTGGGGTGCCATATTAACGTGCCTGCAGTCCAGATCTGTCACCTTACTTACTGAAAATATTTCTCACTGTACTTTTTTTTTTTTTTTTCGTTTTTGTTTTTACAAATGAAGCCGATAACATTTGGGCAGTTGAAATCTTATAAACCCAGAATGAGAACTTCAAATCTAAACAGCAACTTGTTTTTTCATTGCTGACTGTGTGTTTAAGTGATGCAACACAGTGAAACACTTCCCCATGTTCCAACTGTTTTAAAACATGTTGCTGGCATCAAATATAATGTGAATGAACTTAAAAAGAACAAAAATTGTCAATTTCAACATTTAAAATGTTTCCTTCTTTTTACGTTCTCTATTTTTATGATTTGCAAGTGATTACATTCTGTTTTGATTTACGTTTAAATCTCTATTTCAACATCGTTAAAGGTTGACAAGTGTCTGGACAACTTGTATTTTTATTGTGTTTATCTTTTCATTGTGCTGCCATTTATTCCACATCATAAAATAATTTCCTGTTTCCCAGAAAGCTTTGCAGTTACCATCCAGAAGAAAGAAAACTTGCTGATTTTATAAGATTTAAATAGCAAAAAGCAAACATATAGAGCTAAAACACCTCATATCTTACTGCTTGGGGAAAAAAAAATCTACAGGTCCATCATGCACCATGTCAGAGCCAACACTGTTGACCTCATCACTTTGAAAATCCAGGGAAGGGTTAATGCCCCTCCGGTAGAAAAACTCAAAGTTCAGAGGTCACTTCCACCTGTCAGTCGTCTGTGGGAGTGCCGAGAAGAACCTGATCCAAAGACAGGGAAGGAAAAAAACAAAGGAAGGATAACACATTTACAGTTGCGGGTTTGCCTGAAAACTGTTTTTGCAAATTAGTCACAGTCTGGCTCGATCCTCGCTTTGCACCACTAAGCACTTAGAATTGAGCTGCTGTGAAATAAACCCACAAAAACTTTTCTTAATTCCTAATTTATGAAAAACTCAATAGCTTTTAAAAGACAGCTTTTCTTCAGCCCCCAAATTCAAATTTAGGCAGGATTCACCTTTCCATTTATCAGTGATCCAGGTTAAAACTTCCCCCTCACTCTTTTTCTTTTTTTTTGGGGGGGGGGGTATGTTCTTGAGACAGAACATCAACTTTGATTATCAGCAACAAGCAAACATCTATAAGAGGCACTTACAAAGTTTATTTGGACTAACTCAACAACTTCCAGTCCATCTCTTTGGCAAGGCTGTGTGATACCAAAGAGGAGGATTCTAACACTGTTTAGATATCACTGCTTTTAAAAACACAGCGCAGGCCTTTTATATTTCCTGTTTTCTCATCTCTGCTGTAGGTATTACGTCTTTCTTCATTTCTAAAATGCACAATTTCACTATGTTTCCCTGCAAAGACGAGCTTTTTTGATCTCATAGATGTTTACAGCATGCAAAAGCAAAACCTTTTAAGTGGCAGTAACTGTCAAAACAGGCTTTTAGTCAAATGAAAAGCTATTCCTTTTTTTAATTAAACTTTTATCTTCCTGAGGGCCCTGCCATAAATAGTCATTAATGTGTGTGGTTAAAAACATCTAAAAGAAGCTCAGCTGATTTAGTGAAGCTCCTAAAAGCAAAAATTTAAATCTGAATGATGGATACTTTTTGTTGCTCTCGCTTGGGTATCTATCCGGTATCACAATCACAGTTTGTTCATGTCAGTGAGACCTGTGAGTTATGAGTCTGCTCTACACTCATCTTCACGCCACCTGCAAGATGTTCTGGAGGGTCCGGAAGTGTTTCTTTGATGCCTGTAACACCCAGGAGACAACCACTTGGACAGGAATGAGTTGAAATCCTTATCCTGGCAACAATTCAGCCAAACTGTTATTTATTGTTGGTTTTTGTTGCCAACCTTTGCTAACAACATGTGACATTACAGTATCTCAAAGAGGTTAGCAGACAGATGTTTTAGAGCTATTCTAATACGAACAGTTTGTTCAAGTCCATTTGAAATAAACCACTGCCCCCCCCCCCCCCCCTCCCCTCTGAAATCTTTGTAAGAAAATTTGTAAGGCAGTAACTAGCACAGGTTCAGCAATCGTTTCCTTTCCAGGCTATTTGGGAGCTTTAAGTTTCTCTCAGTGTAAAACGCCTGGAAACATCTGTCTTATTTTGTAAGTTAAACTGAATCAGTTGGCTCAGTCCATCACAGAGCCAACAAACGACAAACTCAATAAACAACTATACACTTTCTTCTACGATCAATCTGAATCCTGAAGCACAAGGGTTTCTGATTGTTAGACCTGAACCTGAAGAGAATGTATTAACTTAGAGAAAAAAGCCGGCTGAGATTTTAATGAGAGTCCTTCCTGCTCTGATGTGACTGTTTTTATCGCCACAGCCCCTGATCTTTTTAAGGTTTTAATTATATTTCACAATGGTTATCAGTACAAGCCAACCCAGTCTCCTGAGAAACTGTGAACAAGGAACAATTGTCCACAAGTAAAATATTTCTATTTCTTGTTCATAACCGAGGTATAAAAATTGTGAGATGACGTTTCAGTGTTTCAGCAAGCAGTTTTGTCAGGCAGCATTGCATTATTTGACGGAAATTGCGGCCAGTTAGCATCTGAAACAAATGTGTAGTTTTCTAACCATTTTTGAATATTATTCCTAACTGTGTTGATTCTAACCCAAGGGGCAAACTCTGCTGGAGAACAGTGAAGCTACTTTTTGTTGCCCAAAAATTGTAGTTCTTTCTTGATCCGCTAGGGGCTGGCTCCAAAGCAGAGCAAATCCCCATACACTTCCATGTTAAAAAGGCCAACGTCACAGCAGAAATAAACATGTTACAGCCTGGTTCTAAAAACCATTTTACAGTAGGTTTAATAGGTCAAGTTTACCTAAATGTCAACTGTGAGGGGGGTTAATTTCTTATAACTCATATATTTGGATGGTATTTAATCTTGAAATTAAACATAATTTGAAGTGTGTCCTTTTGATTGACAGAAGAACAGTTGCCAATTTTAGCTGTGGAGGCTAATAGTTAGCTCCCTGCTTGTTCCCAGGAAAGCCTCAGCCTGTAGCAGAGTTGCATGGCAGTTTGTAGCTGGTTAACAGCAGTTCTGAGCGTGCCTTTGCCCATTTTAGTATCTTAGCATTATTTAGCAGAGTTGCACAACTGCAATTTTTAGCTAGTTAACAGCAAGTCTGAGTGTGGCTTGGCTTTAAACCATCTATATTTTTTGTTCCTGCATGTTCATTTCGGATTAGCTCAGTTAGCAGCATTAGCTTGGCTGTCAATCATTTGCCCACGGCTCGGAGTAGCGCTGTCTTTGCCATTTTAATATTTTCCAGGAGTGACAACACACATAACACAGCAAAATGGTGACGGTGGGAAACACCTAACTTGCTTCACTTATAGCTCTGCAGACATGACTGAATACTACGTCCATTTTTTTACGGTATTTTTTCTAACCGCAGCAATGCACTTTTAAGTCCTGTCATCATTAGCATGTGGAAGCAATGTACAAATGTGAGTAATTACAAAAATAGAAAAGCTGAGGGATTGTGGGAAATATTGTGCAGGTAAGGATTTGAGCCAGTGATCTGACTCAAGCAATGGCCCTTATTACGTCATGAGTGCTGGTGTTGCCACAACTCAACAGATGTGGAAGTGTCAGCCAGACTTTATATCATTGTAGAGAGCATAGGAAGGACGTTATAGCCTATTTACAATTTTTAAACCCTTTTTAGTTTTATTTTGGAACATAAGTCAAATATTGTTACACCAAAGTACACATATAGATAAATGAGCCAAAAAAAAGGTGTAGCCTGAAGCAATAATGACCTTTTTAGACCATCATACAGAATTTACAATGTGTCACGAGATCATGCCAGAAAAGTATGTGAACCAGAGGGAATCACAAAGTAAATCTCCATCAATGCTGCCATGCCAGCTGCCCACAGAAAAAACACAGGGAACACCCTGGACAGGTTGCCAGCCCATCACATGCATGTTTTTTGGATTACGGGAGGAAGCCAGAGTACCCAGAGAGAACCCATGCGTCCACTAAGTAAACACTTAAGGCCCCACCAGAGGTCCAAACCAGGAACCTTCTTAAAGACAAGTGAGTGAAAGAGAAGCTAAAAGTTCACAGCTAATCACTGCTTTTCTCAAAGAGGGTGCTCATCTCAGAGTAACAGCAAGCTGAAGCTGTTTGATCATCCAACAAGCGCTAAATAAAGATAACTTGCACCTTTACCTTCACATTTTCTGTTTCTTTAAAGCTTTCTCTTCAAACACTCAGTGGTCGAACAGCTGGTCGTTAAAGGAAAATCACCGTGTGCGTCTATGGTTGTACATTTAGCATAAATTGCTGCTGTCTCCACTGGCTGCTTCCTCTGCCTGGTTCACTCAGATGTGCCGAGTCAGCCTGTGTGTTCGCAGGGCAGCCGGTACCACAGAGGACAAACATGGGCCTGTCAGAGAAGTCCAGAGGCCCCTGGATGGGCCAGAGGCCACAGAAACCACAAAAATCCTGACTTCGGGATGGCAGCACAACTGCTCAGCTCCCTTTTCAGTCAGATCAGACGGCACAAGAGTCGTGCTGCATCATGGATTTCGTTGAATTTGAAGGATTTTCTGGTTTTTCGTTTGCTTTCATTTTGTTGTTTTGCTTCCTTTGGATGGAGCCATGAGCTGCAGCTTATTCTTGTCCAATATGAAAAACAACTTCAGCAGTCCAGAAAACCACCCAAGGTACACAATCCATCACAGAAAACATGACAGCTAATAGGTTCTGTAAGCGTTTCAGTCTTATCATTATTCCCTTGGCAAAGTGGATTGTTTTCATATCAGCACTGCTTCACATTACGCTCTGCTTACTGTCAATCAGTTCACACCCGCAGGAGGACCTGGAAGTCTCCTGGAGGAAGTAACCACTCAGATGTTTCTTGCCTCAGAGCTGCAGAACTGTTATAGTAACATATGGGTCCACTTGTAGGAGGACAAGTGGACTCAGCGACTTTATTTTAAGTCACTGAAGCTGGACGTAAGTTTGAATCGTTTTTTTTTTTTTTAAAGATAAAAACAGTAAATACAAAAATAAATGCATATAAAGATGCCTTCAGGGACAGCTTATCCCTGATCCTGCAGGTCACTTTATTTCAGAGAAGCTCAACACAATGGGATCTCTCACTGCACATGGGAGTATTTACCACAGCAACACAGATGAAAAGACCTTCCTTCCTCACTCCCCTTCTCTCCCACCTCCTCTGTCCTGCCTGTCTCTGCCATTCCCACTCCCAGACTGGATTGATTTAACTGTTTCAAGAGTCTCCACAGAAGCAGATGTCTGCCATATTTAAAGTGAACTTGGTGCCAGACTTTTTTTGTCCAGGCTCTGGGCTACTTCACATGTTTGATTCATTGTTTGGCTGCAGGTTTTGTTTTGTTGGAGGGTAATAACAGTTTTCCTGCTGCATTTTTGAAGCAAACGGGTTAAACCGGTTTGTTGCTTTTGTTTCTGCTGCCGTACCTTTAAGGTTTGACAAAATCCAAGATATCTACAGTACTTGATCTAATCCATGAAATTTTTACAGCAAATGGGCTTCATGCACAACTCCACTACTTCTTAACTTAAAGGTTGAATATGGAACATTTTCATGAAAAGCTACTTTAAAAAAAAAGAAAGAAAAAAAAACAAGTCGTTTGAAGGGGTGCAGAATGAAAGTACAACATTTCCTAAAAAAAAAAATTATATTTAGCTTGAAAATAAATCTAAAATTAATTCTAATGGGTTTGACAATGGCATTATGTTTACATCTACAAACCAATACAGGCCACCATTGTGGGTTGCCAAATACGATCTCTGTGTGGCAACAGTATGTTGGGCACAGTTAGGCTGGCACAGGGGAAAACAGGGGAGTCGGCAAGTCAAGCAGCTGCTTCAGAGCCTCAGAGATATTGTTATCCGTCTCAGAAGAGGAGTGACCTGAGAAGAGCCTACACTAAAAGGACCCACATAAACTTTTTCAATGTCAAATTCAACTTTACTTGTCAAGTGTGCTGCATGTTGGACATACAACACAGAGTAATCATTTCTCTCGACCCCACGGTGCATTTAATAAAATATAATAAACTATAAGATAAAAAGATAAAAAAGATCAAAAAAAAAAAAAAATATATAAGAGTATGAATCTGAGTTGAGCGTCCTCACTGCCATGGTGGAAAAAGCTGTCTCTGAGCCTGCTGGTTCTGGCCCGGAGAAATGGCGATGTTTCTCCTGGATCGGTAAGCTAACATGGCTAACGTTAGCTGTCAGTTATAAACTCCTCTGCATTACTTGTTGAACATGGTGCAGGCTGCTGCTCACTTGTTGTATCGGCAGCGAGCCTGGCACCCAAACGGCTGGAGTTGTTTTTCTGCCGTTGCAACTACAACCTAGACGCACGTGATGCTGCTGTTCTGTCCGTGTTCCATATTCAACCTTTAAGCCAGCTCTTTTGTGTCCTGTCTTTCATTATTGGATGATTTGATTAATCCAGGTGTGCCTGACCTCAGTAACCATGAGGGCAATGGTCAGACACACTTGGATTAATCAGTTTGTCCATTCAGTCTTCAAATCAGCTTTAATTTCAGTTCTAGAGGCCACTTTTCCAGTCCAGAATGCTCAAGCTCCCACTGGCACCACTGGTCCTACATCTTCTTCATTTCATCTTTCTTTTGCTGGCAAGTTGGTGTAGAGCTGCTATGGAATTGAAGCCATGGTAATTAAAACATCATCTCGATTAACAAGGTGTCAGATGTTTAGGGGGACCAGGACATCATAGTGAGAAACGAACAGCTGGAACAAGACAGAAGAGGAAAGAATATGACATAGTTGTGAAGTTTATGTACCAGCAATCACAGCAAGCAGACAGTTGATGGCTAATTTATAGAGTCGCAACTATATTTGCCTTCTGCACAGAAAGAATCAACAACAACGTTAAATACTGTAGATGTCAGGTTTGATGTGCCAAAGACGAGAAAGAGGCTGATTAAAAGAATGGTGCAAACGCCAGCATATGTGGTGATATGATCATCTGCATAGATATGAAAGCACCATTGATGAAAAGCTGTTATAATAATTACTTTTTTTTTAAAGATATACCGCCATCATGGCATTTGCCTGCTATCCACATGCCTTCTGTTGAAAATGCATTGAACATCAAGGGAGATAAGAACCAGACAACAACAATTACAAACTGTAGAACCGCTGATATGTTGTTTTCAGCAAGAATGTACACAGATTCCCCTGAAAAAGTGCAACAATTATTCTTCTCAGTTGTCAAAATATTCAAGGGTATCATCAAAATGAAAGGTTACACAGTGCAAAACATGCCTTTATCCAAACTTGTTTTGAGTGTGTCCCTGGCATCAAATTCAGGATTTGATCATATTTTTCGAACACAATAAAATTGTTGAGTTAAGACACTGAAAATAATTTTAAATGGATTGAAAATGACAGATGTTTGTTTTTATTTCCATTTTTGAACATTTTTGCAACTTTCGGTTTGTGTTTGACCAATCATTGTACTGTTACATCATCTGGACCAATCAGAATACAGAAAGTGCTGGTCTGTGGCTGCAAAAAAATACTCATGATTAAAATAGCTGCACACTGCCACAAAATTAAAGCAATATTTCTTTAAACATGCGGTCTCAAATCTTAGCCTCATGTATTCAAAATATGCAAAATCGTCCCTTAGTTATTTTTGAAAATGAAATTATATGGGTTCAAGCAAAGTTTGGCTGCAGAGCATGAGTTTGATTGACCCACCAGTGATCTAAGTTAATAACTACTATTGTGACATGCAGTAACAAACAATCAAGAGTGAAACAATTAACGTGTCATAACTCAGTGTGAGTTTTGTGTTCATTGTGCGCCACTCCCTCCTCATTCTGCCTTACAGCACCCTCCAGATATGACACAAATGTCAGCAGGGAGACATAAAGACAGAGGCAAACAGAAAACAGTGCAGTCATCCAGTTTTTCAGAACACCAACTTAATAAGAAACAGAGAGACAGCAACTTTGAAATGTCCCCACTCACATTCATCTGCTCTGACATGTTTAGCGACACTAATGATGGAGACTTAATGCAAAAAATATGTTTCAGAGATCCATAGTTGTTTACCAAAAAAAAAAAAAGCTTGAGCATTCTCAGTTCTCTGTTACATTATCGGATCACTTCTTATAGGGAATTAGATGCCCAAAGACCCCAGACTGAGGGATTTTCAGGATTTTGACTGTCCCACTGAGTCTTTTCACAATCAAAGCAGCCTTATTTCCACCTCACGTAGATCGCATTCCTGCAGCAACACAAAAAGAGTGCAGTGATGCTTTGATTAGCCACACAGGACAACACAGGGGTCAACACACCAGAACAAGCCACCCCAGTTTCACCTCCCTGCCTCCAGCCTCTCCTCTATACACCCCTCTTATTAATACCCCTTCCGGGCTCCCTCTAAATCCCAACACTCTGTTTGTCCGGATCTTGCTCGACGGCTTTTCCGGTTACTGAGAAAAGAAGGAATTGAGAGACAGAGAAGAGGCCTGGAATCACTCTCCCAGAGCAAGGAACCAGGATTAGAGGGAAAAGAGCAAATACCACGGAGCACACTGAGAAAGGCAAGAGTGACGGCTTAGACTCCAAACAATAGAAATTAATTTGAACTCCCTCAGTGGAGCGTTACTCTTCTGCATTAAGGAGTGGAGGATTACTTGTTAAGCACATGAAATAGTGTTTTTTTGTATTCAGTGAAGTTTCTTTCACCATGAATTTCTGTACACTTTCCACCTAAACTTGTTTTATCTCCTCAAACATATAACAGCTTCTCCTTTGTCCTTATATATGTTTTATAGGACAATGTGAACAATATTTCTGCTGATAATTTAGAAAAATTATTAAAACTTAAATGTTCATCAGCTCCTGCCTTTTGGTTTCAAGGATTTCCTCGTCTGGTCTGTGATATATTTCCTAAAACTGCAAACAGTGTAACTAGCTAGAGGACAATCTGAGAGGTCAAGTGCTTGTGACAAACACGCTGTACTGATGATTGATTTTTTTTTTTTCTTCAATCCATCTAGTTCTACGTTAAGCAAGAACATTTCTGGTACTCTGTGTTTTAAAATTAAGTTAGAAACATTTAATATCATTGGAAAATCTAAAGGCATTGTAAACAGAGGTTTTAAGTCCTTACATTTCTAACATTCATTATCACTTGTGTGTGGTTAGGTTTTTTCTCATTTTGAGTTGAGTGGTCCTCAACTCAACTCAAGGTCCTCAAGTAGCCCTGCTACTTGAGGACCACGATTGGGACACACTGGTCTATCAGCTCCCATGCGATCCCCAATCCACAATTTGTCCAACACAACATTTTCCACACTCCTTGTTTTGTTGTTGTTGTTTTTGTTCTTAATCTTGCGTGCATAAAGTTAAGCACCACAAAAATCCATTAAGGATTAGAAAATGCAGTCATCAGATGTTTAATCATGATTTCATTCAATGAATTATGATGATTGGACTGCTTGAAAGTGCCTTGATTACTTTTTTAATTTACTTTTTTGACACAGTGTAGATAACTTTACCATTTCATAATTCCTAACCATCAGGCTGGGCTGCAGACATCTTGTCTATTCTAAGCACTCAAAACCTATCTGCCAACAATAAATTCCTGGTGCTGGGTTTTATGCAGTACTTTGAATGTCTTCAGTATATTTATAAAATACCTTTTTTCATAACAATGATAAGCTGTGTGGTGGCCCAGGAAATGTAAGTCGAGCAAGATTTTTAAGAAAGAAAGAAAAAAGAAGATACTGCAGTCAAACAAAATTCAGTTCAGTTTGATGTATTTATTTCTCCTATAAAGTCACCCTAATGTATTTAAGGAACCTCAACAGCTCAACAGTTTCCTCCCAGCAAGCACTGAAATTAAGTATAAATGAGGTGTTTTTCACATAATTCAAGACTTTAAAAGAAAGACAATTGTGTCAGTCTCAGAATGGCTAAACAGGAGGAGAACAAGAGACCCCCGAGGGTCAAAAGATCAAAGAGACGAAACATTTAAAGTTGAAAAGAGAGCTGGAAACCCAAGGCCAAGGTCTCTGTCAGAAACACACACACACACACACACACACACACACACACAAGAGAGAGACTGAGAACCTCTGCTGCTGTTTCCCCTTCAGGCAGAGAAGCTAAGATGAGAAGGTGTATAATTTGAGAGCCCAGTCAAGAAAAATGTGCAGCATCCATCATGAATGATAACAAGGTGGATGCTGGGAACAAATGACAGGATGAAAACTCAACAGCAGATACTTGTTATGGTCCAGTGACCGTTTTACCCCCACTTAATTCAACTTGAGCCCCTCATGATTTCATCAGCGAGAGCCAGTTTAACACTTCAGTATGACTGACAGATGTTTTTTCCACAAAAATTAGATGAAAAAAACCCTCTGCAATACCTTCTTTTCCACCATATCCGTGCTTTTGTAAATCTGATAAATATAAAACCTCCCAAGAGTTTCTTTTCAGGTGTAAACAAAAAGATTGTGTTAATTTTCTTCCAGGCTGTTCCTGGCAGAGAATTAGATTAATCTAAATAATTTTTTTTTTAAAAGATAAATAAATAAAAAATTGCGTTAATCTCAGCTGCATAGAAAAGTCATAAAACAAACCTTGTGTGGACAAGCCCTTAAAATAATCAATGATATGACCTACATACATCCTGCAAGCTACTACCGTCACACAGGAGATAAAGAGTCCTTTGGTTTGACAGATTTATTTAGCTCTGTGTCTGTTAAACCTAAAAACACAAACAAATAAAGCCTGAAATTCCCCACTGGGATTATAAACAAATAGATTTTATGTTTTTTAAATGTTTGATATTTTATATAAAGTAATTTATTGTATTTTTTTTTCATCTATTAAACTTTGTGTGCTTAAGCTTTAGAAAGTCATATGAAAAAACAATATGAAAGTCATCATATTCTTTGTATTATTTGTGTAGAATGCGTAAAGAGTATAAAAATGCTTGAAAATCTCCAAAAAGCTTCAATGAACTAAGATTCTACCAGGTATGTATTGATAAAACAACAATAAGAAAATGTCCCTCTGAAAATAACATTTGGGCTTATGGAGACAAAGATTCGATTATTTCTTCTGTATGAAAAATAAATCATGTTCACAGATCAAACACAACTGTTTTAGGCACCAGGATTTTTTTTTTTTTTTTTTTTTTTTTTTTTTTTGTCTCGGTGTGAACCTCAAGGAGGAAACTTCAACACACTCTCCACGCCCATAAAATATCCACTTGGGCGGGGGGAACTACACTCTAGACACACTTTCAAACACTCCTCCGGGGCGCAGCACGCAGGACGCACGGAGGACGCGCGTAAAAGTACCCAAGCTCCCTCATTTAAACACCGAAGCGCAAACTTTAATTCTTCCAGATCGCTTCGCCGTCAAGTTTCGTCCCAACTCTGATCTCCTCTTCTACAATTTCAATCTTCGGCGCATTGGGGATGTGTTTCACACAAGATGCTCGGATCCCGCAGGAGTTTTTGTGCCACGCTTTGGCCTAGAAGATGTGAGGATTTCTGTGGAAACTAAGGGAAAAGCAAGACTTAAAAACAAACAAGGAATAAAGGGAAGAGTGAATCCTCCAGTGTGTCCAGTGAGGCTCGTTTCACCTTCCTGCTGTGCAGAATGGGGCTGTCACCTACAGCACTTCTTTTTGTTTTTTTAGGTAAGAAATCGTTTCACGTTTGTTTGGATTTGCTAGTCAGATGCTCCATGTGCTGCGACAAGTGCGGGGCTTTGAAAATGTATATTTTACGCACGTGTTCTCTTAAAACACCACCCTTAAAAAACTAAACAGATTTAAAGGAATTTACACTTTTAAATGGCATATATTAGGTTTCTCTGAGATGTTATTAATTTATGTATGTATGATATGCCAGGTAGGGCCCTGACATGTCTCCTCTCTCCCAATCACACCTGCTTACCATCAAGACTGTATGTCAACGGGACTAATAACAAAGAAGTCATATTACAAAGTTATACACGTTTGGAGGTTGCAGGGTAATAAAAACCTTCCCAGAGGCTGCTGCTTAGATAAAAGTTCTGGGGGAGTTAAGGGCCACTTAAAACATCCACTCCTGATGGAAACCCCGTCTGAGCAGCAGGATTACGGGAGTGCAGTTGACCCAATGCATCTGCTGCCAGTGACAGGACAAGGCAACGTTTGGTAGCGCCTTAAAATGAACGGGTTGAGATAAAAATGATGTTTTGGAGTTCGCTTCTTCTTGAGTGTGTATAAGAGAACCTAACTTTCAATTAAGCGGGTTGTTATTGCAGGCTTTCATTGAGGCAACGAAAATGCACTGTCAGCCTAGATTAGTGTGTGCCGTAAATTTACAGGGGTGGTATGGTGCTGGGTGGGGGGAAGAACCTCACTGAGTCCTGCAGAGGGAAATAGCAAAGTTTAGACACTGACAGAGCAGAAGCTTCTACATTTTTACTTACAGATGGACCCAACAAAATTTTTATTTTATTTGTAAATATGAAAAAAAAAAATCCAACATGAAGAGGATTAAAGTTAAATACTTTCCTTTAAAACCTTCAGCATTCATACATTTTATGTGTTCTAATTTAGTTACATTAAGTATTGATGGATACTTCAGTTAACTTTTACACAGAATATGACATTTTACCGTTAAACAATAAAAAATCATCAATAAAGTTTATTGAAACTTTTATGCACCCAAACATGATGCTGCAAAATCACAGAAATTAGATTTATGTGTTGGTTTTGAGTCTCTAAACAATATAAAACATGAACGGTTCTCGACTCTGAAAGCAGTCCTCTAATTTGGGGTTATGTGGGGTTGAGTGCCAGCGAGCATTTATCAGCTGCTAAAGTGGCCTGGAAATGAACACTTTGAACTCCAAAGATGCCAAATAATCAGCGCTGTAATTGTAGAGGCAATAATCAGAGAAAGTCTGTAACAAGAGGGACTTCAAAGTCACATAGAAGAAGGAGGAGGAAAGAAAACTGCAGCGACAGAAGGAAACAATCATTAAATGGAGACAACAGGACAGACGGTTACCAGACAGATGGAGGAAAGAAATGCGGTGCCAACCGCCTTGTCGCACAATATGACCCACATCAGTTCTGATTCATCCTTTATGTGGCTAAAAATAGCATCACCTCAGAGACGGAGTCCAGTAAATGTCTTTTTGGCGGCATAAAGAACAAACATTCTCACTTCAATTTTGTCACTTTTTGGGAACTTTTTGTGTAGAATGATCTTCATCAGCAGATTTGGGTCTTCCACATCAGAGGTGCAGATGTTTTCATTTCTCGTTTTCTGAAGTGTTTGTTTCTATGTTGGTTTAAGAGTTGAGCTGAAAAGTTGCAAGTGGAAAGATCTTGATGTAAACCTTTGGGAAAGCTGCAACATGTTGTGAAATTAGACTGGAGGACCATTTTGGTATCTTTTATATACCATTCTTATATTTGCTTATGTTTTTGCACGTTATGTCTTATCTTGTATAGGTATATAACGTCTAAGAGTGCATTCACATTTGTAGTCTGAATCCCAAAGCGTGCATTAGTCCCAGTTCATTTTGATGTCAAACATATTTTTTTCTTTCTTTCTTTCTTTGAACCAACATATCCCTGTTGGTTCACTGAATGGATGTGCTGCTTTAATGTATATTTTGTTGATGGAATTGTGTTGGGATAACACAGAGTAAACTATGTCAGGTGGTATTTACACTTGTGCTTCAACGTTTACATACCTTCCCATTAAAGGGACTTGAGGCAAGATTAAGAAACAAAACTCGCGACTGCTGCAACTGGCGCTTCAGGTAACTGCAGCCACGAGCCAAGCCGTCACGGGAGCGTGCACAAACTGAAGCTGTAATGTTGTTTACTATGCGTTTTCTTCGTAGTTACACTTTTTAGTGTCTTTCAGTTGATCTGGATTGTTTGCTGACGGCAGAAGAATCCATAACTTTCGCTTACAGTGTTTGAATTTACCGCGACCGGCTTCTTCCTGTATCAAAACTGCAGATGTAGCGTCATTTGACGTCACGTCCGCAGGGCAGCGCGGGAAATTCGGACACCGAATTGCAGCACATTTTGCAGTACACAGCCTGTTCAAGGCAACAAAGAGAAACATGGGTGGAAACATTATTTTTGGTATTTAGCGCTTCATCACCCATTAGTATTAAAAAAAATGGACATTCATGTTTGTTTTTTGTTAAACTTCTGCCTCTAGTCCCTTTAAAGAAAGGCTGAATTGACAATAGTAATTAAAATAACAAGAAACTAAAAAAGTCATAATAGATTTTTTTTTTAAAAATTCTAAGTTCTAATTTAGTAAAATAAAATATTGATTTTGAATTGTGGTTTAAAAATGAATTAAAAACAAACAAAAAAAACTGTCTTAGTCAAATTAAAGCACCTTGCCCATGAACAGTGGGCCAAAATACCTGCCAACAGGTGCAGAAGTCTGATTGAACATCATAGAAAACACCTAATTGCAGTGATTGCCTCAAAGCGTTGGTTAACAAAATTTTAGTTTTCAGAACCTCATCATGCTTGTTTGCTTGTTTTATTTAATATTTTGTCACTTTCAACTTATTTTACTAGCAGCTGATTTTTTCCATATTTAATGGTGAGGTCATGTAAACTTTCAAGAGCAGCTGTATATGAGCAGAGATGTAATAAAGAAAATGTGAAAATCCGCACAGTGTTGGGAGGTCCTGTGTGACCCACAAATGAAGATATACTGCCATGTAACTGTGGATTTGACACCTATACAGACCTAAACTGTAATGTAACACTGCTCTATATGATTAGAGGAATGACATCAGCCTTGAAAAACAGCCAAGACGTCTGTTTGTAAGTCTTAGGTGTTGGATGTATTCATACTTCTATCAAATAGCATCAGTTCTTTTGGAAGCAGATCTAAATGCACCTTCAAGTTATTTAAGTCTGCATCAATATTTGCTTAACAGCATTCTGGCTTCTTTGAATGATGGGCAGTAACAGAGCAAATGCATGAGGATTTTTTTTTTATGAACTAAACCTGCTAAGTATGAGCAAATATGATGTCATAAAAGGCAAACAAAAGGATGCTTGCAGATATATATTGTTGGCATTACATGTCTCACAGTAATACTGCAAGAAAAATCTTGGGCAAACGTTTGTGGTGCATAGAAACTAAATACTGCCATTCTTGATGACCTTTCATTTCTCACCACACTGATAGCAACAGTTGTTTTAAGAAAGATGGAAACTGCCGGATGCTTTGCCATCTTCAGATATTCACAACTCCTGTGGATGAACAACAGTTCCTGGACCCTTTGATTTTTCCTCATGTCTGATCTGCAGGTCAAATGTTAACCTTGAAAAACTGATTTTCTGCATCCTTTATCCTTTTTTTTGTTTTGTTTTGTTTAATGCTAGTTAGCTTTAGCATTACTCAGTCCTACTGCTGGCATTCAGCTGAAATGACTGTTTGTTGGAACATTGTTACCGTGACTAATTATTTATAAAGTGGTCCGTGCATAGATGATGACTTGTGCTGTTTTTGAAGTTGTGTAAAGAAAAGTGCTCATTGTCGTACTTGTGACAGTGCTAATGTTAACTCTTGTGAATTTGTAGTTAATGCTACCTAAACCTTACTTACCTTACCTCCCTTGTGCAATTACCATGTTAAATTAAGTTGTGCAATGCAGTTTGGTATATTTTTTATGTTGTGAAGTAAGAGTTCATTCTTTTTAGCACTTCTTACAGCTTACAGTAATAACACTTTTGTAGGATTGAGACAAACCTGGTTCTGTAACAGCTGATGGTTCTGTTGCATTGCAGCAACAATCAGTCATTAGATCCGAGGGGTCAGTTTAATTTGATTTGATTTATTGGTTTATTTAACAATAACGTTGTATATTGATACACACTGATGCAAATGTGCCAGAATTAGCCAAAAAGGCTGTTTTTCAGAGATGCATATCATCCACACCATGACAATTGCATGTGTTATGTACAGTTATGTACAACTTATAAATATTATTAAAAATCAATTGTGTATTTGTTGTGATATTTACGCCTTTTTTAGACCCTTTCAGCAACTTTTTTTATTAAGAAGCCACCTACAAAAACGTGCAAAAATGTCATTCTGTCTGTTCTTTCTGCTTTGTTTCTTATTATGATAGTTTTATTGATTTATTAAGTGAGAAGCAGTGGGACAGGAGGACTGGCAGTTGCAGGTCTGAGCTGTCAGATGATGTTAGTGCTTGCAACTAAGCATGCAGATCTTATCCCACTACTACCTCCTCTCCCAAACGGATAGCTAGCTCTACATTTTTTGTTCAAGAAAAAAAAAAGTATACAGTAAGTTTGCATTTTGAGTGTAGTTTAAGATTTCAATCCATACTTACTGACACTTTGAAGACAAAAAAAAAAATCCAGCTGATATACTTAAACACCAGCATCATCTCTGAAGATGAACTTAATATCACCCTTGAGGTTTGTGTATGAAGTGAAGTTTGTGTTGTATCTTCCGTCCTCTTCAGTTCCTGCACGATCAATGCCAAACTCTGAGATAACACAAAGAACAGTCCTTTGTCTGGTCTCTGCTCCAGCACTTTTGGATTTTCCTCTTCCCATAAACGATGTGGAGTCTCTTTTCTTGTCAGGGGTCCCAGTGCTCTTACCTCACCAGTGGGATCAGGCCAACTGGAAATGTTCGCCGTGGTTTAGGGTTCTGGGAGATTTGTGGGCACTTTGATTTAGATAGAGAGCAGCAGTTTGGGAAAGCAGCAGCAACGAGAGACCCAGAGAAGGTCCTAGTTGTTATGATTATTGCCTTAATGAGGGAGGAGTTGAAAAAGAAACCTATTGGAAGAAACTCCAGTCACTCGCTCATTCATCACTCGTTAAATGTGTGAAGAAGGAGATGTATGACGCTTCAGAAAGGGTACACATAAGCTCCTTATAATCATTTCCTCATTTATTTCCCCGTCAGTCTGGTTTCCATTTTGAGTTGGTTTGCATTTGGCTTTGATGTATTGTATCAAGACTTGTAACTGTGACTAAAATTGCTCAAAATAAATGCAACTCAATGTGATATAGGATTTTCACAAGTTTTTGTCTGACTTTGTTGATGGGTTCAGGTCTGTCTAACTTCAGGTCCAGTAACTGATCAGAGAGCAACACTTCAATCATTTATGTTCCATCAAAAATAAGATTCAGATTAAATAAAGCTCTACGAACAGACTTAAAGGATTTGAATATAGAACTGATATAACCCTTTTTTTTATCTAGACCAAAGATAATTTCTTATCAAAATAAACTACAGTATTTAGCCTACTTAAATATTGAAAATATATCAAACAGTTTATTTGGACATTTGATAAACCAAATCTTAGCTTGGAAGAGTTAAGAATGCAATCTACTTATTCTGCAAGCTCAGGTTTGCTATGCAAACGTTTGCTTGATTTTACTATAAAACATGATTGTTGGTTAAACTCCTGCTTCCCATTAGTTATGCTGGGATTTTAAAAACATATGATTTAACAAACAGTTACTTTTATTGATAATGAAACAGAAAATGTTCTTGATAAATTTCTAACGTAGAAGGCTAAGAATTCATAGCCTATTTGAGAAGCAGGAAGTGGTTAGTAGCTAGCTAGTTTGTTAGCATTTTATTCAAGAAAAACATTAATTCTTTAAAGGGAAATCATGTCATTTGCTAGTCATTCAGCTTTTTGTTGAAGCCTTAGCTGCTCAGTTTCTTGATATCTTTTAGCCTTACAACACGGAAGTTAGCTTTACTGTAGTTTCATGTTAGTTAGACTAAATGTGAGTCTGTTAGCATTTTTTGTAAGAAAACATTGCATCTGTAAAGCCTGTTATTTACTAATTCAAGCTTTCTGTTAGCCTTAGCAATCATAAACATGGGTGCTCAGTTTGTTAATGTTTAATACCACAGTAAGATCTGCGGTTTCATGCTACAGTAGTTACTGCTGGTCTGTTAGCATTATCAAATGTTAGCATAACTCTGGTTCAAAAATAGCTTTATTACTCTGTAAAATCTAAAGAAATGTTCACATTGAATTATTTAAACTTTATATCAATTGAAAACAGTATACTGTAACATACTACATGGTGAAACAAATGTTAATGCTTTTTGAAAATATACGTTCATTTTCAGTTTAATTCCAGCAGCATGATTTTTAAAAAGCGAAAAGTGGTCCTATTTTGTTCACCATATCATAAAATTCTTTGGATTAATCAAATCACAAAAAATGTAAGTTTTCCAGTTGAATGTCACACATGCAGCTATAAACAGCCTTTCTGGGCAGAAGCTGTGAAAACAGCTGATGGCCTGGCCATGAGCCATCATAGTTTCAAAAGTTAAAAGCTTTAGTACGTGCCTGTATCATCACACGTGAGCAGCAACAAAAAATGTTTATTTTGTGTTTTGTTTGTTTTTTTATCTCCTCTCATATTCATTTTGACACAAAGCTGAGTTGAATTGTTTTATAAATGTGAATGATCTATTCAATTCTGGAACATTGTCAGAAACATGTGGCAGGACACAAAGAGGGCAGGGTTTGAACCCCCACCTCACAGAAAGAGTTAAACACACTGACCAGTCAGCCAAAGGGTAATCCTTGTGGCCAAGTAGCCACAGTGCCTGATCCATTGGAGGCATAGTCACAGGACCCCACATTGTCACACATGATATAGCTACTCCAGGTCAGTTAATTCTTTTTTTTTATTTCACAGAAATTTTGTTTGGCCTGCTGATGTCCTGTTTGTTTTTCAGCTCTCTGTGTAACATAGTTGACATGTTTACTTACATACAGAGTGGAATCCAATGACAGGTTACAACTCGGAACGTGTGGAGATATTTTAATGTTAAACTTTAATTTGCTCACTCTTTGAGCTTTCTTTGAATGTTAAACATATTATTGGAACATCAAATCTGCATGCCAGTTACAAATGTGAACAGGCCCTTTTGATGCGATATGTTATTAGGGTCTGTTTTAATGCACAGGAATTAAATGGCAACTGAAATGTGGAGGGGGGGGGGATCAATAGTTTTAATTCAAGTCAAACTCTTTTGGCAGTTAGGGGTTTCACTCCACCTCCACCCGTCCAACCTCCAAACTTCAAATGCAGATTGTATGGTCTCTGGTTTAACAGGTATACTGTGAAATCCTGCAACAGCGTTCCCCTCTGGTTATTTTTGTGTTAGTTAGTACATTAGGTTTTTTTTATTCTTCCGCATTTTGCTGAGAGAAGGGTTGTCTGTAGTGTTGCAAAATGTTGGAATTTTGGCCGATATCCGATATGCCGATATTTTAAAACTTATGTGTCCGATAACCGATATCAATACAGATATTTAAGCTAAAAAAAAAAAGCAGTCATTGCAAATAGCAGTTTTGTTATCCGTTTCCAACACTTTCAAAAAACAGGGTGGAAAAAAATATCAATACACTGAAATATCGAGATATTTTCAAGTGTCGATATCAAATCGATATTTAAAAACTCAGTATTGATCCATTTTACTTACACAATCTTGCAAGATTTTATTGTTCTGTTACAAACTCACAATATTTTGCGAATTCTTGCGAGATTTCATTTGTAAAATAGATCGATAATGTGTTTTTAAATGTCAATATGATATCAGCATATGAAAATATTGCGAAATTTTCATGAATTCTCGTGAGATTTTGTAACAAAACAATGAAATATCGCAAGATTTTGTTTGTAAAATACATCAATACGTTTTTAAATATTAATATGATATCAGATTCAGCATATAAAAAATATCACAATATTTCAGTGTATTGATATTTTTTCCCACCCCTAGTCTTTGGAAGTTTTAAAATTAGTAAAAAAGAAGTTTTTGAAGAAGAAGAAGAGGTTTTGGAGGTTTTTTAGACTTTAGAAACAGCGTGCTGATCATTTAAAGATCAGTTAAATATTGGTTAAATGTTGGTGGGGTGGCTGATGTCTGATATTCAGTTTTAAGGCCGATATAGGCCAATACCGATAAAGGGCCGATTATATCGTGCATCCCTAGTTGTCTGTCTTTGGCATTGAAGTCTAAAATGTGAATATATTCTACATAACACAAAAAAAATCCATTTCCCTTGTGATATCTTTGTGCCGTTTGTGTTTCAACTGTATGAATATGGTGCCTTTTTATTATTATGTCTGTGTTTTGTGAAATACAAGTTAACCAAAGGTGATACGAACCTTGTGAGCTCAAAACTTTTCTGCATTTTTAAAACACAAACTTGGATTTTCTGCTTTTGTCGTCATGAAATAAGTTGTAGACGGCCACATGGGGTCTTTCCTCCGGTCTACGCTGGCTGCAGGTGCATAAAAATAAAGCCAAACACATATCACATGCAACAAACTGTGAAATGTCTCGGATTCTTTTTTTCTAACACTTCTCCAGCAAGCACAGCAGCGTAACTAATCCCACCAGCTGAGTTGAGGATCAAGTCTCCACAATGTCCAGTGTTTCCACCGAGGAGTGCTGTGATGTGGTGATTTGCACACAAGCTTTGGTTAGCACACACTGCTGCTGTCTCGCAGGGTGTAAAACAGCTGTAGGGAACTTTGTTCTTCACAGAGATTTTGGCTTCTTTTAATCAGACGTTTTTGTCCCTCTCTCGATGTTATTAGTCTCAAATTAAAAGCGCAGAGGCAACCGCAGCGTCATTCCTGGGTGTTGCATGATGTTGTCAGGCAAGTCAGGTCTGATAGAAAGAATTTAAAAGCAGTCTTCATATTTCAAGGTAGATTTAGATGATATTAGAGTATTACATGGAATAAATCCTCACTGGAATGTGAGCCTCAGGGCATTTTCTTGGCTGTAGGCTTTGAAAAATGCTTTCATTTCCGATATTTTATCCCTCGAGCTCAGTCCGGTTCTGATGTTATTGTTCTGTAAAGGGCATGGAGAGCATTTGGCCACAACTGAGGAGATGCAACGTTGCTCATCTTTGTATTCAACAGGAATTTCACATTTTTTTATTGGTTTTGGCGTTTGCTCAAGCCAGTTGTGGGAGGAGAGATTCATTCATCAGATCAACTCATCACCTGAGCAATAACTGGTTAAAATCTCCTTTCATAAAGTGTTTCAGGGTCACTGATGGAGCTCTTTTCTCCCTGGTGTGGTTTTGAAGTTCAGATGACTAAATTAAACCACCTAAGTACTTGAAAGAACGCTGCCAAATGGAAAGCACTGCTTTTTCCTTTTGATCTCACTTTAATTGGCTTTCCTTTTAGTCATCTTTATTAGCAGTTGTACTTCATTTATTAGAATATAAAGATCCAAAATAGAAGATACTGCCAGATTTAACTAATTCTCCAGTGGTTACAAAAACATTTCACCATCAAGAGATTATTTAGTTTTCTGTAATCTTAGAATGCATCTGCAAAGCCTTTTCTTCGAAGAGATTCAGATGTGTTAAATTTGAAACATACATTTTCCATGACTTATATCTAATCATTGGTTTTGTTATCCCCCCCCCCTCTCAGTTTGTGCTGAAGGCTCTTCCCTCCATTACTTGGATGGCCACACCAGCAGTCTCCCCCTGGAGAAGACCTTTGGTCGATCCTTCAAGGACTCTCAGTGCCAACATATGCTGAAGCACCTTCACAATGGAGCACGAATCACTGTGCAGATGCCCCCCACTGTGGAGGGTCACTGGGTCTCTACCAGGTTTGTGTGTTTTTTTAGTTCTAGTTTTCCATAAAAATGTCTTACTTACTGTCGGCCACTTCTTTCAGTGTGTGTTATGAAGAAATCTTGAGGAAACGATTGAAAGGTCCTATTGGTGCATTAGCTACTTTTTTAAAAGCTCAAAACGATAATAAAAAAAATTGATTGTCTCATCAGGTGTATTTCACTGGTGTCAATATGTTTAATCAAACTTTTATGCAGAGACTTGCAACGGGCAGGAATTCCCACAGGTCCTGCAGGACCTGCCAAATCGGGCAGTATTCACACAGCCACGGGCGAGAGCGGGCGGTCAGTCGGGTCCTGAGGTCCTCCCGCAGAACCGGGATGACTCACAGAGTCGACCTATTGGCCTATAAACTTATCGTTTCAACATGATCTATTGGTTTTCAGAGACATTCCAATTGTGATTTTATCCATCAGCATTATTTAACTAGAAAAGCACTTAGAGAGCGCAGACCCTGCCCCCTCCCCCGCCCAAAACACTCACACACACCACCAACAATATGTCCCTATCGCCACATGAACGGTCCCTCAAAAAAATCCCCAGTAGTTTTTTTTTCTGTCTGTGTGCTAGTGAGTGAAATAACTCAAAGGTGTGGTCGGCAATGTTCCTTGTCGGTCTTTAACTGTCCACTGCTGCTGCAATTAAAGTGAAAAATTTCTTCAGGGGCAGCACACAGGACCCACATGGGTCGACCTGCGCATCACTCTCTGCCACTCCTTGGTATTAATCCAGTAATTAACCCTGATGAAAAATGCTTTGAAAGTCCCAGCAGACAGCGTAATGAACAAAAATGCCTTCTGTTTTTAAAAGCACTGCGTGCGCAGCAGCCGCGGGTCACGTGAGCCAGGCTGGCCTGTGTGTGGGTTGTCAATCAAAGCCTCATTGTGCTGCGATCTGGAAAAATCTCTCAAAAATTGTCAAGTGAAGATCGTCCTCAAAATTTGCATTAAAAAACTCAGGACCCGTCAGGACTCAAGGGATCTCTTGGGGGGTCAGGTGATGGGAGTCCCGTGGGAGCAGTTGGGAGTCGGGACTGAAAATCTTATCCCGTGCAGGTCTCTACATGCACATCATCCCTTGCAGCTACTTGATGGGAGTTGGCTTGTGCACATATTTTATTTTATTTTTTATGATAAACACACAGATCTGATAAAGACATTTCCTCATAAGCCTGGTTAAAAAAAATAAACACCTAAAGCAGGAAGGTACTATAACGAGACACCAGCTGCTGTTTAAATTACCCATTCCAATGAAATCAGGTTGAAACCACGTTAATGTATCTTTGTGCTATCTTTACTAGACATCAATTGACGCCATTAAGCGTTTTAGTCTTATGACGCTTGCGCACCAACTCATGCAACTAGTTTGATACACAACAAACCGAAAAAATTGTAGAAAATCACTGTGCAGACATGGTCCCAAAAAATTGTTTGTTTGTTTGCTGGCCTTATTTTATCTGTATCTGAAGGCAACAGTACAGTGTTTAAAAATTACTGACATCTAGAGGTAAATATGGGCAAAGAAATTATTTCAAATGTTAAGTTTATTTGTGAATGGATGGTGGCTGTTAGTGGCCAATATTTCTCCAGATAAACATGTTTTCATCTGTGAGTGGACCCAGTGGCCTCAGGTGCACTATAGATAACTACTTCAACATTGTGTATATGTAGTCTGTCTTTGACTTGCCTTTTAAGGTGTTACTTACCCCAAACGGTGTTCTAGCACCCACAAAACAAAGCTGATAATGAAACTTTAAAGTTTAGAGGAATCACTTCACACAGTGGTTTGTCCATCCAGAGACACCATAGTAAAAATACCACAAATATGGCAGCTGTCATTTAGGTGAACCATGGTAGGTAGATATTAATAGCTCCTTCTTAGACAATAAAAAACCTAAATTACTTGAGTAAAGTAATTAGATACCTATAGAAACTGTTTTTAATGATATATTAGATTTTTTTGTTATTGACCTTTGATTCTGTTGCACACTGCACCCCAAGTACAAAACCTTGCCTTAGCTAGATGATTAATTTTCATGAATTGGCTTGTATGAACATTGACTGTATCACAATGAAGTGGTTTTCAATGAAAAGTACCCTGAGGTGACTTTGTTGTGAATTGGTGCTATAGGAATAAAGCTTAATTGAATAAAGTAGTGGTCATCTGACTCTTCAGGTAGGGTTTGGAATATCTAGACCACTACATCTTTATCCCTCAAAGAACAAAAGTACATCATCTCTGAAAAACAGAGGTGTGTGTCTGTACTATTTGAAAAATGTTGATTTGTAAGAACCATTCCACAGTTTGTACTAATAACTATGAAAGATCAAATTTTCACACTTTATCTGAACTGTTTGTCATGTTGCAGCTGTGAGGTGAGACCAGGCCCAGAGTTTCTGACGCGCTCCTACAGGTTTTACCCCAACAACACTTTCCACGCCCACCAGTTTTACTATGAGGACAACCTCTGCACCAAACCCACCTACACGCTGGTGATCCGTGGTCGTCTGCGCCTACGCCAGGCCTCCTGGATCATTCGTGGCGGCACAGAGGCAGAGTACCAGCTCCACAGGGTACAAATAGTGTGTCACACAGCCACCGTGGCCAAAGAGCTGAGCCAGAGGCTCAACTGCAGCTGTAGAGGGGCCATGAAGGGCCCCTGGGAGCCCAGCACGCTCTACGAGCTGTGGAGTGAGGAGGGGAGCTACGACTGCTCCAGGGAGCTCAACTTTGCCATGCATGAGCTGCAGCTGCTGAGGGTTGAGAAGCAGTACCTGCATCATAATCTGGATCACCTGGTGGAGGAGCTGTTTCTGGGAGACATCCACACCGAGCCGTCACAGAGGTTGTACTACAAACCGTCCAGCTACCAGACCGCCCTGCAGAACGCCAAGGTTAGTCCCTAATGTTTGTCTTTTAACTTCGAGCTATTTCACTTCAGATTCCTTTCTTTACAAGATGGAGTAAAGGGAAAATGCCAACATTAAAATATCCAAATGGTAGATTACTAAACTATCTTTAACTATAACTCACATTAAGACACTTATTTAACTTGATCTTTAAAACTGCAACTAAGTTGTTATCCCTCTGAATGTGCCCTCATTTACATACATTTCCAGAGGAGAAATGTGAACTTTGCATCCCTCTCCATTCCACTTGCAGTTGGAGCACAAGAGCTTTAAGGTCTGGAGTGTCAGACTCTGGTCCTCGAGGGACGCTATCCTGCTGGTTTTTGTTCTTTACCTGCTCCAACACACCTGATTTCAATCAAATGGATCCAACTGCTTCTTTCCACTTCTTCACAATGCCAGATGTGTTAAAGAAGAGGAAAAACAAAAACCTGCTTGATACCGACCCTCGAGGACCAGAGTTTGACACTCTTGCTTAAGGTGATTCATGGGCTTCACTGGTTTATTTGGCTTTATTGGCTGCACCTGTGAAGGTTTGGATAAAAGGCTGGTGAAACTGGTCTTCACTGCTCAGCTTAGCGAACTTTCTTTGGTATTGACTGTCTTGGATTTCTACATGCTGCTCAAAGCCAAAGGGGCAGGAAATATTTTAAAAATTTTGTAAGAAAAAAATGTGTCATGAATCAGGTCTTGAATGACAGAGAGATTGAAAGATTTCTCTCTTCTAGGAGGACTTATTTGATCAGTGCCCAGCAGGTTTTTAGATGTTTCTCTGCTTAATACTCTTATCAAATTAATTGGGTCTCCAACATCTTGTTTTTAAGTTCTGCACCAGCCTCTTAATGGTGGATTCATTTGAGTCAGGTATGTTGAAGCAGGGAAACATCTAAAACCTGCAGGGCAAAGTCCCTCACGGCCATAGTTCAGAATCCCTGATTTAAGTCCTCTTTTATGTGCATATTGGAGAACAATACTGATCTTTAAATGATGTATGGTATCAAATAATTGTGTGCACAAAAATAGTTATGCAATGAGCATTGAAAACTCCCCACCAAAGACCCACAACAGTTAACTTACACAAAAAAAGAGAAGAATCAAATCAAATTTTATTTATAAATCACTTTCCATACAAAAAAATTGCAACACAACGTGCTTAATAGCATCAAATACAATAAAACACTGAGAAATTTGGAACCCCGTCCCTCCCACCTCCATATATCAACCCATGCACGCACACACACATACACACACACAAACACTAATAACATAACTCTCATAAATAATAAGTGTAACTACATGGCAAGGCACTCAGGATCCAAGTGAGGAAAAAGTTAGTTATAAAAGTCTGAATTATTTTTAGCCTGATCAAATGTACCGGAAGTAAACACATTATTCTGAACAAAATAACATAAATGAAGCTGTGAAAACTGGACAAACACCCTAATGATGTGTTTAGGGACCAAACAACTCCTGCATGTATACACACAATCAGACTTAAATGGGCAGAGGTTTGCAAATGTCCTGTATATCTGCACCTTTTTTATAAGGGTGTATTAAAACAGCTGCATTCCCAATAATCCAGATTAAAACTGATTTTAACCACTTTGCCATCTGACAAACCACCACTTAAGTTACTCAAAGACTAAGTTTATGTGGTGGATTCGGCTATACTTCTGACCACCTTTATACCTTCTCACTATAGTGAAGTGGTGGACATGTGTCCTGCAGGATGGGTATGCTTAATAAAGGCACAATGTGTAAATCATTTGAACCAGGTCTGGTGTGTCTAAATACTTCGTCTTAATTCTGCATATGAATTAAGTATTTGCTGTGAAATTTTCAACAGTTAAACTTATTACCAGATGTTATAAGTCTGCAGGTTCTGAAGAGGTTTCATTGAATGCAGTTCCTGCCACAGGTAATGGCTGCTGGTTCAGGGAGGATTATGGACGCCTCCTCCTGTAGGAGCGCTGGCTTAGCAGCAGGAGTCTGTAGTCCCATAGCAGGGGTGAGAACTCCTCCCACCCGCAGACTCGACTTGTGTTCATTGGAACGTATGTTCGGGTCAGAGATGGCTATTATTTTCTGTCCCAAGCTTGCAACTCAGCTTTGCTCCCACTGTCATGACCCTCCTCACCCCATAGACCACACACACTGGCCAGAGCTCAAACTGACTTTAAAAACAGTTTTTAGTATCCAACCTGTGGAGACTCATAAGGGGAAGTTGTATAGAAAGAAAAATACCATTAATGCTTAACAAGAGTGATATTCTAAAGCAATAAAGTCCACCTGTTGTGGCATCAGACACCCCGCGTTATTTAAATATTATTTGACGTAAATCAGAATCGGCATGTACTGTACCTCAACAAGCTTGGCCTTTTAACCTTATACCATAAACATTTGCACTACAGGAAACCAGAAACTATGTATGACTGATTTCATATCCCAAATCTATCATTAAGAGAGAATCCGCTCTGCTCTGCTGGGATGTAATTTCTTTGTTTACACTGCTGGCTGCAACACTTGAGGGATGTTTTCTCTGTCAAAGATTACATTGAAATCCTGTCTGTTCACTGTCTAAATAAATATCCATTTTCCATGGGATGGTGGGGCTTGGTGTTGCTGATCAGAGTGCAAACAGAGGATGGAATGATCAGACGAGCTCCCCTGTAAAGCTGCAATGACCAGAGCTGCTCTTATTTTTTAAGCCCCTTTGGCCTGCGGAGGCACGATGTGAAGTCGGGTCTATCTCTGGGAGGAATCAACATGTGGTATTCCTAGAATTTGGAATCATGCAGCCATATGAATTATTCTAGCGAGTGCATACCGGGTCTGGTTTCATGCATGCCTGAGGCTCAAGTCCAAGTGTTTCATCCCCCCTTAATTTTCATTTTCTGAATAAAATCCAGTTACAGGTGAAAAGATACAGTTAAATGCACTTACAGTATTATAGTTAAATACAGCTCTTTGTTCTAGTGTTCCAGTAGTCACCCTGGAAACTTGATGAGATCATTAACCATTTGTACTAAAATTAAAACTATTTCTAGAGCCACTTAAGGAAGTAACGCTTTGTTTGGTCTCTTTACACCTGGTCCTCCAATTTGGAGATCTCTTTTTAAATCACCCTGTTCTGGGAGATAAGTTTCGTGATTGGTCCTCCTCTATTTCACTTTTTTTCATGCTTTTCTAAAAGAAATAAATGAGCATATAACTTTTACCTGGTATTTATCATCTACAATGTTACCTGCTTTATTCCTCAGTGCAGTGATAAAATATGACCAAATGACAAAGCCTCTTCAAGCAGTGAATGCAAATACTCTCCATGTTGGATGTCTGCAGTAAACCTGTTCAACGACACAATGGCACCGGTCACATGATGTTTTTGATTCTGAATTTATTATTCTGAATTAAATAATTCAAAATTAAATTATTCTCTTTTGTGTTTACAAGGAAATTTAATTCGGCTTTAGATTTGGGGGTTGGTAAGGGTTCTGATTGGACAGGGGGCAGACATGACGTATTTATGTCCGTTTATGTCTACCCAAAAGTAAACGACCCCGGTTCCTGCTTCTTTTTGTTTCGGCTACAACATGGAAAACCACAAAATAAGCAGATTTTCACTTTGATTTTGACTGTACTTTTGTAGCAGCAGTTTCGACACTAACATACTACTTAATTTTCGCTAGCTGGCTCGATTGACCTATATCTAAACCACGCCCCCAAACGCGATGAGCCAATCACAGTGCGCACAGCTGTCCAATACACTCGGACATTCTCTGCTTGAACGTCTATTGAAATGCATTGAAGTTAGTCCGTTTTTGTTCATTTTTATGTTTTTTTTTTTTTTTAAATGGTCAAACGGTGTGCATGGGGGTACATGCAACTCCGACACTACAGTAGGTGTATTTTTTGCCTTTTACCAAGCTACATCAAGCCAAAGTTAAGCGGCAGACCACAACATCAACTGAACATAGATAAAATTAACAAGGATGTCTACATCTGTTCTAAGGTAAGGCAACATCGTGTTTGAGGCAATATATTGTCCCTTTGCTGGAGAGAAATATGAAGTTATTGTTAACATCCCTAAAGTTGGTTTAAGTTGGCTAACGCTAGCCAGACGTGCTAGTTGTACTTTGGTAACGGTTCATAAGAGGTCAGCTATAGCTGTCGTGTAGTACAGGTGTCGTGTAGTAACATCGATAACAACACGCCTCTAGCTTTCAAGCTGCAGCCAGACTCTACTCCACTCCCGTGGCTGTTTAATCAGTTTTTGGCAGACGATCACTTTTTTGCACAACAACAGCAGCCGTGCAGCAGTTGGTACAGGAAACTGAGGGAGCGCACACTAGTCGCATCCAGAGACTTCACAGGGTTGATTTTGGCTACCAGTTTAAGACTTGTGAACAATGTTTTTTTTTTGTTTGTTTGTTTGCATTTTTGTTTTTGTTTTTTAATATATTTTTTAATTTATCTTGTTATGGTCTCTCTGTCTGATCACGCGTCTGCTGTCCATGTTGACAGCTATCATCTCCCGAGATGTCACTTAGCGCCTGACACCAACTGTTGTTTGTCTAAGTGAGTGGAGGGGGCGTGGCTTAGCCATGGGTCAATTCCAATGTTTGTTTCACGTTACTTTGACATCAACCAGTACAACAAGACAAAGAAAGGAGCATGCGCAAAATGACAGAAATTAACATGGAGCGGAATTAAAGTTTTACATGACAGAGGGATTATTTTATTCAGAATTAAAGGGGGAATAAACCAACCACTTACTTCGGAATTACGTTTTATTCTGAATTATCATTTTTATTCAGAATTAGGGGTTTATGATATAAATTAGAAGATTTACAATAACGATATAACTGACGATATGATTGACCCCAGACAAAATACTTGAGAACTGCACAACTTTATTTGTGCAAATGCAAATGCCCTACACCGACTACTTAAAACATTACTAACTTCTCTAAGAGTATTCAGACTGTGTGTATGAATAAAGGTGATACACCAAATATTGACTTTAAAGCTGCCCTACAGAACTTTAGGAGATTTTTTTTTTCAGTGAGATGTCCCCTAACAACGGCTCTTTCAGCATCCATCTTACATCCTGCCTCTTCTCTGAGCTCTCTCCAGTCAGTAAAAGTCAGTTTCATGTTGACTCTTGTCTTATCTCTTGCTCTGTCTCTTTCTCTCTTTATTTTCCTCGTTTCCTCCAGTAATGATGAATCAGCCACGGTTTGCATTAAGAACGGCCAGTGTGTCGATGTCCAGCTGTTGGCATGTAACATGGTGACACAAAAAATGCAGCTGCAAAGTGACTAAATGAAAAAAAAGTTGCGAGGTGCAGTTTTTCAGCTTCGGGATGCAACTGGGAAAATAACGGCTCCAGGAATGTGCATAATAAATCTGAACGTGCCACCAAAACAAGACAAAAACACACATTTTTAAGGTCAGAGAGTAACATAGTGCTACTTTAGAGGTTGTTCCTCTAAAATACTGTAATTCCATTTATGTTTTAACATGTCTAAATAAACTGCTGCAACTTTCCCCATTTTCCTGGTGATATAGAAACATGGGGTGGCTCAGAACTTTTGCACTGAAGGCCCAAATCTCCTGTCTTGAAGTTGGGAGACAGGTTTTGAAGTTAAGCTGCATCTTTAAATCTTTTAAATATTTTATTATAAAACCAAAGATGGCATTCAAAGCTTCTTTTTTAACATCCTAATTGGTTATTCATTTAATGACCTTGCTTAACTTTTTTGCCATTTTCTTGTTAGCGCAGCCCAGTTCAGCCTTGCAGAGAAAAGTGCTCAACTCGACCACCTCTTGAGGTTGTAACGGTTTCTTTTGGGGGGGGGGTTTATTGCCACAGTGACTATTCAATCCATTAATTTTAAGTGCTGTACCCAGAGCTGGTCCAGGTCCAGAACCTTTGCTGGTGCCAGCATGTTCATTTGTGGTTATTGGGTGGGACACAGCAGTGATGCAAGAGCAAAGCAGCAGACTTTGTTTCTTTTATTTTCTGTTCACTGCTTCTCCGAGGTGGAGCAACAGTTGCTTGTTAATGATCTATATTGGAGAGCGAACTGCGTTTTTACGTTGTTGGTGTTTAAAAGTGTTTGCACATATAAATCATGTGATAATTAATGTTTAATTAGTTGTCAGTTCATTTGTTATATAAGATCATATGAGACCTCAAAATACGTTAAAAAGTTGTTCGGTGAAGCCAAAGATAAAACTCTAAAAAAAATAATAATAAAAAAAAAACATTTTACAGGAGAAACGCCTGTGTTGCACAAAAGATGCCAACATAAAAAATTCTGACTGTAGTTTTTACTGAATGGCTTGAAAGCACAAAAAGGTTTCTGTTTCTCAGATGTTTGCTCCTGGACATCGTCATCAAAGAAACTGCCAAATAAAGTAAACTTCAGATCTTACTCTCTTTTATCCACCACAGCTTGAATTGCACCTTATTTGAGCATCACTCTTGGCCAGAGCAGGAAAAAAACTAAAGCCATTTATATGAAGCAAAGACTTTTATACCTTCTCATTTCCTCCCTTAATTCCAGTAAAATTCCCCAAACCTTCCACCCAGCAATTCGCAGCAAGTCAGATGGTTGTAGGTGCACTGCTGCGAGAATGCCAGCTAATGATTTTATGAACTTGTGAAGTTTCACTGTGAACAGCCGCCCGTTTGTTTTTCCCATGTAAACCTGAAACTATTTATCAATGACTTGATTGACCAATTTACAATCTAATAATCTGATAACTGAACAACTGTTAAAACTGTGGGGGTTTTAGTTAATGATTTTATTCAAAGTGTGGATGTTTGATGAGTCATAAATGGGGGGGCCAAGAATATTTTCAATGGGGTGGCAGACTGGGAAAATGGTGGCAGTGTAAATATGGCCACACCCGCCATCATATAAATTTTGTATGATGATGTCAGAAGTTTTTGTTTTTTGTTGTTTTGTTTGTCTTTTTTCATAAATTGTTTATTTGAATGATCCTGCAGTGTATGGCTTTAACCACCGCTAAACGAATATTTACACTTAATTGATGTGTACATTGATAGGTGAGCCAAATCCAGTTTTATTAGTGTTTCTTCAGTATTATTGGCTGTTTAACTTTGCACAGTCGTAATCTGGGTTTGTGACTTTTGAACAGACAAATGTTAAAGACCACAAAAGGCATTTGGTGAGAGGATACCCTATAAATACTCCACTACGATGAGGAACATGTAAATCCATCATGAACAAGTATATTACATGCTCACTACTCCCTTGCACTTGGGCATCTTAGATTTACACTAAATACAGTAATTATTTGATTTTTTATTCTTGGGGTGGCAGCACCGAGGACGGGCAGGTTTTAGGGGTGGCCCTTGCAAGGCCTTTGCCGGACTACCCCTCTGGTACGGCCATTGTGTGTAATCAAGTTTAGGTAAATTATTCAAAGCATATGAAGTTGTAATTATTCTTGTCATTCTCTTCTTTTAAGGTTTTAAATGACTACTTTAATAATATGAAATCAGCTTTGGCAACAGCTGAGTTTGTTTTAAGGAATTATACAAATGTTAGCTGAAAATTAGGGGATTTTCTTTCACTTCATAGCTGCTCTTACATTTCATATCAGAATGTAGGAAAGATGGTTTGGGGGGAATAAGAAGTATCAAAGTCTTTAGAGCTCCTCGTCTCGTAGGCATATTTTGTTACAAGGCAAGACTTGAGGTTTCCTGCAAGGAGTCAAAAGGCCAGACTTTAAAAAAAAAAAAAAAAAGGTTTACTACTCTCTTTTAACATATTTGTGAAACTGTGTTTCATTATTTTGTGCAGCTGTGCTCTGAGGAATCAACTTGGAACCATCAAAGAAGAATCACATAATAAAAACTATAAATTGGTTTTGAATCATTACTTTAAACTGTGTCAGTTAAACAATAAAACTTTTATTTTCAGCCTGCAAATAAGTGAACAAACACTGACTTGTGTAAAGCTTTTTAAGCTTTTTAAGATTTGAGTGATGTACATTACAGGCTTGACTGTAAATTCAGTGAATTATTGTTTCAGACCAGTGGCAAATGCAACTGAAGCCATACTTTACTGCAGTGGCAGATGGCGCTACAACAAATACAGTTTTGTTTCATCAGCCAGGGTCCAGTATGTACAGTGGGTACGGAAAGTATTCAGACCCTTTAAATTTCATTGCAGCCATTTGCTAAAATCAAAAAAGGTCATTTTATTTCTCATTAATATACACTCAGCACCCCATCTGGACAGAAAAAACAGAAATGTAGAAATTTTTGCTTTAAAATTGGTTTCAGACCCTTTGCAGTGACACTCATATTTAACTTATATGCTGTCCATTTCTTCTGATCCTCCTTGAGATGGTTCTACTCCTTCATTGGAGTCCAGCTGTGTTTAATTAAACTGATTGGACTTGATTAGGAAAGGCACACACCTGTCTATATGAGACCTTACAGCTCACAGTGCATGTCAGAGGAGATGAGAATCATGAGGTCGAAGGAACTGTCCAAGGAGCTCAGAGAAAGAGTTGTGGCGAGGCACAGATCTGGATAACATTACAAAAAGATTTCTGCAGCACTAAAGGTTCCTAAGAGCACCGTGGCCTCCATAGTCCTTAAATGGAAGAAGTTTGGGACAACCAGAACTCTTCCTAGACCCGGCCGTCCAGCCAAACTGAGCAATCGTGGGAGAAGAGCCTTGGTGAGAGAGGTAAAGAAGAACCCAAAGATCCAAAAGTTCCACAAAGTCAACTATTACTGCAGCCTCCACCAGTCGCGGCTTTATGGCAGAGTGGCCCGACGGAAGCCTCTCCTCAGGGCAGACATTTGAAAGCCTGCATAGAGTTTACAAAAAACACATGAAAGACTCCCAGACTGTTAGAAATAAGATTCTCTGGTTTGATGAGACCAAGACTGAACTTTTTGGAGTTAATTCTAAGCGGTATGTGTGGAGAAAACCAGGCACTGCTCATCACCTGCCCAATACCATCCCAACAGTGAAACATGGTGGTGGCAGCATCATGCTATGGGGGTGTTTTTCAGCTGCATGGACAGGATGACTGGTTGATGAATGCAACCAAGTACAGAGAGATCCTGGAAGAAAACCTCTTCCAGAGTGCTCAGGACCTCAGACTGGGCCGAAGGTTCACCTTCCAACAAGACATGACCCTCAGCATACAGCTGAAATAACAAAGGAGCGGCTTCAGAACAACTCTGGGACCATTCTTGACTGGCCCAGCCAGAGCCCAGAGTTAAAGCCAACCGAGCATCTCTGGAGAGACCTGAAAATGGCTTCCCACCAACATTCACCATCCAACCTGACAGAACTGGAAAGGATCTGTAAGGAAGAATGACAGAAGATCCCCAAATCCAGGTGTGAAAAACTTGTTGCATCATTCCCAAGAAGACTCATGGCTTTACTAGCTCAAAAGGTGCTTCTACTCAGTACTGAGCAAAGGGTCTGAATACTAATGACCATGTAATATTTCAGTTTTTCTTTTTTAATAACAACAATAATGAGAAATAAAAATGAACTTTTCTGATTTTGGTAAATGGCTGCAATGAAACAAAGTGTGAAAAGTTTAAAGGGGTCTGAATACTTTCCGTACCCACTGTAGTTCAATAACATAGTTGCACAAATGCAGAGTTAGCGTATGGATCACTGTCCACCCCAGTCATAAAAAAAAAAAAAAAAAGTTCCAAGAGAACTACAGAAACAGGATGCTAGCGTCCAGCCACAGTGGTAGCTGCAGAAGTTTGCTGGATTAAACAAGTCGCCGCCCTCGTCACTTTTTCATTCCTGTTTCCTACAATGTTTTATGATTGATCTGCTCCTGGCCTCAACACACAGCTTTCTCTGGTTTCTTCGGAGTTTTAAATTTGTTCCTTTAATGCACCACAGGATAACAGAGATTGCCCATGGCTTTTCTCTGTGTTGTCAGTTAACATCAGCTGCCAACACTGATGCGACTCCCACTCTTACATGACAAAAAAGCATCAGAAAACTGCTTCCCCACTTTTTAAACTGAAAACGCTCCTCCTTCGCTTTGCTCTCTAGCCAACTTAAATACCATTCATAAATATGTGGAAAATTATTATTTGAGGCTTAGAAAAACACCTTCAACTTCCACTGTCAGTTATTTTTAATGAACAGTGTGGCCGTGACAAAGATGTAAGGTTAGCAGATCACCAGAAGGTAGACATGTTCAGCTCAGACTCGCTCTGGGTTTTATGGGCTCAGAGTTCCTGCAGATGTGGAACATGTTTTATCTGTAGATTTTCAGGCATCCAGGTCATGGTAAGTTTTAAAAAGAAGGAACCTGAACTCTTCTTTTTTTATTATAATTTTTATTATTCCTGAAGATGTTTCACCTCTCATCAGAAAAGCTTCTTCTGTTCTTTAAAACTGATTAAAAGAAGGTAAGTTGCCTTCTTTTTAAGCATTAAAATCAGAATATATAGAGTATATCTTATTCTTTTAATCCTGTCTTTGTCATTAGATTTTAATCCGTAAAAATGCTTATGGTACTGGATCACAGGAGGCTTCATTTCCTTCCAGTTGTCCCATTAACCTCTCATTGTAAGGAGGTTATAGCGCTACACTGGGATTATCTCGTCTACAGGATGTAGTGATGTTCAAGTTTTCCCCCCTCTCTTTTATACACAATACCTCATATCTTTTTCTTTTTTTTTCTTTTTTCCTGTAAATTTCATGCAGACATCTCATGTCTGGGAAAAGACCGATAGAGCCGAGGAGGTCAGGTCTTAAATTTTGACCACCCTCAAATAACACAAACTCAGCCGCCTCCCTGGAGTTTAGTTTTTGGAAGGAAATTTGTGGAATAATGTATGAAGGCTCTCTGTTAGAGTCACAGCTGTCCTGTCTGAGGACTTATCACACGCTGATCCGCCAGACCAGACATGATTTTAATATGATTGATACTCATTGGTGGATTTACACATCTTTTTGTCAACTTTAGGATGATTAATGTGCATCTCAGTCATTTTTCTTCTTCATTCTTTTTTTGTTTTAGGCTCAAAAACTTGGCTTGCTGCTAAAGCTGTCATGGCTTCGGTTCATCTAGACATCTGTCTTTTACTGTAAAATGATGCGATCACTCTGAGACAATGCTGGAACTTTGTCCGACTTCCAACGCTGCAGAGATTCAGACTGAAGGAAATTGTTTTTCCTCTATCACCTCCAAGCAGACGCCAGCCGCCTTTTATGTGAAATTCGTGACACAATGCACTGATGATGGATTTAAACATTTTTAGTGCCAACATGCCGCTTTGTGATGATCAGTGACAGCAGAAACTAGAGGTTTTGAACCATTTACAGCCTCAGCTGCTGAGTGACCGCTTCATGAACAACTTTTAAGTTCTTTTGGGTTTTTTTTTGATCTGATATAGAAATTCAATTCCTGAATTCCTTTGTGTTTTTAAGATTCTGTTAAAACAGGAAACATGGGAAGTTTAGAAGCGATTAATACTCATGAGAACTTTAAAGTTCCCATCAAACGAAAGATTTACTGCAGAAGATTTATTTAGATTTTCTGTAATCTTAAAGGCATGAGGCTTCATTTTCCCTTGCTGTTGAATAGTGGATCCTGCATTAACTCTACTAAAATCCTAAATGTGGGAACTTTCATCGATCAATATTTTATCCATGTTGATGGGAGTCTGATTGAGACTGTCTCAATCATTTTTCAATGGCAAAGACAGTAATTTCAACATTCTTTATTGAAATAAAGACACTTTTATTTCTTTGTTTCTACAATTTATTGCAGAAACTGTGAGCATAAATGAATGAATAAATAAATAAATGGTAAATAGATTGATCTGAACACCTCCAAACATTCTCTGGCGGTGTTTGAACCCCAATGTTGCAGTTTATCTCCACTCTTATGCCTCTAGTGTCATCCACAGACGTTTGTGGTTTAAAACAGCAGAGGCTTCACATTTCTTTTCATCTTTTATAAACACAAGTCAGGCACGTGTGTGGCAGGTTGCGGTCAGAATGGCTTATTTTTCCATATTTATATTTATATCTCCATATTTATAATGTATTGATATCAGTATTTGTTATCGGTAATATATCTGAACCAATACCAATACTGTCTGACAAGCAGTGATGCTGTTCATTAACACTGACATTATAATGCTGGTATGTGATAGCAATACCAGTGACCGTACTGGTATCTGGAGGCTACGCATCAGTGTTTGTCTTGTTATAAATTAAAATGAAGCTGCTGGTTTAAAAGTATTGTGTTCAGATTTATTACTTTTCTGCACTCATGGGACTCATTTTTTCCCTCATGTGTTCATTTCCAGAATCACGACCACGGCTGCATCGCCTGTCGTATCATCTATCGCTCTGATGAGTTCCACCCCCCCATCCTGCCGCCGCGGGCCGACCTGACCGTCGGCCTTTACGGTCAGTGGGTTAGCCAGCGCTGCGAAGTTCGCCCCGAGGTCCTCTTCCTCACTCGCCACTTCGTCTTCCACGACAACAACCACACCTGGGAGGGCCACTACTACCACTACTCCGACCCCATCTGCAAACACCCCACCTTCACCATCTACGCCCGTGGACGCTACAGCCGAGGGCTTCACTCCACCCGCGTCATGGGTGGCACAGATTTCGTCTTCAAAGGTATTCTCCCACTTTTCCACAGCTTCCATTTAGATTTAAAGGGGAAGTTCAGGATTTTTTACATAAAGCCTCATTTACAAGTGAGCCAGAGTCCTACTTATCACTGAAGACAGTTTCAACATATTTCATCCCATTGTTATAGTTCCAGGAGGTTGTCAATGCTAATGCTAGTGTGAGTCAATAGGAATCTGCTAGCATGTCATTAAACCAATCTTATCCACTCCACTGAACATCAGAGGCAAATCAGCAAGCCTATCTGTGTAAATGCTGTTGTTAAATGTTAAACTAGTAAACTAGTGTGTTAAACAAGTAAAACAAGTCGTGTATGACAAATTTTGCATTACATATTGAGGAACTAGTTTCTTACCAGCTGCAGAATGATACACTTTGCTTCCAGGTGGTAGTGTTACTACCTTTGTCAGTGTTTTCCGGTCCATAGAGATATGGTGACAGTTTGATGAAAATAGTTCTAAATAGTCTTCAAAATATGACATATCCTCATGCCTTTCAGACGTGGTCGTAGTTTTGACTGTAAATTTGTGTAATCAAATTCCTTCATGCACTTAGCAGCAGATGACATCACTCTGCTGCCAGGAAGTAAAACTTTGTAAAGTGTCTCAGCAGCAACAATCAAAATGCAACAAAATGCAAAGTTAGTTTTATTTGTAACATTATTCTATTAACACGGCATTTACACAGATAGTCTTAAATTATAAATGATTTGCCTCGGATTTTCTGTGCCGTGGTTAAGATTGTTTTTAATGACAGGCTAGCAGATTCCTATTGACTTACACTAGCATTAGCATTGGCGACCTCCTGGAACTAGAATAACGGAATGAAATATGTTGAAACCGTCTCCAGTGATAAGTAGTATCCTGGCTCACCTGTAAATGAGGCCCTATGTCAAAAGTTCCCCTTTAAGATGTTGACTTGCAAATGTCAGCCACATTTTATATGCTGATGTCAAAGAAATAATTTAAAATAAGAATCTTCTTTTCTCTTTCTAGTGAACCACATGAGAGTGACGCCCATGGACTTGGCCACCACCTCCCTCCTCAACGTCTTCAACGGTAACGAGTGTGGAGTGCAGGGCTCCTGGCAGGTTGGAGTGGAGCAGGACGTCACCATCACAAACGGCTGCGTGGCGTTGGGCATCCGGCTGCCCCACACGGAGTACGAGCTCTTCCGCATGGAGCAGGACGCCCACGGACGCTACCTGCTCTACAATGGCCAGCGTCCCAGCGATGGCTCCAGCCCGGACCGCCCAGAAAAGCGAGCCACTTCCTACCAGATGCCGCTGGTCCAGTGCTCATCGAGCAGCCAGCGATACGATCACAGGCGAGGGGATGAAGGGGAGAGGCCGCTGCTGCATCACAATGACTGCACAGGATGGCACAGAGGCTGCAACAAACACATGGTGGCAGCTCTCGCCACCATCATCACAGCTCTGCTCCTCTTCTGGCAGAGTTAGGGAGCAGTTTGGGGCTTTTTTTTCTCCACAACAGGACAATAGTGTGGATTTACAAGAGAACTCTAAAGACTGCCCATAAAAGCTAAAAGTATAAACTTTTCTTTTCCTGGTAGAGAGGAGGGTGAGAACTGATCTCCTTTGCAGCTACCAAAGACTTGACACTGCTGCACCACAGAAACTGCACTTTAGAGTGGAAACGCACGTCCGTGAGTCCCACAGACATATAAAAACATTTCTTTATACCCAAGCAGATTTGAGAATATCTTCAGTTTATTCACCTGCAACCATCACATAGTGGTTTTGTGCTGCAAAAGACACAATTTGATGTGTTAAACACTTTGTACTGTGTATTCTTCTGATGTCTTAGGAGAAATTCCTTTGGGTTACAGTTTACAATAAAAGGGAGCTACTCTGTTTATCCTCAAACTTTTCATTTACCATTAAAGTCCAGTGAACTTGCAGCGGGTATCGACCTTCTGTTCCAAATAAAAATCATACTTCTTAAGAAAAAAAAAAAACAATAAAACTCTTCATCCTGCAGACAGTTGTCCTCTGTGGATTCTGCAGAGATGTGATTTCCTCACGACTCTGACAGCTGCATCCATACTGAAAACTGACCCTATTTCCAAAGAGACTATTCTGAAATGATCCTCAGGGTGGGAAGGTACACCTGGGAAACGGACATAAGCATGCATAACTTCACTTCCACTGCTTTGAGTTGTCCAAGTTGTTGTTCATGAATGCTGCATGACAATAACTCAACTCTGATCCTAAGTGAGTTTGTACTTTGGAGGTTTAATAGTATTCACTAATGTGAACAGCTGAAAACACAAATATTCAAATGTAACTGGTGTAGGATGCTGTGGAACAGGAATATTTTCTTGACTGATTAATAAATGAATTTTCATATCAATAATTGCTTTATTATCATTACTTCTGCATGTATAATGACAGAACTAGTTAACTATTGTCAATATTTTCATTTACTATTCAATTAGCTGCATGTTGTTTCCTTGCAGATGTGACCTTGATCAAACTGCAACTTCTTAACTATTGTCAAATGTAAATATCTTTTTTTTTTTTTTTTTTTTTTTAAAGCCAATAGAAAGACAGTAGCCATCTCTTGTGGTTTTCTCCATTGGTGTTGCTCATTTCTTGACACAGAAATTACTTTCTCAAAATAAAGTGGAAAAAACCCAAACCACTTGGCAATTGTTCACAACATAATTGAATTTCTCATTTATTCAATTATGCAAATGTCTTAGTACCTGTCTCAATGTTTCAGGACGTCTTTGCAACTGATCATACTGATTGCTGATTCTGAGTCTAATGGTTGTCCTCTCCAAAACATGTCAGCATCATTTCATTGTACACTGCAAAAACTCAAATCTTACCAAGTATATTTTTCTAATTTCTAGACAAAATATTTCATCAAACTCAAAATAAGGCAAAATTACTTCAAGAGAAACATTTCAGTGAGATATAAGATCTTGTTTTAAGGCAATGCATCTTATTTCACGAAATCTTAAGAAAATTTTGCTTTTCCCATCGGCAGATTTGTTTGGTCATTACAAGCAAAAATATAATAATCTTGGCCACTCTTAAAATAAGTAAAAAAAAATTTTTTTACACAGATGAAATTTTCATCCTCCAACGGCGTTAGAACTGCTGCTCTGCATCTGGATTTGACGCTCATTAAGGGAGAAAACACTAAAAATGGAAAAGACTCCAGCTTTATGGGGGAGATCCAAAGTCACATACAAACACTCAGCTTTCTTATGTTGGACATGAGCTAAGCCCTGAAATTTCAATTTTGAAAATTGGACGTGAGGAAGGAAAGTCATGAGATGGAAGCATAAAGATTTTTCTTTTCTTCTGAACAGCCATGTTACAGGCACTTTTCAGAAAAAAACATATATGTATATATATACATACATACATACATACACTATATTTGCTCATCCATCCAAATGATCGGAATCAGGTGTTCCAATCACTTCCATGGCCACAGGTGTATAAAATGAAGCACCTAGGCATGCAGATTTTTTTTTACAAACATTTGTGAAAGAATGGGTCGCTCTCAGGAGTTCAGTGAATTCCAGCGTGGAACTGTGATAAGATGCCACCTGTGCAACAAATTCAGTGGTGAAATTTCCTCGCTCCTAAATATTCCACAGTCAACTGTCAGCTGTATTATAAGAAAATGAAAGTGTTTGGGAACGACAGCAACTCAGCCATGAAGTGGTAGACTACGTAAACTGACGGAGCGGGGTCAGCGGATGCTGAAGCACATAGTGCGAAGAGGACCCCAACTTTCTGCAGTCAATCACTACAGACCTCCAAACTTCATGTGGCCTTTAGATCAGCTCAAGAACAGTGCGCAGAGAGCTTCATGGAATGGGTTTCCATGGTCGAGCAGCTGCATCCATCCATAGATCACCAAGTGCAATGCAAAGCGTGGATGCAGTGGAGTAAAGCAGCTGCCACTGGACTCTAGAGCAGCGGAGGTGTTCTCTGGAGTGAAGAATCACGCTTCTCCATCTGGCAATCTGATGTACAAGTCTGGGTTTGGCTGTTGCCAGGACAACGGTACTTGTCTAACTGCATTGTGCCAAGTGTAAAGTTTGGTGGAGGGTGGTTATGGTGTGGGGTTGTTTTTCAGGAGCTGGGCTTGGCCCCTTAATTCCAGTGAAAGAAACTCTGAATGCTTCAGCATATCAAGACATTTTGGACAATTCCATGCTCCCAAATTTGCGGGAACATTTTGGAACTGGCCTCTTCCTCTTCCAACATGACTGTGCACCAGTGCACAAAGCAAGTCCATTTGCAGAGTCTGGTGTGGATGAATTTGACTGGCCTGCACAGAGTCCTGACCTCAATGTGACAGAACACCTTTGGGATAAATTAGAGCGGAGACTGAGAGCCAGGCCTTCTTGTCCAACATCAGTGCGTGACCTCACAAATGCGCTTCTGGAAGAATGGTCAAAAATTCCCATAAACACACTCCTAAACCTTGTAGACAGCCTTCCCAGAAGAGTTTTAGCTGTTCTAGCTGCAAAGGGTGGACCGTCTGTTGGTCCATAGGGTTAACCTATGGATTAGGAATGGGACCAATACTTTAAGTAGAATGAACGACCGAACGAATACTATTGTCTTGTGAGTTCAGAGTTAACTCTCCGTTAGTTACTGGGGGGTTTCTCTGAACTCTACAGGCCACGTGCATCCCTGATACGTGCTCCTGCAGAACAGCTGAGAAAAGCAGCTTGCTACCCAGACACCAACAAAGTGAAATCTGCAAAACTCTGACCTCACAGGACCAGATTACTCGTTTGTTTGTTCATTCTACTTAAATACGCACAACAGAACTTTTGGCAGTTTTCTCAGTGACGCGCCCCTATCAATGGCTAAACTGTATATTTACAGTCTATGTGGCTAAACTAGCAGCCATCCTGCATCATACCTGCACTGTGAGCTCACTCCAGCCAGTAAAAGACAGTCTTATCTTCACTCTTGTTCTGTCCCTTCCTCTCTCTTTTTTCCTCCAGTAATGTTTCTTTGCCGAATCCAACATGATACGTGTTCAAAACACCCACTGTGTTCTTATGTGGTTCATATCCATTTGCTAGCATATGACGCCGTCAGCTGCAACATCACTGGTCTAAGGTCTTAAACTCATCCATGCATCTGTGGTAGGACAAAGGAGGGCAGGGTTTGAACCCCAGTCTCCTGGGTGCTCGCTGACCAATCAAAGGACCTCCCTTGGGCCAAGTAGAGTGCACCTTCAACTGAAGGTATAGTGACACGACTGTCAACTATCACACGTTATCACACTATCACAGTCTAGTAGACTGACCTACTGTAATGCTCTCTCAACAGGACTTCCCAAAAAGAGGAAATAAACATCTGCAGCTCATCCAGAGCGCTGCTGCTTGAGTTTAATCAGGACTATGACATCACACCAGTTTTTAAAATCTTTACACGGGTTTCATAGAATAAATTCACAGTCTAGTCTACAAATCCCAGAACTGTTTGGGTTCAGAATACCTCATATTCATGTTCAGTGACCTAGCAGGGTTCTTAGATGTGAGGACTCAGGCCAGAGTCAAGACTAAACATAGTGAAGCAGCATTTAGCTGTTATGCTGCAAACAAGTGGAACAAACTCCCAGTGGAGATTAAACTTTCACTAAATGTCTACACTTTTAATTCCAGATTGAAAGCATTAATTTTTCTCAAGGTTTATGCATGAAATCTGGATGGTGTCTTTTAACTTATATAGACTGTAGCTGATTTTAATTTAGCAATTTTATAAGATTCTATTATCATTTTTGCAATGTCTTAATGTTACTGTCTCTCTAAATTCTTTTATGTACATTTTAAAGCTTCCTCTGCACTCTGCTGTAATTCTTGTTTATGTAAAGTACTTTTAAATCCATGTCTTGTACATGAAATGTGCTGCATAGATAAACTTGCCTTGCCTCTCCTAAAACTCCAGCAACGGGCCGTCTCTACAGATATTTGTTAAGAGAAGAAGGGATGCTACACAATAGTAAACATCATCCTGTTCCTTTTAGACATGCATTGCTGCCATCAATTCCAAAATGAGCTCATATTTTCCACTAAATAATAAAAATGTCTCAGTTTAACATCTGATTAGTTTATATTCTATTGGAAATAAAATATGGATTTATGACTCTTTAAATCATTGCATTCTGTTTTATTTGTATTTTACACAGCATCCAAACTTTTAGGGAACTAAGGTTGTAAAATAGCATCATAAATATTGAATTTCTTATTTGAAAAGAAAAGAAAAGACAATACTTCATAAACAGCTGGTAGTACATCAACCATGTCATCTTGATCAGTGAGTTTGTACTAAATCACTGTAAACAAACCAACAAAAAAATGTCTTTAGAGCTTGATATATTCTTAAAAATAAAAAAAAGTTTTAATACTCTTCTGAGTTTTTTGTGCATATACAGCAACATTTCTGCACATGATCACCATCCAAGAGGAAACACATGTTTGTTTATTGTGCCCAACGGAGCATTTAAAACACCTCATTTAGTAATGTGGAGTCAATGTGTGAGGGAATTGAATGTCGAAATTGCCAAATACAAGTAAAAATGAAGCATTTTTATCTTGCTATTGTGAACATTTTCACCAAATGTTTCTATCTTGTCAGGACATATGAAAATCAGGGGTTTGGGTAAAGCGTAATTTACAGTTCTTAAGGTGCATGTTTCCGACTCTGTTACATCGTTTAAAGAATAAACAAAAATTTTTCATGTGAGCAACAACTCGAGTCTGACTCTCAGTGTGGACTTTTCTTTTCCTATTGTTACCAAAAGCAGCAAAATGAAACATCTTAGCAGCGTAAAATACAACAGAAGCTCTATTGAGCTGATATTATTAGTCTCACTTCAGAAATTATTCATATCCTTTAAATTGCTACATAAAATAAACAAATGACTGAATATATTTGGAGGCGTGAGAATTTGTGACAGGAATTAGTAAATTCTAGTAGGCTAGCTGTAGATTGAGAACACCTGTGTGAGTGAAACACCAGAAAGAGGAAAGGACTGGTATCCTGTCCAATCACAATCAAGAACTGCGGTCTCTTCTCTTACTGAGGACAAAAAAGCAAAATAATTGCTTACTGCTGTGACAGTGTGGGGTGCTGTCATTATGCCTCTGATAGATCATGCGCCCTGGCTACTTGGCCACAGGGATGTGCCTTTGGGTGTCTGGTTAGCATGCATGACTCTCTCACCTGTGAGTCTGGAGATCAAATCCTGCCTGGGCTCTCTGTTTTGTACCTTGCCACACTGTGAATGTTTTTAACATTTAGCAGAATGATGTTTTTAAGTTTCATTTTGTGAGATGTCATGTTTTGTATAATTATTATCCTTTAATCTTTCTCTGCATATCAAGATTCAGGACAACTGTACAATTACCGGTCACTTTATTTACTTTCAGAATTGCTTTATTACTTCATGTTATAGATTCAACAAGGTGCTGAAAACATTCCTCAGAGATTTCGCTCCATATTGACACGATAGCGTCACAGTTGCTGGAGATTTGCCAGCTGCACATCCGTTATGAGAATCTCCCGTTGCACCACATCCCAAAGATGCTCTGTTGGATTGAGATCTGGTGACTGTGGAGGCCATCAAGATCAAGGTAACTTTATTGGTACCCAAAAGGAGATGACAGGAGAGGCCATCCTTGTACAAAATAACATTGAAACCAACAAAAAGCAAACCCAGAAGGGCAGTAGAAAATACACAGGCATGGACACCAAACAGGGAGTACACATCTAAGGCTTGGATGTAAATAGATAACAACAACCATAAAAGAATAAAACCAAAATGAAAATAGAAAAAGCCTAAATATAATGAGTTAGCCATACTGTAAGGTAACTAAACTTATGACAATGAAGAAGTCAAACAATGATCAGCAATCCAAAAGTACCTAAAGAAGATTACAAAGTACCTAAAGTCTTGTTTAAAAAGGACAGCTACAGCAACAAAGCAGCTCTTGCAGCACGGTCTGTGACCTCTGGACTCTAATTCTCCAACCTGATGGCATGAACTGGAACTGACACACCAATGGATGGAAGTCATCATGTAAGATGGAGCTGGCTATTTGCTGGTGGATTACAGTGAACTCATTGTTGTGTTCAAAAATTTAGCTGGAGACGATCTGAACTCTGCGACATGGTGCATCATCCTGCTGGAAGTAGCCATCAGAAGATGCTACACTGTGGCCATAATGGGATGGTCATGGTCCGCAACAGTACTCAGTAGACTGTGGTGTTCAAATGATGCTCAATCGCCTGAACTGTTAATCCAAAGTAGGATGGATCCATGCTTTCGTGTTGTTGATGCTAAAGTCTGACCCTGAATGTTGCAGCTGAAATCAACTCATCTAACCAGGGCAACATTTTTCCAATCTTCCATTGTTTTTTTTTTTTTTTTATTTTGCCTTCATTCAACCAAATAAAACATCAATGAGATTAAAAAATATCTTTCCCAAAACAGACCTGGCAAAGAAAGCATCACAACCACATGCTTACACAGTACAAACACAAACAACTGTCAAACACAACAAAGAAACAGACCCAGCAGCCAACATGGAAAACATGGGAAACATCATGGGATCAATCATGCAGAAGAGCTTAGAAGCAGTCACACTGACCCAGGGAGTTTCCCTGCTGAGTCCTCATAATTCATTTAGACGCTCCCAGAGAAATCAATTCTGTTTATTTCAAAGTGGAAGGACCAGCATCGAAAAGCTTTGATCCAAACTCTGTTTTAACTCCATGTGCAGAATAGGAGAGCAAATGTTGCATTGATTCTGGTTTCTAGACGTGTGGGTAGAAAGATGTAGGATAGTAGTTTTACAAATTGAAAGTTTAGGAAGATTAGAGGATAGCCCTCCATTTGAAAACATCATGTATTCAGATTTCACTGCATTCATCTCCAGCTAACATGAACTGGACATCTTTCCAGGCCAGACTAGAGGTCTTCCATGGTTTTGATTATAGAGGAACAGTAGATTGCATCATGACCAGAAAGAAGAAGAGTAGCATCGGATCAACTGTCGCATAGATTTTTTTTTATTGGTGAGCCTGTGGTCTTCTGCTGCTGCAGCCCATCCGCTTCATGGTTCCACATCCTGTGTGTTCAGAGATGTGTTCTGCACTTTTTGTTTTGAACCAGTGTTAATTCTGTTTGAGAGGATAGAAAGACAACAGCAGCTCGGTCTAACCATCCGCATCAAAAAGGTGTTTTCATCCAGACAAACGCTGCTTACTGGAGAATTTGTAATACATGAAGATCCCAATAGAACAGTGGTTTCGGAAATACTCAGATCAGCTTGTCTGGTACCAACAAGTACCCCCTTTCTTCCTTATTAACCTCAGTTTGAACATCAAGACATCTTAGCCATGTCTACAAACCTAACTGCATCAAGTTCCTGCCATGTGATTGGCTGATTAGCTATTTAACTGATGGACCCACAAAGGTCCCCAGCATAGATTACATTTTAAAAGCTGATGATAATGTAAACCTTAATTTAGGGAATCAATCCCTCTGGGAATACAAATCCCTTTAAATGTATTTTTCCATTAAACTTCATTTTTCCAATAAGTATTTGTGTTGTCCATGAATAACAACACGGTACACAATGAGGTCAGAGTATCTACTTGCCATATGATTCAACACTTGGTATAATTAATGTTTGACATTCTTGAACTGTACTTTGATTGATTACCATGTGACAAATTTACACCAATACTGCCAGTATTTCATGTAAACATAAACATTCAGGCTCCACTCGCAGCAGGGTCTTTTCCCATGATGCTTTGTCCATACACACGAATCACCCAACGTCACGGTTTGATTAAATGATTGAGGGTTTCAGTTTCCTGGAAAATCTCGTAAAGAAAGCTGTATTCTAATCATCATCAGGATGAAATGAGCACAGTTTTTAGGACAAAGTGACCACAGCAGCTATGGTTCTGCAAAACATCACCATGACTCCCACATCCCCTGAAAAGGGATAAAAATGCTCCAAAACAACAACCTTAAAGAAACAGAGATGGCGCCCGTTTGATGCAAGTTCAAACTCTGTTCAAAACTCAGTTCAATCCAGCAGAATCCCAACGTCCATCTTCATCTCAGATGGGTTCAGTCCAGTTTATGAAAATAAAGCTCTTACATCATCAGTTACAGATAAAAACAGAGTGGGGGCATTTAATAATGAACTTCTCCGTGTGCGTCAATTAAAAGAGACACATGAAAAGACGGCTATGAAAACCACTTTTTTCAGTTTTATTTTTTTTTTCAATGATTAATACCATGGAACAAGATTTTTAAAGAATGGAAACCTCATTTCAGTCATAAGCCTCAGAAGGAACATATGTGTTGCTGTAATAATAATATTAATAATAATAATAATAATAATAATAATAATAAAGTCTCCATTGGTGTTGTGAGGAAAAGGACAGGACAAATGTACAAGGAGGAGGCACCTATATCCCCAGCTGGACCTGAACATTCCAACACAAGAAGTAGAAATTACAAACAGATTTACTTCAGAGGCAATCATCCAGCAACAGGTAGCGAGGTCTTTTAAATGGAAGGTCTGTCCTTTTCTGATTTTAAAAAGATTTTAAAATAACATTTACAAGACATCTAACATTCCATTCAACTCCTATTAAAACAAAGAGAAAAAGAAAGAAAGAAAGGAAAAGAAAACTTCTGATCTTTGACTGCATTTCACCCATTGTTCACAGTATTTGCATCTTCCATGTTGCCCGATTGTTTACACATTTCATTGTCCCACCACGTCGTCTGTGTTATCTGTGTAATCCAGCCATAACGGGGGGAGGGGGGGGATTTGTTTTTCTTTCACCTTCTTTACTTAACTCTCTGTGCGCACTAACTGTGAAACTGTAAAAAGGCGACGCCTTTGAATGATGCTGTACAGATGTGTTCACTGGAGGCCACACTACCCATGATATGGCAAAGTCAACAGAAAGACTTCTTGGTTTTTGCAGGCTTTTTTTTGTTTTATTTTTACATTTTTGTTTTAAATTTTGGAGCCAAGCGGGGGATACGGCCAGCATGCATCTCCCAGTCTACAAGATGAACTTCCCTAAGAAAAATCCCATGAAGATGGCTGCTATGACGACGAGGAGGGAGGGCAAGAAGGCGGCACTGGTTTCTCGGCCGAGGAGGTTAGTCGAGTTTGAAGTCATGTGGTCTGATCGGGGCATCTTTCTCACTCTAACGCCATCCTCCTGCAAAAAGAAGAGGAAGAAATGAGGAAAATGCATCCACTAAACATCATACTCTGTTCCACATATGTTGAGAACATGACTCGTCAGCCCATCTAACCTTTAATTGCCGGTTCTCCTCAGTCAGCTTGTTGATCTCCGCTTGCAACCGCTTGCACTTCTCCAGCACTTTCTTCATCTCCGTCTCATCCACTGTCACGGCGATGGGCGCCGCGGCCGGTGTCGGCTCGGCCTTCACGGAGTTCATCACCGGGGCCGATGCGGTCGCATCCACGTCATTCTACCCGACAAAGGGAAGAAGAGCGTCACTGAGGTGAAATCCAGCAGGGCTGGAGCACAAAAAAAAAAAAGTGAGGAAAAGCAGCCTCTGGATGCGAGGTCATGGCGAAGAAAGGCAGCCTTGTCCGAGGCCGACAGGACCGGATCAAAGAGACCAGAAAGTCACATTTGATGTGGGTTTGTTTTGTGGGACAGAAAACATGACGACATGGGGACATAAGGGCTCTGTTATGGAACTACGACTGTACTTCTGCAAAGGGGCAGAATATGATATAACCATAGCAACAACTTAACTATTTAGTATACACAGAAGCTCACTGAAGTGTTTTGAAACCAATGACACAAAATATATTAGCAGTGTGAGGATGCTCCAACATGTAGACCCCTTTACCTCACATAACTGCAAGGGAGAACACCTTTTAAACATTTAAACAATTGGTAGAAGATTGGTGGAGAAATTCACACCTGCAACATTCACATAATGTCTGAATGTTGAGTCATGCGGCTGTCCAACAACTTTGCAAAAACTAAATTAAATGAGAATGGAAAAGTAACTTAAGTTGCTAGATTTGCTTTTTCTGCTTGTACGTATGGAAACACTTCCATCCTACATGTTACACGTCACATGCATGCTACACGTGCCAAAGCAGGGAGCAGACACCGTGCTGACTCAGCAGCCTATACGTCCAAGCTGTAGCTGCTTACGAAAGCTAAATCTAGCTGGACCCGGTGGCATTTTTACCTAAACTAAAGGCCTGCTGAGCTGTCCAGCACCACTGCTTATCTAAATCCTGATTACTTTCAGGCCTCGCTTGTACAAGCTCCCGATGCTCAGAGGCATCGTTCAATAAAGTCAATTCTTTACACTGGAGCCATCGCTACAGCACTGCAAAACCTCACATCTTTGCACAGCACTGATATAGAGGACATTTGTAAAACTCCATCGTTTTAAAGCTATAGTGAAAGCGTTGCCATGGAAATGCTTTCCGATTCAAGGTAGTCCAGTACAACGCTGATAAGCAGAGCCAGTTTCTTCTCTCATGGGAAAATGGGTGTATTCATGAATTTGACTTGTTCAAATCACTGCAATGAGCTCCATCTGCCTCCTAATCATGGGTGGAATTAAACCCAAAGACATGCAAAATGCAGGCTGGCAGCAGCGTTTGTGCTACATGACAGTCCGATGCATGTTTAATGAATAATGCATTCACTGATAAAATGTTTCCATGTGATACATTAATAACTTTTGCATTAAAAAATATCAATGTTGACGTTTTGCCCTCCAGACTGAAACTATTTAAATACAATATTTAATTTAATCTAAAAGAGGAGTCCACCCTAAGTTTGCATCTTTCAGTGGACGTTGCGAACATGTTAAGACAAACCTAACCAGCAATGTTTTCTATGCTTTGGCTAGCTTTTCTTCTTGCAGAGCACAAACAGATACATAGATGCTACACATATTTCAGATTTTACACCGTTCTGTGCTGTGCTGCAGTGCTCCTTACCACTTTATCATTTTCAGAAGGCAGCTCAAAGACACATCTTAGTTTGGAATCCATGAGATCATCGGGTTTTGCATCTTTCCACTGGAGGAGATGAAAAACGGGCATGTTATTCATCAAAGCAAACTGTTAGCAGCTGGATTTTCTCCACACACACACACATATATATATATATACACCCCAATGCACACGTATGGATACACATTTGCCACACCACCTCATACCATTCACATTCAGAGCAGCTTTTAACCCTTTTTTTTTTTTTTTAAAGCAACCATAGCATTGGTTTTATGTTATTTAATCATTTTAAATGTATTGTTGAAATATTGAATGCAAGTAAAGCTCCAAACTTTTAAGAGTATTTAGAAAAAAAGAGGTGTAACACAACTAAATGACAGAAAACACAGATGTACAACAAAGTTTGATTATGTCAAAGATATTTATCAATAATTAGTAAATAATATAAACTCCATCCTGCAGATTAGGACTTGTCAGATCTTTGTTCTCCAACTCTTCCTGAAGTTTGACAAAAATGATGAGCCAGTTCAGAAACACCAGGTCTAATCAAGTCTTTGCTGTCCTCTGGTGGACAACTGGAGAAAAAAAAATCTAAAAGTCTTGCTCATGAAGGCTTCGTGAAAACTGTAAATATTACTTTAACTAATTTATGTTGTACTTTTTAAGACAATTGTAAATTGCATGAACCTGCCCAAAAACAACAGATGGAAACAGGCCAATGGCTAAAATCTGACACATTTACACAAAAGTGTTTATTCATTTGTACTGTCCGTATTTCAATGTATTTGGATTCATTCAAAATTGGTTTGCTAACCTTATTGACCACAGTTTTGCACACCCTCCTTTTTAGCTTGTATATCTTTTATAGCCTATGAAGAGTCGTGCCTATGCCATCAGGGGAATAACATTAACTGCTTCGATAAATAAATTAATCCTGCATTCAGTTGTAAATATAGAAAAACAAAAACATAAAAGACTAAAACAGAGGCTTTTACACTGCCCTGGAGCTCTTTCTAGAATCAAATATCAAGAAAAACATTCAGATTTCTGCCTGTCAAACTAAGTGGTGGTGGTTGGGCTCGTTCAGAGGCAATGTAATATGGTTCTTATTTTTCCCTTTTTTTTTTTTTTTTTTAATTAACAAAATTAAAAACATACATTTGCTACATATGATGAAAAAACAACAAGTAATTGGAATATCCTGTTAAAAAGTGGATTGTAAGATTAGCTTTTTATGTTCCATTACATAGGGCATATATTGAGTCCTGACCACAGCAAGACTTCATTTGGATTCACATGGGAGGAATGCACTGAAGATTAATGGTGGGTGTGTCTGATGTTTGGAAGAAAGTTTCTTTTTTTTCTTTTTAAAGACATAATAAAAACAAAGAAATAATTTGATTAGCTAGCTACAGGATAGCTGCAATAAAACTGAGATTTTCTCCATTTTCCAGCGAAAGAAACACAAGCTAAGGAAGGCCACAATTCAGTTTAGGCTCATGATCCAAGGCAAACCACATAAGTGAATCCATTAAAACCTGAAATGCTTGTCATCTGTCTCTTACTGTCAAATTTGAGACATTTAAATGTGAACTGGTTTCCAATTTTTGATTTTAGGAAGGAGAAATCTCAAAGCTTTCACCAATGGACTTAAACTAATCGTTGCATTTGGATTGGTTCCCTTTTCTAATCAGATAATAAATCAGTTTAACTGGTGTAACCTACCCACCACAGCAGGTCAGGTCACTCAAAAGAGCTTACACTGCAAAAACATTTTAAACATTTTACTGAATGAAGCACAAATTAGAAAACTTACCAAGGAATCCATGTCTGAAACATTTGGTGGAGCAAAAATCGTTTGCACCATGAATTTGTGCTTACTTTTCTCATTAGGATCATACTCAAAAGGCTGTAGCATAACTGCGAAGAAAACAGAAGATGAAGAATATTAAAGTTTCTGCATAAAGGTTGATCGTTACACCTTAACATTTATCACAGCAAACAACTGTCAGGCCCTGACAAATGAAGTTGTGATACAAAAAAATATTTAATTGAGACTCGTTTGCCCTAAAAACAAACATGCACTTGCACGGACAACTATATCTCTACAAAATAGTTTAATCAAAGCGCCTTTAAAAATAGCCACATTGCTTACTATCCATCTCTATATGAAGTCTCAAATCGAGTCTATAATGTTCAGATCTGGGGCATTATTTATAACTATAGCACGCGGACAAACCAGGGCCAGAAAGAAGCCGTTTCTGCTGCAAAACTGAGACCTAGATAAGTAAACTTGATGAGAAAATGCAAACACCTTCATAAAAACTCTGACTACAATCGTTATGGAAACGGGAGTGATGCTAATGTATGTACGAGGGGTAAACTAGAGCCACAGTGTGGACATAGAGACCCTCAATGTGCCTTATACTGAATAAATATTGAAGGCCAACAGGGCTATTTTGAGTAAAACGACTCCCAACATAATTCTCAATTCTAACAGATGGGTGATAACTAAATTATTACCAATGAAATTACACTCATTATTTAATAAATGCTATCTCGTATCTCGCTCTAAAACCCTGAAAAGCAGAGAAGATGGTAGACACATATTTATGGTCAGACATGAAACAGTTCAGCAGATGAAGATCTTAAGTCTGGATGGACCGAGTCCTTTTCAATGAAATCATATCAACACAGCTTATTGAAAGAATTATCATCAGTTCTTGGATTGTAACATAACAGGAAAACAAAGTAATTTCCAGTAGCATTTTATTAAACATCATGAAGTAGGATTTCTGTTTTCCTATATTTTCAGAATATTAAATTGTTGCAGTAACATAAATAAAACTTGTGTGCTTAAACGAAGCCAGGGTGCATACAGCTGCATACACTTTGCTTTTTCCAGTGAGTGTACACACAACCATTTGCACACACTGGCCCGAAAAGGCAAAGATTGAAAGTAAAGTGACATTTCACACAAGCACTACGCTTCCAATCGTCATCATATCATCATCATGACTCATAACTGAACCAAAAGGAGTGGTTGAGTGTGTAAATACCTAGGGCTGGACGATAATTCAATATTGCTATATATCGATCAATAGAGGTTTTTTCAATAGAAGAAAAAGAGGGTCAATAAAAGTTCAATATAGAAATACAGTTTTCCGCTGTAGCCTATCGGGTAGCATGATACTACAGTCACTACTTCCGCCAAACCAATCACAAACGCAGACCCAGGTAAAGGCTGAATTGGAATTCAGCGTTAGTGTGATCTTTATTAAGAGTAGGTCATTCAGCAAAAGCTTAAAGTGGAAGTTCGGTTTCTTTTAATCTGGACCTATTTTCTAGCATGAAATACATTCATTTACTCACCCAGACAGTTTTGGTGCAACTTAAATTTATTTAGATCCACTCCAGATCAGCGTATGTCCAATTTAAGGACAAATCACCACAAAAAAGCCACTTTGAGCTCACAGGGGGTCTGACTAATGATTTGTAACAAAACATTTGTGAAATGAAAGAGTTTGTGGCAGATAATGCCTTATTTAGAGGCTGCGCAAGGTTGCCTCATCACTTCCATTATATCGGACACAAGCTGATCTGGAGTGGATCTAAATGTCTCCTGAAGGAATTCAAGATACACAAAAACTGTCTGGGTGAGGAAATGAACGTATTTCATGCTAGAAAATGGGTCCAGATTGAAAAAAACGAACTTCCTCTTTAAATTGCCAGGGCTGCACCTATAATGGCTTTTGATTTGACAATGACTTTTTTTTGGGGGGGGGGGGGGGGGGGGGGGGGATAAATATCAATATCGGTCGATACAGATTTTTTTTTTTTTTATCGATAATCTTTTCTTCTATATCATCCAGCCCTATAAATACCTCACGTAAACCTTACAAACTCACCTTTGTGCTGGTGAAATGATCGATCTGATTACAGTTAATATGATCATTCATTTTCTTGGTTTCAGGTTTGCAGGGAAATGGATCAGAAGGTGAAAAACTCTGACTTTCCTAATAGATTTTACATGGACTACATTTGGCTGTGAGTCCGTGTATCGATCTTTAAGATCTTGATCGTAGTGGGTCCACGTTTGCCAAGAAAGTCTTAATAAAAAAGGAAATAGAACAGAGGATTGATGTCTGATCCTTGTAAACAAAACATTGGGTTAAATAAGATTCATCTACGCTTCAGCAACCTACAACATTTTTCTAGTGCGTTTATGGCAACTGATTTTTTTTGCACTCTACTCTCTACCTTTAACAAGATATCCACTTTCCTAATCTAATTCTGTCAGCAAATATGGCCAATGCAATTGCTCACTTAGTGCGATACTCCATCCAATGTTTTATAGATTTGAAGGAATTGGGTTCAGTTTTGCTTTGATTGTGAAGGCTTTTCCTCCGAGATTCCAAGACTTCTTTTCTACATGAAAGTCTTCACTCGCAGCTATTTGATTGAGCCAACTTAAAAACAACCAGTATGTATTTCTAGAAAAACACTCAGGAAAGGCATCCATCGTTGGTAAAAGTAACCAGCGAAGAGAAGTGACCACATAATCAGATCAATAAACAGTGAATAAGCAGCTTTTCTGCCAGCAGCTATTACTGCCCAATAAACCAGATGATTTTTCCAACTCAGGATTTTAGTTCCTGATTATAAATACAAGATAACAGAGATAAAAAAGTAACCATCCTCCATTCTTCTCTGCAATGTTGCTCCTGTTCTACCATGCGTTATAAATTTATTGCATTGCTTTCAGAGAGCCTTTGCTCCTAACTGATGGTCCAAACTGCCTGCCCGCCAGGCAGTGTCATGTACAGGTCAGCTATAAAGACGAAGGCAGAGATGGTCTTTGGTCAACAAGCTACAACAACAAACTACATTTGATGTCTCAGAATGCTTCAGAGTTTAATGAACAGCAAAAAGACTGAAAAGAATAAGCAACCATGTTGAACAACAGTAATCTCAATATGAACCAAAACGACCAGTCGTAAAAACAAGAGTGAAGTGAGTATGTTTGTAAAAACATCAACGCTACAGGATTGAAACCTGGATCAGGCGCTGTGTAACACTGAAAATTAATCACTCTCCTTCCAATTTGTTAATTGCAACATTCTAAACTGCAATTTTATAAATTATTCCCTCTGTCCCTATTTAAGAACTTAAGTTTAGAGAAAAAGATGACTGATTGGGTGTTTAGTGCACAATAAAAGGAAGATACCAGTGATAACAGAAAGTAAAGAATTAAATCAACATTTTCAACATCAACAACTCTCATCCTTTTACATCTTCATCTCTTCTAATCAAACATGTTTCACTCGAGCACAGCCATGTGGAGTACAGAAACTATAGACAAACTAATGACTAGCACATCTATATCTGCCCTCATCTGAGTCGGGGAGTTATATCCCCTTGCACATGTCTAAAACATCCATATCGTAGGTTATCCATAGTTCATGCATCTGCTCATGCACGTTTTGTCATGCCAGCTAAGCCCATCAAAGGCAGCCCAAATATTTATACCTGCACGACTTAACGCACCAACATCACATTCAAATGGATCTGTTGGTATTCAGCGTACCAGAGTAAAGGCTGCAAGAACAAGAAAAAAGTTCTTTTTCATCCAGTAATTTCATACCCCACAAGAAGCTCTGCGACCGGGCGCACGTGGGGGGAAGAGGGGAGGGGCGACTGTGTTCACCCAGTGATTTACAATAAACTTCGTCTGTGACAGGACAGAGTTGTGCACGCAGTGGTGTCCGTGTATATATGCCATGTGTGGAGTTTACATTTTCATACTTTCTCACCACGTCGAGCAGCTGTTTATTAAAACTATCCGTTCAACGTTGCAGCTGCAGAAATGCGGAGGTGACAACTCTCTGCTTCAAGCGTCTGTTAACCCCGCCCGCCTCAAATGTCCGACCAATCACACAATGCTTCTCGGAGCTCCCTGAGAAGAAAGTTCTGCTCAGCCGAGGGGTCGAGAACAAGCTGCAAGCCGTCCTCAAACATGTCTGCGAGAGCAAAATTACACCATTTTGTTCCCGTGGCCCCAAGAGCAAGAAGAAAGTTCTCGCTTCTCGAGGAGTATGTAGCAGCCTTAAAGCTGGATTTATACTTGCGCATCACCTGCATCAGTAGAACTGCCATGGGCTCCACATTAGACTCAGCATGGGTCTACGGAGGCCTGACACGCACCTCTTCGGCCCTGACGTGCATTTTGGCTACGTGAATGCAGAAGTGGTCCCTTATGATTGGTCAGTGTGATTACGTTGTCTTCAGATGTTTGGGTTTTGTAGCTAAGTGAATGAACGTGAGCCGCTATTGTTGCTCTAAAAAGAGGAAATACTTGCCGGAGCTGAAGCGAACCATCGTGGGGGGAAACACTCCGCCCTGTGGCGTTTCCCGGTTGATAAGAGCCCTACCTTGGCCTGCAGATCTGGAAAAGAATCTGCAGCAAGACGCCGCAACCCTGCACTCGAGTGAAAACACACACTGCCTCTGCATCAGCTACACGAGCCCAACGTGACGCAGACGCTGCATGAGTATAAATCCAGCTTAAGAAGACACTGAGCAGAACGACAACATGGATAACTGGTGAGGAAAAGTTTGTCGGCAAAACCTGCACCACAGCTGACCCAACTCTGGTTCTGATCAAGCCAAATGTGACACTTGTATAATATTTTAATAATACTAGTTTGTTAAATATCTAAAGCCAGTACCCACTTCCAATATATTATAAGAGTTTATTACTGTTTAACCGGTTACACAACAGCTCTTCGACTCATCACATCAGTTCTTATCCACATCCATTATGCCGAGTTGTTTCCACAGCTTCAGCATTTGGCTTTGATGTTCTACATTTCCTCTGCAGTTTCCTTCCAAATAGCTCAATCAGCATCAACATTTTTTTCAGATACAACTGAATTAAAAATGAGAAAGGAACAAAAAAACTGTTTTACCAGAAATGCTGACAGTTGCTCCTGCATCGATGACGCCGCTGTTTGGCCGTACACAGTACCTGCGCGGTGCCGTTGTTTTCACTTTGAAACAAACTCTTCTGTCAGAAGGGTTCTTCAATTTGAGGTTAGTGGTGACTACATCTGTGAAAGGACCTGGTGGACAGAGGACAACATACACAAGAGCATTACTGGTTTTGCATTTTGAAGTACACACTCCTACACTTAGACGATGACTAAACCAAAATTAAAATAATCTGCCCTTACATAAAAATAATTTTTAAAAAAAGCTAAAGAGAGACAATTTTCAAGTTAGGTACTACACTTCTTTACAGTAAAACTACAGAAATCCAGAGTAAAACATCCTCACTGGAAGAGCAAGCCGACCTACCATGCATGACTTTTTTCTTCGGTCGAGGACCAAATCAACCTTAAAAAGATTAGCTTAAAGATACAGGAGGAAACCTAATTAGATCTACATGATTTAAACGTCTGATTTAATACTGGAGTTTGTCAAGCTATAAACATTTTGTTCCAGAATATGTATAAATTTTCTGATGCATAACAACACAGTAAAGAACATAATTTGCCTGACATATTCTAACATTGCATGCCTCATTAACATGAGGATTTTCCCTATATACACAAATCTAGAGCTTAGCACAGACATGCATGACATGGTGAACTCCAAAACCAACTCTCCACCCTGCGTATGCCTGAGGAAGGACGTGACAGGCCAAACCACCTGAACCAATTAGGTTTTCTTCCAGACGGATAATTTCATATGCATGTCCCATGATGATATTGGAAATGAAGGTCCTTCTCCTAGTCAGGTCATATATCAGGAGATCAATAGTTGTATAATGGCGTTCCATCTTGTGACCAAGCTTGCTTCAAATTAGGTCCTTAACCAGGATCAGCACGGTCCAGCTTTGATCGCTCGTGTCTTGTTGAAAACAGAACTGGAAGCCAAGTCCATGGTACCCCAAACTCAATCAGAGCAATAAGCTTGGGAGCCTGGACAAGCACCACATCTCATGATGCATAGATGTCTGATGTCATGTCAGCACTGTTATGAATGATGTTGCATTTGCACGAAATTTGCAAACTGCCAAAGAGCTTCACTTTTCTGTCAGAGAATTCCAAATTTGGACACGGACACCCAAAATGAACCACTTTTGGGTTGGATTTCTAAACTTGGGCTTCATAGAGCGTACTGCTCCTCAACCTGAACTACATCTCTCAGATAAAATGTGCAAGTTCAGCTTTACTTTTACTGAACTCCAGCAGACCTGAGCCTCAGAATCTCAGAACGCTACAATAAATCATTTACTCAGAAATAAGGAAGGGTGTTTAATCTAATTTTATTTTCAAATCTGATTTTAGCTTCTTAAAATAATGAAAACAAAATAATCAGGATAAAGGAATTATTGGTCAGCATTTCATCCTGATTCAGTCTAGCCTCACAAACCCAGAGCTCTCCTCTCAACTAGCAGCCATACATGTTGCCCCCTCTCTAAACACCCAAAACTTGCTTACTTTTTTAGTTCAGCTCAAGTTAAAAATGGCAGAAAGTGATCCTTGTGTCAACAAGATCCATCTGTAGAAGATACAGTTGTGACTATTTGTCAGTGGGGGAACCAGAACACATTCCCAGCCAAAGCAAGCTCTGCTTAATTTTCAGATTGCCTTGTTTTTCCTTTTTTGACTGCACATGACAGGAATGTTTGCTGGTGGCTGATCTTGGGATACAGATTTGGAGGTCAAAAAAACAAACCACTCTGGAGCTGGCGCCTCATCAGATGACCATTTATTTTTCATGCGATGGAATCTACTTTTAGACAAAATCTACAGTTTTAATTAAACAAGTTAAGTAACTGAATTCAATATTAGACATAATCATTAGCCATTACTTCTGCCACTGTAGAGCAACAATGAACTTTCACTATTAAATAGATACAACAGTGTCGTGCAGGGACAAAAATAACCTACTTTGGTTTTAAAATGTCTGATTATGGATTTAAAAGCAATTATACAATAAATGCTCCATCTTTAACATCCATTTAATGTATTCATTTCTATTGTTCTTAAAACTCTTGTGAAAAAAGGTCAGACAAACTAAAAATGTGTGTAATTTTGCTTCAGTGAAACATTTCAGTGTTGATGCACCTGTCGCTGGTTCAAGTGTGCAAAGCAAATTTCTCACAAACCAAAAGCATTTCAGAGCAAATGTCTGTCTACAACTTACAAATTATACTGTTAGAGATTCAATCCAATCATGCTAATGTTTCAAAAGTCTTCATTTCTCATTTTTTAGAGCATCAAAAAAATTATCTGCAATGTGTTTGTGATAAACCAAAGTTTTGATTCATTAGCAATTATCTATATACATAAATACGTGAAAAAGGTTCAAATGTGTTGTTTTTTTTTACAGTCTGAGTTTCACTGCTTAGTTGGAACTAAGGAAATCACAAAGTCCACATTTAGTCTTCATTCATGCCCCTTAACCAAAGAGATAAGAAGTAATGCATGACTACATTGGCTCCACCCGACTAAAGATAGTTACGGTGTGGACTACAGTGTCATTGTCAAAAAGGTGTGTAACAAAAGCATTCCTACAAACTTGAAAAAAACTCCTCCCAGACATGGCCCAACACATGACACTTCTATTAGTTAGCAGTTTGTGCTTCTAATGTCTTCGTTTTGTGTGTCCTGCTGCAGTAAATTAAATTTTTTAAAAATAGAATAATAAAATAACAAAGCCAAGTAACTGTAACAAAGATGACTGCGACAGGGATGGTATGACAACAAAGTGCCATTTCTTAGTTTAACCTAATATAGTCTCCATCTGTGCCTGCTGCCATAAATCAACACCTAGAAGGCAAAACTGAAAACAATTTCCTTCAACGAAATAATGCCAAGATATTTTCAGCACCTGAGACATTATGGTATGTAAATGTGATTTGTACACATCAAAAGTACATGACAGGCATGATAACTTAAATCTGCAAGTTGTCTGAGACCATCAATCATGTCTGCTGAATGCCGACATGAGTCTTTTCGTAGTGAGCCAAACAAGAAACAGACACTCATAAAAAGGAGTGCAAAACCCTGATTCGATTTACTTATTAAACCCTCTTCTTTAACAAAGTCTAAATAAGGACACAGACAGTCACTGCTTCAACATAATGAAGTAGTTAGAATTGCAGTTTCCCTCTGGATAATCGAAGTATTTTTCATTTATTGTCATAATGGAATTAAAAGTTGACTAAGCTCCATCTTTACGCCATCTTGCAGAAATTGTGAAGATACCTTTCGAGCTCTGAAACAAATACAACGGTAGAAAACCATTGTGCACATCAGATGCACGCCTACATAGCCTGCATCTACTGCCCGACTCTCTGAGATGCCACCTTTGCTCAAACAGCCCGAGCGCCGTATTTCTCATCTTGTTGCATGTATGCTGAGTTAGGGTCCCCCAGGCCTGTCCTGTTCTAAAAATAGCAGCCAAGGAAAGGAGGGCTGCCCCTCTAGCTTGCTGGAGGAGTCCCAGCAGAGTCTCCAAAACAGACCAGGTCTCACATACACGCAGACCGATTTAGCCTGGTCTCTGTGACAGTAAAAGAAGCTGCGGCCATCTTTGCTCTCCTCAAATTGCTTCTCGACGTTAGAGCAGGAACTATCACTTTCCTCCGTGTTCCCTCTGAATTACCAATTAAAGAAAGGAAATTTGATATGTATTTAAGTTAAAGCTTTCACAAAAAAAATGTTAAAATACATCACAGCCATTTGGTTTGTAAAGGAGCAGATGCAGCATTTATGGAGCACTAAAATCAGCTTGCAAATTCAGCTTCCTCTCAGATCTTAAAATGACCATTTATTTGCCACTGTTTGACAATCTGATTTTTTCCACTCATTTTAGACCATGACAATGGGTTAAATACCCAGACATTGGCATTTTCCTTCCACATTCCTTAGACGACACGTTTTGGCCTCAATGAATCAGGATAGTACAATGGAATGCTTAAGAATTGATTATGGGTGGTATCAACATCACCCCTGCCATGCCAATGCAATTTAGTCTTTCATCCATTTCAGTATACACAGACCAAAAGGTTAATCTGATGAGGGGGAAATGTAAACCCTGTGACTGATCAGTAATCAGAATAAGTTGAATTAGAGCAAAAATTCTTAAATCAGGTAAAATATGGTGTTCCATGGGGATCAGATTATGATGAACCACGTCTGGGCCAGCTGGCTAATTGTCCGCATCAATTTAAGGCTCAGCTGAGGAACAAACCTTCATTTATGTAGTTGAGTCTAACTCTTGACCTCCTTTTAGAAAACTTCATGTGGCTAAAATAAGCCGACTTAGCTGACCACTGCACCTGAACAGCCCTGTACTGTATGCTTTTCAACAATGTGACTAAGGGGTTAGATTATAGTCACAAAGTTATCTTTTTTAATCAGTTTCTTAATTCAATACTTTTATTCTCTGGCTTTCCCAAATTGCGTTAAACTTAACTTAAAACAACTTTTGTTGATTTGCAGCCTCACTCTTTAAAGCTGTTACATTCAAGTGTGTGGCAGGAAGACTTTACCCTTGTAAGAAATATGTTGAAGCTAGGAAACAACCTGAAACTGCTTGCTATGAGGCCTGCAACAATTCATGAATCACTTAAAGCTGACAGTGATTATTCTGTGGAATTCTTCAAACAGTTTCAGTTTAATTTTCACTGGCTTTTAACACTGGTTGAGAAGTTGGGGTTTTGAGATTGTATTTCTATTTGAACTGTTTATAAGTTGATTATATGTTTTTATACTTTAATTTACGTTTTATTAGTTTTATCTTGCTGTGGGGCACTTTAGCCAACTGTGTTGTTTTTAAAGTGCTATCCAAATAAAGTGGAGTAAGAGTAATTGTCTGAAACAAGCTGGATGAAACTGACAGAAAAGTCACAATGTCCATGTACTACTCCCTCCATTATGGTTTGGCAGCATAATCTGTTGATTTCAAGGCACTTAATCTCTGATAAACAACCAATTGTCCACTACAAAGATTTTGTCTCGATATCAACATTGTGGATCTACTTGCAAATATCTCGGCATGATCCCTGACACTTTTCAGGTCAAACAAACAAGTAAAACCTGATAACGGCAAGGAGGTGATCAACAAAAACACGGAAAGTCACGGACCGACACTTTTATAAGAAGTAGAATAAAATAAATAGAAAACATATCCTTAGTTGCCCCCATGTGTAAATTATGTACTTCTCAAGCAAATTCTTATGATATCATCATATTCAAGGATCTGTCAAGGACCAACAAAGCAGAAGGCTTACAGATTCTTCATTTAATAGAAGTTCATTCGTCAATGAACCAGAACCTCGTTGATAAAATAATGCCTCCAGCAGACAGACAGATTAACTGAGACAAATGCTGGAAAAACAGAAAACAATTCTGGGTCAGAATGAATGATAACGATATTAAGATTATTTTTACATTACTATGAGCTGCACTGAAAGGAACAGAGCACAACATACTGCCACTTTATTCACTTGTTATGGTCACTTGTTCACAAGAGCAACAGATGGATTCACACAAATGGTACCAAGTGAAGCTATGTGTAGGAGGCTCAAATATTTCATAGCTAATAACGCTACCATATTTAGGCTTTGTTCACGGAAAGTAGTTAATAATGTAGCTTGCACATTAACTTTGGCATTAGCAGGCTAGCCTGCCTATGGTTAGCCAACGGCTCACTGACACATCATTGAACCTTATCACTACCAAAAAAAATCAGTGGCAGCCTAATGAGTAGATCTCTGTGGTTTCGTATGAATATATTGTCATACCAGTGCCTTCATCCTGGACACGAAAGTGTGTTTAAAATCAGCTCATGGTGCCTAAGTATTAAAAAGAAACTAACGTTAGCGCAATGCTACAAAAACTGTTTTATGTTAACAGATAGTTAGCCAAGTTTGCCGTTAGAGTGTCAGTTACTTTCCCGAATTGACACGGGAAAGTATCAGCTTCAAATGTGTTGGTTTAGACGTTATGGGCTGCTGCAAAGTTATTTTCTGTCCTAAACGACCCCATCTATGGAGCAGTAGGGATTTTAGAGCTGACCCCCCAGAAAGGAGCAGTTCACTGTTATTAACCCGAGTGGCTCCAGCATAGCAGTGAGTGCAACAACTCAAATAAATGTGTTGCTTAACATGTTGATTTTAACTCAGTTTCGAGGATACAGAGTTTTTATAAACGATTTGCAAAGTGTTGTCAGTGTAGTAGTCATGAATAAGATGCCGTCTAGGTGCATGCCACGCCGGCTATCCACGTCACTACAGTCCGGGGCTTGAGCGGCCCGTCCTTTCCATGGCTAACTTAAAATGGCGGTGAATGCTAGCTAGCCTGCTAGCACCGAAATTCGCTTGAGGGGGAGCGTGAAATCATTTCAGCCAGGTAGGACTTCACCTCCACTCACTGGACATTACGACATGTCAAGACGTTTTCATTCACCTACCTTTAAATCTGAGGTCTGAGGGAGGGTCGAGGATGAGGACCTGATCCAACTTGGACATCTTAACAGAGGGGATGTACTTGGTTATCGGGGACTGACAAGTGGAAATCCTGGATCCACTGCCACTCCTGAGTCAAACGCTGACTGAGCTCTGCGAGCGAAGGAGCATGTGGGTACAAATACTTCAACGCGCGAGAGCTCAACCCTGTATGGCGTCCTCGTGGCTCTGTAACTGATGAGATTATAGTACATTAAACTCGTTATACTTGTGCACTGAAATACTTGGCAGGAGGAACATCTGATAAAATGTCAAAAGTCCCGATGTGACCCTCACAAAGTTAAATGGAAGTTACCTAGCCTGTTTCTGGTTTAAATGGCCCCTACAAACGGTCTCTGCCTATTTTGTCTCTATTACAATCACAGCCCTGCCACTTGGATGAAAATATGAAAGAAAGCATGTTGACATTAAAAGAAAATGTCACTGTGTCTTTATAAATCCTAATTTTCAGATTTTATCTCTTAATTGTGACTTCCTGTCTTCTTACTAGATCCAAACTCCCATGCCAGCTTTTATAACCAATACTATTTGAATTAAAATTAACTGAATTGAATTAAAACAAGCTTATTTGTTTTGTTTTTTTGTTTCTTTGTTTTCTTTTTAGGGGAACACTCAGGATTTGAGCAAATAATAGTTTTAAGGACTTTTTTTCTTAGAATTTTTGGTTTTCAAATGCAAAAAATGGTTTTCAAGTATGACAGAACAATTTTAATAAAAGTGTGAATCTTTTTTTTTTTTTTGCTTGCTCTTTACTAGAAAATGAATACTAGCAGAAATGAAAGATTCACCATTCGCATGGGAAATTTTAAATTAATTTAGTGAAAAAAAATTCAGCAGCAACTATTTAATTGCTCATTACTGTTAAGTTTCATGGATGTTTTGTGGAAATTTCCAACATAATCCAGTGAAAAATAAGCAATTAACAAGGGTGAAAAAGAATGATATGATCTGAGGACCAAATAGGGGGAGGGGAGTTACAATACATGTACTTGTAGTCTAGCTGTAGAATGCTGTGAAGTCTCAGGAAGTTGATGTAAAGATAACAGTAGTTTTTCTTTAAAAAAAAAATATATATATATATATAATGATAAATGAAAAGAAAGAAAGAGAAAAAGAAAGAAAGAAAGAAAGGAAAATCCATTTCATGATCTGGGAGAGTAAACCAAAATGACCCTCAAGTCTGTGCAGAAAAGTTTCTATAAATAGAGGTTCTCTGAGAGAAAAACCTTCTGGAGAAAACTCAAATCAGCTTGCTGAAACAATGAAACCATCTGGAGAGGTTTCACTGTGCATGCTTTCTTATCACAATCAGTTTTGTGCAGAAATAACACAACAGTTATCAAAGTTTTCATAACTCTAATATAGTTTTCCAAAGTTTAGTGTCTCACGGGTCTGAGGAGATAAACATAACCTTGGATGAAGTGATCAAAGCAAGGTGCATTGCTGTAGATTCCCAGTCATCCAGGTCATGTTAGTCCTGCGAGCCTGATTAAAGGCAGTCTGTTAAACTGGAAAAACCATCTCTGAACAGAGGAAGTGGTCTCAGGTATCATCTTTACCTCCACGTGGCTTCACAACTATTTACACTGGATCTTGTGGGTAAAAACATGTTTGCCCAGGCAGGTAAACAACTAACAAGTAATAATGACTCAAACCTGCAGACTGGTCACATGATTCAGTGACACCTGTGATCAACTGGTTTGACCAGAAAAAGCCTTTTGATTGAGAGGTGAAACATCGTGAAATAACCTCAAACAGAAATAAAAAAGAATAGCAGACTTCTCATTGGCTGCAGCTACACATGCATTCACCTGCCACCTGTTTATTTACACAAATATCTAATCAGCCTATCACATGGCAGCAGCCCAGTGCATTTAGGCATGTAGACATGGTCAAGGTGACTTGCTGAAGTTCGAATCAAACATCAATTTTGGAATGAAGTTGAATGAAGTGATTTTTACAGCTGGTGCCAGCAAGCTGGCTCAAATATTTCATAAACTGCTGATCTACTGGAATTTCCCCACACAACATCTTTAGGGTTCAAAGAGAATAGTCCAAAAGAGAAAATATTTAGTGAGCAGTGGTTCTTTGGACAAAAATGCTTTGTTGATGCCAGAGGAGAAAGGGCTGACTGGTTGGAGATGATAGAGAGGCAACAGTGAATCAAATAACCACTCATAACAACTAAGGTATGCAGAATAACATCTCTGAATGCACAACACATCAAACCTTAAAGCAGATGGGCTACAGCAGCAGGAGAGCACGAGTGCCACTCCTGCCAACCAAGAACAGGAAACTGAGGCGATAATTCACACAGACTCACAAAGATCAGACAATAGAAGACTGAAAATTGTTTCTTGGTCTGATGAATCTGTTTAGCTGCAACAATCAGAGGGGAGTCAGAATTTGGCGTAAACACAACAGCATGGATCCATCCTGCCTTGGATTAATGGTTTAGGCCAGAATACTCAATTCGGTCCCACAATCCAGCAGGTTTTCATGCCTCCGTGCTCCAACACAACTTAATGAGTCATTGTGCCGAGCTTGGTTGGCTATTGGATCTATTTAGTTTGAGTCCGGTGTGGTGGAGCAGCAGGGAGAGATGAAAAACCTGCTGGATTGTGGCCCTCGGACCAAAATGAGTAACCCTGGTTTAGGCTGCAGGCGGCGTAAAGGTGCAGGCCAGGGGTCCGCAACCTGTGACGATTGAGCTGCATGCAGCTCCTCAGCCCTTTCTCCCCGTGTGGATAGGTTCATTTGCATTTATTGCCAATGATTGTGGCTTACACTTGTTTGCGCCAAGAAACTAGCAAAGAACAAAACATCTGCTGAACAAACAGAATTTACTGCAAAAGAACCAAGGGGGAGGATTATCAAAAAAGTGATTTCAGTCATTCTGAAAGAAGCTGAACAGAACAAACAAACTTGAAATAAGCAGAGGAAGTCCCCAGACATATTTCTCTTTGCAAAGACAACAGCAGGTAAGGATGTCAAGGAAAGGACCATTAAAATGACATTTCAATTCAAACTGTTTCAATCATTTATGAGCTGAGCAATGTTGACCATACTGAGCATACAGCATTGTAGGTACATTATATTGCCGAAAGTATTTGCTCACCTGCCTTGACTCACATATGAGCTCAAGTGACACCCCATTCCTAATCCATAAGGTTCAGTATGATGTTGGTCCATCCTTTGAAGAAGGGACAGCTTCAACAGCTTCAACTTTTCTGGGAAGGCTGTCCACAAGGTTTAGGAGTGTGTTTATGGGAATTTTTTCTTCCAGAAGCGCATTTGTGAGGTCACGCACTGATGTTGGACGAGAAGGCCTGGCTCTCGGTCTCCGCTCTAATTTATCCCAAAGGTGTTCTATCAGGTTGCGGTCAGGACTCTGTGCAGGACAGTCAAGTTCATCCACACCAGGCTCTGCCATCCATGTTTTTATGGACCTGCTTTGTGCACTGGTGCACAGTCATGTTGGAAGAGGAAGGGGCCAGCTCCAAATTGTTCCCACAAAGTTGGGAGCATGGAATTGTCCAAAATGTTTTGGCATGCTGAAGCATTCAGCATACCAACTAAGGAGCCTAAAGGGCCAAGCACAGCTACTGAAAAACAACTCCACACCATAATCCCCCCTCCACCAAACTTTACACTTGGCACGATGCAGTCAGATAAGAACTGTTGTCCTGGCAACTGCCAAACCCAGACTCCTTAATCAGATTGCCAGATGGAGAAGCATGATTCTTCACTCCAGAGAATGCCTCCGCTGCTCTAGGGTCCAGCGGCAGCTGCTTTACACCACTGCATCCACGCTTTGCATTGCACTTGGTAATCTATGGATGGATGCAGCTGTTCGACCATGGAAACCCATTCCATGAAGTTCTCTGCACACTGTTCTTGAGCTGATCTGAAGACCACATGAAGTTTGGAGGTCTGTAGCGATTGATTCTGTAGAAAGTTGGCCACCTTTTCGCACTATGCGCTTCAGCATCCACATGACCCTCCTTCGAGGCTGAGTTGCTGTTGTTCCCAAACACTTCCTTATCTTATAATACAGCTGACAACTGACTGAGGAATATTTAGGAGCGAGGACGTTTAACCACTGAATTTGTTGCACAGGTGGCATCCTATCACAAATGTTTGTAAAAACAGTCTGCATGCCTAGGTGCTTCATTTTATACACCTGTGGCCATGGAAGTGATTAGAACACCTGATTACCATAATTTGGATGGATGAGCAAATACTTTTGGCAATATATTGTATGTGAACTCAGATGGTGCACAGCTTTAGCATTTTCTTTTGTCATGACACATGAAAAGCTATCAAATCTAACAGTTTTCTTAATTTTCAATTTTTCTTTTTAGTCAAATATGTTTAGCAGGGCTAAAAATTTCTTTTAGTTGGACAGGTGGGAAAATGGGCCATTTGTTAGTAAAAGTTGCCGACTCCTGGTGTGGGAGATATTTTCCTGGCACACTTTAAGTCCCTATCACCTGAGCATCATTTTACCACCACAGCTGACCATGTCCATCGCTTTATAACCACAGTGTACCATCTTCTTATGGGTTCTTCCAGAAGGATAATGCACCATGTCGCAAAGCTCAAATCCTCTCCAACTGCTTTCTCCGACATGAGTTCTCTGCTCTCAAATGACCTTCACAGTCACTAGATCTCAGTCCTATGTGCACTTTTGGGATGCAGTGGAACGGGAGATTCTTATTGTGGATGTGCATCTGACAAATCTGCAGCAACTATGTGATGCTATCATATCAATGTGGAGCAAAATCTCTGAGGAATGTTTCCAAAACATTGTTGAATCTTTGCCATGGAGAATTAAGGCAGTTGAGAAGGCAAACGTGGGTCCAACCTGTTACTTGGAAGATGTACCTAATAGAAAAATCAGTGAATATGCATTGTGTCAGAAATGAGACTGGACAGTGATCGTTATGCACTGTCTTCAATTAACTCAAATTTTTTTTCCCTCAGATGGGGAAAGAAAAAGATTAATTCAACACAAATTGTACGATTACTACTTTATTACAATGATTACTATACAGAAGTCAATCTGCACTACAGAGAATACAGAGAAGCAGGACATGCATACACCGTGATGCTGGCTGGAAAGAACTGGCACTTTTTAAGTTGAATATTATGTACAGTTAGATTGTAAAAAAAAATCTATTATTTTAGTGCCATTCACTTTTTAGCCATGTTACATAAATTTATATATTTTTAGAAAAACATAAAGGCACTTGTGGCAATGAACATAACACTTGTTGGGAAGCTAATCTCATGTAGGAGGTAGTATCATACCAAACTGCATTGGGGGAAAAAAATCTGCCTCTTCTGAAGTTTTAACATCCAACTCACCAAGGAGCGATTAACCCAACTTTTATCTTCTGTTTTTAGGTATTCCTGTCATAGTTTAGTGAAAGATTGTAGTCACAAGTCAGACATTTGCTAAAAACAGAATCAGATGAGTCTTGGAATTCATGAATTTAAAGGTCCCATTTAATCTTCAGAAGCTTGCACTATGCTTTTGAATAAGTAAGGACACGAAAACTGGCAGATTTCTAAATGAAGTTTGGTGTGATTTGTCCGCACAAACATCATATACACAGGCATACATACCATATAACAAACTATAAAAGACATGTCATCAGAACATAACACACAGTGGTAAAAATGGGCATTTTCAAGCTGAGCAGAACCGAGGATTTGTATTTTTATTTAAAAACTCCAATCAAATACGGATTTCTGAGCAACTAATACTTGATTAAATATATTCAAAAGTGCTGTAATAGATTTCTCAAGTGGTCAAATCCAAGAGCACTACTGTCACTGAAACAGCAGTTGAGTATAATCTTATTTCAAACTAGGGCCAAGAATATCTTCATTAAAAGGCTTTTTATTACTTTTCTGACAGCCAAAAGGGTTAGTCTTATTCCCATAGTTCATTAGTGTATACAATATAAATTTATTTAGAACTTGGCATGTTGTAAATAATGTAGTTTTTTTGCTTATTAACATTTCAAACGTAGCCCTTTTTTTCTGTTAAAATACAAGCAAAAGCTGACGTTTGGCAGTTTTTACAGCCATTCCCTGTAGTCAAATCTCAACAATACGCATCAGCATGTAGAAAACATCTTTAACAAATCACTATGTAAACAATTCTAGTATTGGTCACAGTGCTTCAGCTGGGCGTGTCATACTGTAAAAATGAATTTAAGCCATTTGTTCTGCAGCGTTACAGTTAAACTCTGGTACAGCGAATGTGCATGAAACACACGAAGAGGAAAATGAAGCCTTTCAGCTGGATGTTAAAATACACTACTCACAAAAAGTTAGGGATATTTGGGTTTTTGTACGATGCCAGAACAAACCCAACAATAAATTGTTTAAGATGGAGGAATTACCACATCATAGTTCCAGATAAATGTCCAACATTCATGATATAATATCAGTAAAGTGTGAACATTTTACATTTTCCTTGAATTATAACCAAAAGCTGAATATCCCTAACTTTTTGTAAGTAGTGCAAGTTTGCAACCTCTCACTTTAATTTCTTATAATGTTCTCAGGTCATTAGGCAAAAGTTGCACAAGTGGATAAATGGAGAGTTGTTAAAATATGAAAAATCAAATTTAATTGCAATGTGTGCCATTTGACAATCACACTGCTATGAAATCTGCACAGCATGTGAAAAAAACCCAACCAAAACCTGGAATTATGAAGCACACCTAAGCTGGTGTGCTTCATATCTCTAATAATTTGTGCATAATCTTGCAATTTGTAAACTGCAACAGAATTGGCTGTTTTGCTGTGAGCTGTGTCCATATCACCATACCAATAACATCTAATGTAGTTCTGTCAAAGGCCACTAGAGGGGGACAAAATGCTTTTTGGTAGCTGAAACTGCTGTATTGACCTACATGTGTAACACCATTGGCAGGTTTTTCTGTTTCTCTTGCTGACTTCAGTCTGTCCACTCAGTTGTCTCTCCAGGGGAAAGATGCTGTGTGCATTGTGGACTATGTGCTGTGCTGGCAGGGCATCGGTGCAGGAGGAAATCATCTCATCAGCCCCTCTTGGTACTAGCAGCACCTCCTGGCAGATGGAGGGGGCTGCCGAGTGAGTTTAAAGGACTCGTTGCTGTCCACTTCAGGGTTTTCCAAGGGTGGAATCTGTTTGCCTAAAATAAAAGGAATGAGGATCACGGAAAATGTGTCATCAATAAAACTGTGTTTAACTTTGTTAGGTTTTGTACTAATATTATTAAGGAACTTGGGAGTCAGTCATGAAATGCACCACTACGATGCATTCTGTGAAATGGAATATGTCTTATTTCTGGGAATTGACAGTTACCGGTTAATAAAGTCAGGGCTTCCACCTTATACTGTAACTGATCTACATGAGTAGTTTCTCCAGTAGTTTTTCTGCTCTGTTGTCTTGCAAGAATTCTGGGTTCAAGCCTGTTGGTCAGATGAGCCCTTTCTGAGTCAAGTCTGTGTGATCCAATTTAATTTCTTTGCACAACAGATTAACAAAATTACAGTGATGAGAGAATCCATCATAGCCTGTTCTAAGTCCTCTGCTTATGTCCAATGCACAAAGGTTTGGACCAATCTGCATCCTACACTAGTGCCCACAAACATGTTTTAGGCAGCTCACCTCAGGTCATCTGATTGGTTGACATTTATTCATGAATTCAACTGACTGATACTTTATCCAATCACCTACTAGGGGTCTGCCTACACTTTTAAAACAGGGATGAGAATGACATCTTCATTTATCTTTAAAGTGTCCATCCTCTCTGTAACACTGTGAGCCCTTTCCCTTCAAATAATGCCTGGATTTCTTTTTTTTTTTTTTTTCGCTTGTCAATCAATAAGTTACCAGCACACGTCTTGTTTCAAGGCCTCTTGGCATGAGAAACAAAACACAGCTAGTTTGATCAATATGTTAAAACAAAACCATTATGTCCCTCAGAAATATACGACTTTAATTGTAATGTTCACCAAGACTTCATTCACACATACTCATGTCAAAAGGAGAATAGCTGCCATGACACCCATCTTATACATGTGTTTATGTAACAGTTTACAGAGACAAATACATAAAATATATATTTTTATTTCACATATAATGTTAACATAGAAATTCCTATTGATGTGACAATTCGGGGTTGAGAACAGTTTAAAATGGTTCTCCTTCTTGTTTAAGCTTGTCTGCATCATGACTAGAAATTAGATTAAATCACAGCAGAGAACATGAGGCAGTTTTTTGGGTGCTGATCGTGAAAAGTATGCAATAACAAAATCTGCAACATTAAGGTCAGTACATGTTCACATGAGAATGCCTCTATATTGCCATTTAACCACAGCTGGATTGCTTTTTTGTTTCGTTCTGATGTTTTTAAATTAATAAAGTGATAATCATGTAAAATAACTACAGTTAGCATAAATAAACAGCAGTAAATAACAGTTGTGTTATACATGTAACAGGACTACTGACATGTTTAGTTACTGTAAGATTCAGAACTTTTGTTGTGTTGACATCTAGTGGCAAAACTGCAGACTGCAAGCCTTCGCTTCACTATTTCCATTTAAAGGTTAAATATGTAACATTTTTGTTAAAAGCTATATTTTTAAAAAAAATAATACCTCCACAGGTCATTGGAGGGTTACAGAATGAAAGTACATTTCCTAGAAAAATTATATTTAGCCTAAAAATAATTATAAAATAGATTTTAACGGGTTTGATAATGGCGTTATATTTACGTCTATAAGCCAATACACGCCGCCATTGCGGGTTGCCAAATACGATCTCTGTGTGGCAACAATATTTTGGGCACAGTTAGGCTGGTACAGGGGAAACCAGTGGGGATGACGAGTGAAGCAGCTGCTTCAGAGCCCTGGAGATATTGTTATCTGTTTCTGAGGAGGAGTGACCTGAGAAGAGCAAAACCTGGAGTAAATTTAGGTGAAGACTACAATGGACCCACATAAGTGTTTTTCACGGCGTCAAAACACGGAAATGGAGACTTTCCTCCTGGATCGGTAAGCTAACTTGTTTGCTAACATGGCTAACGTTAGCTATCAGTTATATCAGGCAGCGAGCCTGGCATCCCAGCGGCTGGAGTTGTTTTTCTGCCGTTGCAACTACAACCTAGACACACACGTGATGTCGCTGTTCTGTCCGTATGACATATTCAACCTTTAAGTTTGTAGAAAAAATCGTGATTGCCACTAACATGTGTGAAAACACAAAAGTCCTCTTTAGATGTAGTTGCTGGTTTTTAATGGTAGTATGACCTACACCATCTGTAGATATAACCAGATTATTCAAAGAGAACAAAAGCTAAATAATTTTCTATGTCATGCCATTTTACTCATCAAATCACAGCTATGTGTATTATACTGTATCTTCCAGTGTTAGAGTGGAACTGGAAAAAAGGGAATACACTGACACATTTTACAGATGCAACACAAAGGGCGTGTAACCTACTGATTTTCTGAAAAAGCTCCTCCACATTGACAGCGTTTCTGGCGCTGGTCTCTATGAAAATAGCTGCAATTGATTCTGCAAACTCCTTTGCTTCCTTCATAGGAACTTCCCTGAGAAAGACAAGAACAAGAAAGAGGAATATATTCAGATGGAAAATCAAAGTTTTTATCTGCGATTCCATTTCCAAAAGGAACTTCTGTGGACAAACACAGGAGATGATACATGGACTAAAGAGTCAGTGCATTTAGGGGATGGATTATTCTGCCACTGTCCCAAGAGGACTCTAGATTCTGCTAAGAGTCGACTCTGCAGTACGTCTGGAAGAAGGCTGATGGAATAAATGACCCACTGCTATAACTAAAAATCAATAAAACTGGAGCATTCTTACCAAAAACGAACAGACAACTTTTGAATATTTGCGCTTATAAACATTACTTTCTGGAACAAGCCGCATCTGAAATCTTTAAGTCAAAGAAAAGAAAATGAGCCCACCTGATGTCTCCCAAGTCATTCTTGTTCCCTGCTATAGCTACAACAATGTCCTCTGGACCGTGCTCCTTCAGCTCCTTTACCCACTTCTTCAGTGTCTGAAAAGAGTCCTGGACAACAGGAACATATCGTGGTCAGCTCTGGCAAAAGCTTTTCATAATATGCCCTGCATTTTTTAAAACTTGTGTCACAGTGAGCATTAGTGTTTTTAAAACAAGTTTCCATAAGGCGAGCAGGAAAGAATGACATTTGTAGGTCAGTGAAGCACAGCATCCCAGCATGATGGAAAAGTAACTTAGTTTTACATCACACTCTCAGTGTGGAACCAGCTTCTTCATTTACATTAATTCAAGACTGCAGTTATTTTCTTTTCCATCTGGTTGAGACCACTGACCATGTCCCCACCCAATACCCCCAAATTAGACATTATACTTACCAGTTTGGTTATGTCGTACACAATGACAGCAGCAGCTGATCCTCTGTAGTACATAGGAGCTAATGAGTGAAACTAAAAAGGGACAACACATTTATTCAAGTTAGATTAACCAATAATTTGTTTTTTTTGTAATCAACCTGAACACTATAAAAACTATATCAGAGACCAGAAGCCATTTCATAAAGGACACAAACTAAGACCTGGATGAAGACATTAAATAAGCTTCGGGAACTTATGAAGACAGATGCCGTTTGCTCTGCTGGGATTAGTCTACTGTTCCAACACATTCTGTTAAAATGAGTGGTCAGTGGAAAAGGTGTATTCCTATCAAGTTTCAACACATGTTCACTTGCTATGAGGGGTTGCTCTAGTGGTGCAATGAATACATTTACAGGCAAGAACACAATGAAAACCTTTTACTGCCTTGATATCAAAGTGAACTAATTGGGATCAACTACACTGAACTAGATGTAACGATTACCAGTAAAATGATTAACTGTGATAAAATTCCCAATGATTAATAATACCGTTTCAAATCTTAGTCATTGTTAAAACTGTGATTGATTACTGCACTTTGAAAAACTCAGTGATGCTGCTTATTGAGTGGAAAATCAGCACCAGTCCCAGTTTGCAATGTTTAATTTATGAAACGAAGGAAGGCACCCACGTGGGTAGTGCTCTGGAGATTTTTTTTTCCCCCTTCAAAAAAGACAAAGAAGGTATCTAGACCCATTTTGGATATTTTTAAAGATGCTAGGGGGTATTTCAATTATACCGCGATGACAATGATAACCGTGATCATTTTGGTCACAATAACCATGACATGAAATTTTCATATCGCCCCCCCCCGTATATGAGGAGTGGTTAACAACAATGGTAAAATTAGCATCTTACGAGAAAGTAACCTATGGTCTCCTGAATAAGCCACATCAATATGAATATACTTGGTCTGTCTTTACCAACTGGCTCACTGTACCATAAAGCATTGACTGACTGAGGGGTCCACTCTGTATGGACCCGTACCTAACCTATGGTCCGTGTGGGGGTTTTGTTTTGGTAGTTGTATTATTGTGCTCTAATAACAAAAATCAATAAAAATGTGCATTACAAAAAAAATATCACACCACATCAGCAAATGGATCAGCCTAGTGATGACTCAGGCCGTGTGTGGTTTGAGAGCACAGTGATTATATAACAGCTTGTCTACTAAAAACAACACAATATTATTCTAAAAACAAAAAAAAAAAACATAGTATTTTGAGTAACTGTTTTACTTGGTCACAAACTAAAATCATTGTAACCAGAATAAAAATGTATAAAAGATTTGAATAAAGCATAAAAGATACAAATTAATGTCCTAGTTTGTATTTCAACATAAATATTTAAAAACCTCCACTGTCTTCATCAGTAATGGCTTTTTTTTTTGCTGACGTACTGTTACATTCATGGTATATAACACAGCAAATATCCATCTTTCTTTAACCATTGAAACAGAAGTGCTTTCATCAGGAGAAATGTGCATCACATTTCCTTCTCTTAATAGCAACACGTGCATTACAAACAGGGAACTCCTCAAAAAGACCTCGATGTTCAGTGTCACTAATAGTCAGCAAGTCTTGAGAGTCTCTTCTGATCGGTCATAGTTTTTATGTTATATTTGTACTAGATTACAAAAATACAATAAAAAAAAAAAGTTGGACTTATCAGAGACATTCTTTGCGGCACAGCATACTGTAGGTCAGAGTGTGGTACACTGCTCACATTTACCAGGAGGAAAGATCACACAGAGTCTGATGTCATCGAACAAGCCATGTAACAGAGGTCTCGAGATATTGTTTTCACACACAAGCAGGAAATACTTGCACTCGTTTTCCATGCACTAAGCAAGTCTGGCAAGCTTTAGCCTCCCCCCATCAGATGAATCATCACAATGTCTCATGACCCAATTCTTTTTAAAAATAGATATATTCATTTGAAAATGAGCTATGAGCCATACAGCTGATACCTCACAATCAAGCTTGTTTAGTGTGTTATTAAGAGTAATATGTTCTGCAACATGTTCTTGTTTGTGTGGTAGTTATAGAAACAGTTCATAAGGCTTCTAGCAGAGTATGAACATCATCAGAGCCAGTTTAACTTGTATTCAAGGGTAAGTGGTTTGTAAGGAGGTAATTCCACTCAAAAATCATTCCTATAATGTTTGTACTCTAGATATATTCCCATTTGTTCCCAGAGCAAACATTGAAAAGGGAAATAGGGAATTTATATATGCTGCTCCCTCTGGATGAAATCAGATGCAAAACTGCTTTGAATAGTCAAGATATCAGTGAATAAATTAAAAGCCATTTTTAACACCAAGATGTGAATGTTTTGATGAATTGTCTTGCCTTTGTAATTTTAGAACTCATACAGATGACTATTCATATTTATAATTTAGGCCCTATTTTAAACAGGAACTCAGTAACTTCAGCTTGGGGCTCCCCCTACTGGTCTCCTGTCAGTGTTGTAAAGGTCACAACTTCCCCTTCACCACACAGCACACAGATGTCTTCTCTATCTGTCTTTCCTCTATTTTGATCCCTGAATACATTTCTAAGCTTTTATGAGCTTGCTGATGCCACTTTGCTACGTTAGTAGATCGTCGCCCTCTGCAGCTGCTAAAAGCAGAGTCCTGTGTCTCCTGCAGAGTTTTGTGGGTAAATATGCCGCGGATCATACTTTTCACTTGTGTTGGCAGGTAGCAGGTAAGAAAAACATTTTTATTTACTTTTTGTGGACATGACAAGTGATTATTGAGCCTATTCGGCCGTGAGGCTCGGTGCCACTTCATCCGGCGCCCAGGCAGCGCAAGCTACGTGAACCGGATCCTCACTCTGGTCCAGCAAAGAGTTGGTTTTGAGAGCCAGGAGCCGGTGTTTAGGTGGCGGGAACCAGTTTTTAGTCAGGTTGTGGTTGGAACCAGCACTGGAAACAGCTCGATGGATAGGGGACCTGAGTGCCATACAGCAGTTATCACAAGATTCGTGTTGGCTCGGCCGCAGACAGTTGCAAGTGCCGCTTACAGGTCAGGGACCCCGGGGGGAGGGGGGGAAACATTGAATCAATCCATAAACAATTTGTTTAGCCCCACAGGGATTCTGAAAAGCATTTATTGAGGTGAAAAAGTTACTGAGTTCTGCTTTAAGTTTTGCACTATATCTCCATTTTGCAGAGCTAATGTGCCCCTTTTCCCTTAAGATTAAAAAAGTAGTGGTTAACTACCCCTTACAACAAGGGATTTGAGGATATTTGGATGGTTTCATAATACTTTGAAAGAAAAATGGGCACTTTACCTCTGCGAAATAGAGGTAGGGCCAAGGAGAGTAACTGAAACTGGTTTTAGTAATTCAGTCCAAATCTCCATTGAATTTTGTGTCAATTGAGTTGACGTCAGTCAAACGTCCGGGATCTTGACCTTGGAAAAAGTCATCCGATGAAAATTTTTATTTTTTTTTTTTCCAGGTTGGAGTTATAGTAAGATAACATAATAAAGGTGTTATCTATGCAGTATATCAGAGCCTTTGTGCAAGTAACTGATGTCCAGTAATTAAATTTACACTGGGAATTTTTCCAAATATGAGGAAATGGTCCCAATGACCGATTTAATCCCTTACTTGGAATTTATCTGAAAATGTTGCCCCCCTGGTAAATCAAATAACCCATACAACTGGGGGAAGCTAATAAAAACTCCATTAATATGCAGGTCATCAATTTGTTTTGATGCATTTCCTGAACAACATTTGTAGAAAACAGTCAGGAATAGGGCCTGGCATATTCGGACTGTGAACAAGCGACATCTTCACAGATACCAAAGAAAAATGCATCTCATTACATTTGAACCCTGCACGAATCATCCTGTTGCCCTCCCAATATCTCTGGTATAAGATGTAATGGAAAAGTAATGAGTGATGTGAGTAAATTCATAGCTAAAAGTTATGACATGACTACTCACCCGTTCCTGTCCGGCCGTGTCCCAGATCAGAAATTTGTGCAATTCGTTACCACATGGTACCGTCTTGGTCAGGAATGATGCGCTGTGTATGATTAAGTTTCACAACATTTAGTTTCACAACAGTGCCTATAAGGTTATTCTTTAAAGTACAGGATGAAAGATCTGTGGCAGTCAGCAGGAAGTGAATAACACTGTGTGGAGGTGTTTGACAATCAATTCTGGTAACAAGAAGTCGTTAAGAAAGACCTTTTGTAATTATGTCATTCAGTCCAAACCTGTTGGCATCCCTACCATGTTTTATAAACTCAAGCATCTTCTTTAACAGGAAGTGAGGTCCTGGTGTTAATAGCAACTTTTTTGCATTACTTTAGAATATACATAAAATATACAATTGGGGCTAAATAAAACTATTTTAACAGGCATGTGGATCTCTGGGCAGTGCAGTGTTGTTGCTGTGAAAACACTATGATAGAAAAGTGAAATATGCAACACTACTCCTGATGTCAACAGAACTGCAATGCAACCAGCAGGCCACAGCAGGTGGGTTAACTTTTAGAAGAAAAACATTGTGTACTGTATATAAGTAACACACGTTACTTATAAAAAGTCAATTTCAAAAGGTCTATAGATAGGAAGCCTTCAATCAGCTACAACTTAAGTAGAAATAGATACTGAAACCCAGAGCTAAACAAATTAAGACTGTAGTATTGGTAAGCACTGAAATTATCAAATCAAATTGAATTTCTCACTCTTGTGCAAGGCAGCTTTCGCATGCGCATTGCTGCAGCAAGAAGCTGCTAAAGCTGTGAAGTTTAATTTTTTTTTGCTCAAAAATGAAGAAAATACTGCTGTACGCTACTGTAAGCAGCACTGTTGTTGGTTAACGGATTAATGTAACTTAGAGTGCACCTTAATAATTAGTTTTGCATCCTTAATATAAATATATCATAGAGTGTATGATATGGCATCTTATATGGTATAAAAAAAAAAATTGAGTATTTTATATATTATATAAAATACTTTTTTAAAATGCCAATAATCACTGCAGACTGAGGATTGGTGAATAATTTTTAAATTAATTGACTTTACACAGTTGAATTTGAACCTCAACCTTTACTTGACAATTGATGATCAGCTGTCACTATTTTCATTTTTATGTTAGTAGTTTGAGAAACACCTCCATGTCCCAGCTTGATCAATTCATTTCCTGCTTCTAGGGTCTCATATGCTTCCAACTTACCCAATGGTTGGGCTTATGTTGTGATCAAAATGATCCTGAACAAATCGGCAAACAATGCTGGATTTACCAACTCCAGTGTCCTACAAACAGAGGGTCAGCCATCAGTCACAGCGCATGAAACACACAGTCTGTGTCACTATGAACCAAATTGATTAAACACATGTATGGTCACAAGCTCACCCCATTAGGAAGGGGGGAAAAAAGTCAAAGTCCACACATTCAGCTGCTATCTTTATTTCTTTTACAAAATAGCTCATTAACATTACAATAAACGGCGTCATGAATCTTATTTGCATTATAGTTTGCATTACTTGCATATAGTTCATACTCCCTGTTTGATAATCTAACACATAAACATCGGCTAGAACATCTTGTCATACCAGCAGAAGGCAGTTTATGACTTAGTTGCTTCAAAATTCGTCTTGAGGATGTCAGAGGCCTGTAGCGATGAGCACAGGCCTGGTTAACGTAACGAAGCTTTGTAAAGTTTTCATGGGTGCATTTATAGTACTCTATTTTGAGTTGGGAATAACGCTATTTATGTCAAAAGTTAACACAAAGACACGGCGAGTTTTGCTAACGCTGCAGGAAATATAGCGGGTGGTCATATGATGACGTCATGGTGCGAAAACTGTTAGAGGAGTTCGACATTGATGACCAAACAAGGAGTAAAACGCCGTAAAACCGGTTAAAACTCTATAATTTATTTAAGGAAACGTGCGTTAAAGCTCTACCGAGCCCGCCTGCGGGTGACCTGGTGTATTTATTTTAGTCAAGCTATCAATATAGCCCAAGCGCAATTTTTTTTTTTAAAAAAAGCTCTTTTTTTTGCCACCAAGAAAATGTGTGATGCTTAAGATTGATATAAACGTTAAGTTGTTAAGGTGCCGTTTACGTACAGAAAAAAAGAAAAAAGTTGTCGGTTAGTTCCAGTCGCAGCAGGGTGAAGGAATTTACCACGAAATGGATAAAAACGTATGTAACTTACCCCTAAAAGGCAAACTTTGAGCTCCCTTATAGCCATGGCGACTTTTGGACGTTTCTAAATCATCATTTGTTCGTGTTAAACTTAGTGTCTTTGTTTCATCATGCTAGACACTGCTTGATCTTTTTCCTCCTCTTCTTGAATAAACGAGAAACCCAGCCCCTGACAGACAGTCTGACCATTTTCTGAACGGCTGCAGCTCATGGAGCAAAACCAGTACTTCCGGTTGTGACTTTCAAAATAAAACTCATGTTACACTGATTCCGTTTTCCAAAAAGTTGGGCAGCTTTGTAAAATATGAGCAAAAACATCACTAAATGATTGCAAATTGAATTTACCTATATTTTACACCATGCTGTTGTGTGTGTGCAAGGCCTTCCTCTAAATACATATATCCATTATGCAGTGTTGTATAAAGTACCCAAAAGCCATTCTTGAGTAAAAGTAAAAGTACCTTACTGGAAAATTACTCGAGTGAAAGTGAAAGTCGCCTGCTAGAATATTACTTGAGTAAAAGTAAAAAAAGTAGCTAATATTTACTGCTAAGTCAAAAGTAAAAGGTACCGTTGGTAAAACACAATCAGAGCCTTGAGTTAAACATTTTCTTTATTCCTGTTTAATTTAGTTTTTAAATTTTGTTTAATTTGCAAAGTGTAAAGGAGCCTCAATACCTCCGTACATAAACCCAACCATATATAAAAATACACACAAACACATCCTTACAGACCTGCATGCATGCCTACCAACATTCATACCCAGGTGCATTTATTATAAAATCATTCCTAATAAACTCTTAGAGCTCGGAGGTAATGCAAACAAACAAAAAACTTGACTGGTTGAACTTTAACATGTCTGCACTGCAGTGCGACAGCACATGAACTGTCCATCTAGTCATTACTGAACCCTGAAAAACTTTTTTTTTAACCTCAAAAGAAGTTGTTTCTCAAAATGGCGAGAATTCAGCCTCGCTCCACTACTTCCTGAGTTTCGACAGCACCTTTGCTCCAGCTGTTGTGACTGGAAACAGTCTTTCCCAGGTGTGTCTGACCTGATGGCCAGACACACCTGGTGTGTTTAGCTTCAACCAGTAATGAAAGACTTGAAGCAAAGGTGCTGTCTGAACTTAGTAGGCATATAGCCCATTAGTCCCCTTCTTGGGCTGAACAACAAACTAAGAACTAAGATGCTGCAGGTAAAGGTGTTTAGCTTCAGGAACGGCGTAAAAGGCTGCTACTAGAGCTCGTTGACTAGTCCCTTTTTTTCAGAAAATGTGGTGAAGGAAAAGTAAAAGTCATCAGAAATAAAAGTAGTAAAGTAAAGTACAAATATAAAAAAATACTATTTAAGTAAAGTAACGAAGCATTTTTACTTTGTTACTACACAACACTGCCATATGGATAGGTGTGTGTGTGTGTGAATGTGCTTATCAAGCATGGTATTCTGTTTGTTTCAGAGATGAAGTTTTTTTTTTTTTTTATGAAATCTTTATTTGAAAAATATAAGTACAGTCTAAAATATGTTAAATGATAAATGACAAGAGCACATCTAAAGCTATACTTAAGAGTTTGTGTCCACAAACCCACTTTTTGTGTTCAAAGTTTTGACATGGACCACAGTTTATGTGGTATTTTATGGAGCTTATTTTGTGTTTTTATTAAATTCAAGAAAAAAAATCATTTTGAAAGCAAAGTAAATATATTGGAGAACACATTTTCACACTGATAGCAAAAACAGATGTTATTTGAGACTCAAGAAAATGTTTTAAGAGAAAATATTTTGTCATAGAATAAACAAAGATAAACTGACATTTAGAAAATGATTTCCAAGGGAAAAAAGCTCTCAAAAAATATTTTTGCTCTCAAATATTTAATTTATTTTTTGCAATCAGAGCGTAAACATTTTCTCTAAAAAAAAAATACATTTCTCTGCTTTTTTTTCTTGAATTAAAAAAAAAAAACACAAAATAAACTCCATAGTGTTAAAACTATGTTGTTAGCTCAGAATTACTGATGAATCATAAGGTGAATTAAATCTGTAAAATAGTCACTTTCAGCTTACTTCATTATTTCATTATCATTTGGGTAGGAGGCTGTTTGGATGGCTGGATAACTGTATTCTTTGTGGCTTATTTTACCATTATTTAGTCTGGTAGTCCCATTGCTATTAAATATGCCTTTTACACGAAAGACCTGGCTGAGATAGCAGTCATACAAAATCAACATGAAATAAATTTAAAAGGGACTTTAGATACAAAAAAGTCAGGCCTCCTAAAGTAAAATCTTGCATCTGTACTTAGTACTTGGTTGGGGCCCCTTTTGCTTGAATGACTGCCTTAACCCGGCGTGGCATGGATGCTACCAGCTTGTGGCATATCTCAGGTGTTATGGAAGAAAAAACGTGCTTCCATCACAGCTTTGAGCTCTTTTTTATTGTTTGGTCTCTTCCTGTTCAGCTTTCACTTGACAATGCCCCACATGTTTTCGATGGGGTTTGGGTCAGGTGAGTTTGCGGGCCAATCAAGCATGGTGATCCCATGGTTGATGAACCAAGATTTTGTACTTTTGGCAATGTGGGCAGGTGCCAAGTCTTGCTGGAAGATGAAGTCTGCATCCCCATACAGCTGGTCTACTGAAGCAAGCATGAAGTGCTCCAAAATGTCCTGGTAGACAGCTGCATTTATGCTGGACTTAATGAAGCTCACAGGTCCATTCCTTATGAATTTCCGCCACACTTCTGAATGGCCCTTCCCTGACCATCTTCTACATGCTGCTGTCAGCCCTCTGGCTTGTACATCGTTTTTTTCCACACTTCATCCTTCCACTGAACTGTCAATCACTGTGCAAGTGACAAATATAGTTAATGCTTAAGGAAAGTTTACTCAGTTATCATTTGCAGAATTTATCATTCTCTAATTTTGAAACCAAAAGCAAACTATTTTTTCTCATTTGGCTTTTTAAAAAAAGAAAAAGAAAAGCAATGCCTCTTTTGGGGGGGAGGGGGTGACTGGGTGGCTCTGCTGTTCCTTCATTATAAATTACCTTAATTCAGAGCCCGGAAAATAAGAAAAACAAAATAATAGCACATTAAAATGATGCATGTACATTTAATTTAGGCCGAGAGAGATGAAAATGTTCCAGTGGTATGTAATGGAGAAAGCTGTTTAAAGAAGGTAACATCAGTCAGAGTAACAAGGTAAGGCTTCAGGTGTGGGACACAGAAAGGGACAGAGATTCAGATTGACACTTTATTTTTCACAGCATTAGTTAGTCTGCAACCATGTGCTACAAAAGCTCTGAACAATATGAAAATAACTTCATGAGAAGCTTCTGAGCCCCAATCTGGCATGTTTCTGTTTCAGTCACAGGATTAACGCTGAATCATGAGTCCAGATGAGATTGCCCCGATTTGCCCGTGACCAAAGCAGGAGCAGTCACACTAATATGATCCATCCAGGTCATTCATGATAAAAAAAACAAACAAAAAAAACAGCTGAAAATAGGTTGCAATTTTATAATATACAGAACAAGGTAAGTCAGGCCATGCCTTTGCTTTTTAATGGTATTGATCGAACAATGACAGAACTTTGCAACAGTCACATATCTTCTATGAAATTGATTTTTAGCTATTTTATTAAAGCTGATGCCATTTATGACTTCACACAGGAATTTTAAAGAACACAACCAAATACACAACAAAACCAAATAAACCTGCATGTCTCTGCAGACATTTTGGAGACCACAGATCTGTAACATCTACATAAACAAATGTCATTTTCCTCATTTCCTTCTTTGTGCAGGAGAGGCTACAATAACAGAAAAGATGGCTGTGTTAATGTTTGCCTGCACTTTGCAGTGATGAGTCTACATTTGTTGCGTATTTGTTTGCCGCTCTCGTTTTCAGCCACTGGTCAGCCTCAAGGTGGAACGTAGTCATTCTTTGTGCATCTGCTGTTCAGACAGGAAAGCATCTACAATAAATTTGTTTGCATATATATATATACATATATATATACACATAACTAAAAAGAAAAAAAAGGCTGAAATTGAAATTAATGTATTTCTTTAACAGTCCATATTTGCCAGAATTCTACTTAAATATATACTATACAGATAGACCAATCATAAATTCTTCATTACTCAAAGAGCTTTTGTGTTAGTGGTTCTCTGGGAGTCTCTTATGGCACAGTGGTCTCTATCCTGACATTAAGGTGAGGGATTAAACCAAGTTACAGGGACTATAATCATATCTGGTTTTGTGATCACTTCTTGATTCACTTACCAGTGAGAAATAAACAGAGTAATCTCTCTTACATTCCCCCAATCCCCTTCAGGAATCCCTTCATTTCCCCTTTCACCCCTCCTCCTCCTCCTTCATACAGGCTTGGCACTGCAGATTTGAAAATATGGTCCCTGCAAGTCTCTCACAGTGGAAGCTAGTCATCTGCTACAGCTGCTGCTGTTTCTAGGTTTTGTATGGGAGAATGAAACAAAATCAGGAGGCTAAAGACTATGTAAGAGATTTCTGTTTAGCCACCAGCGAGAAGATGGGCACAATCACTAATTAACTCTGCACTTCGGCGAATAGCAAGCAGACTACGGGACAACTGACTAGCAGTAGAGACGTACAGCTAAACACACCACTGATCTCACATGTTGGTGTCTCTTCTGTCTTTGTTCGGCGAGGGCTTTGAAGGATCTTTAGCTGCCTTTCCATTGGTCGAGGCAAGTGTGTCAGTTGTGGCAACAGCCACAGTGGCGACGACGGAGCGTTTGGTTTGCTCTTCGCTACGGGCCTCCGGGCTGGGCTGTGCGGGAGGAGCCTGCTCAGCTGGCGGCTGGACAGTCAGTTCCTGCTGCTGTTTGTGGCTCTGCAGGAGGCGAAGCTGCACTCGGAGCTCTAGGATGGCTTCCTGCTCCTCGTGGATGGCCTGGTTCAGGTGGGTGTTTTTGTTCTGTGGAGCGATGAAATGCAAACAATGTGAATAGATTCCTGCGCTGTATTGGGCTCAACTCCAAACAAAAACCTTAACAAACATGAAAACAAATACTTTAGTTAGATACAGTTAGAAAATGAAAGCAAGCTCTTTCAGTTCCAGAAAAAAAAACTTTCTATAAAGGTCTTAAAATCAAAATTACAACTTCAAATGAACACATCACAACTCCTTTGCCTTAAAAAAAAAGCTTGCAGTTTCACATCAACAAGATTTTGATGGAACAGTTTGCAGCACTATAACCTATCATCATCTGCTAGTATTGAAACATTGGTGTCAAAAACAAAAACTTCCTCTGAAAGATCAAAGCCTCCGGGTTGGAATTTAGTGGCTTGATATGCACCTCATGTATTGTGCTACTCACACGCTGTATTTTTTTGTGTTGCTACATGCTTTTTTTGTCGTTTTCATGTCTTTTCTTTAATGTTTTATGTTTATCACTAAAAATTGTGGGAATGATGACTGCTACAAAGCAAAGAGCCATTGAGGGAACATTTAATAAAATAAAGCTGATAGCACTGATTTTACAGTCATTAATTCAAAAGGAACTAAGCTAAATTGCAGAAGTTGTGTATGAAAGACTCAGCACGCTCCAGAAGTCATTTTTAGAAACAAATTTAGCAGATAAGACAAAGTATTTGTTTTGTGTCTGATTTGTTGTGAAGGAATTCTGCTCTACTCTTTTGTACAACATTGCTTCACCTCATCTAGTCATTTGTTTGTGCACAGCTCTCTTCAGGTTCCCCTACACCAGGTTGAAGTCAGGCTGGACTGAGACCAAATCACTGCAAAGCCTTGAATCTTTTCTTTTTCAGTCATTTGCTTGCAGATTTTCCTGCTGCGTGACCCAAACTTTATCGGTCGGATGGTCTCACTTCTGATTCTAGGATACTTTTGTATACAGTTATCATCCTTCCACCCTCATGCATGACCAGACAGTGTAAGTGTTGCTGTGTTTGAGCTGCTTTATGTTGGTGCTTATACAGTAAAAGTTTTTATGTTTGCATGAAGTGTGCAGTTGGTAGAGGTCTACATTCAGGTTTGGAGTGTGCAGGTTTGCAAGTGTGGGAAATTAGGACGATTCTGCCATCAACTTGCACCTCAACGTCTTGTCATGTCATTGATTTCCAGCTGTAAACTCAGCCTCATCTCTATGCCCGGTTAACAGATGTCATTTTTACACCTAAACTGAATAAAGTTGAGTCACTTTATCTGTTCTTGTAAAATATGTTATAAAATCCATACGTTTTAAATTAATCAATAAATGAATTACTGAACTAATTCATCTAAAGTGGCTGTAAAACTTCACCAGTACGGGGATAAATAACTTCTTTTTAAAATTTTCTAAACTAAATGTATAATAATAATTAAATTGTCTGCTTTGTGACTGTAACTTAGCACAGAATGTCCATAAAGACATGCATGTCAAGTAAACAGGTCTCCCTTGCAAAAGACATTGTGTCTCAATGGGACTCACCTCTGTAAATAGTTTAAAAAAAAAAAAAAAATATATATATATATATATATATATATATATATATATATATATATATATATATATATACACATATATATATATATAGCTACTTTTATCGGTAAACAATAACTTTCAGATATTCAAAGCATATTTCCAAGTAACAGGGCAAACTTCTGTAATTATTTCACATATACTAGCATAATAAAGATAAACATTTTAATATTTACATTTGAAAATATATTGGCCAAGGTTACATGATGTTTTTTCAATTCAGAATTAAATAATTCGGAATTAAATTATACTCATTTGTGTTTACGTCAAAATAGCAATTCCGAATTACAGTTTACATGGAAAACCCGTTTATCTACTTCCGCTTTAGATCTGGTGGTTAGGAAGAGTTCTGATTAGACAGGAGGCGGCCGTGACGTATTTACGTCCGTTTACATCTACTTTGTCTTTGTCTAAGTGAACAGAAGCTGGTACCTGGTCCTTTTTGTTTCGGCTACGACATAAAAACCACATAACAGATTTTGATTGTAGTTTTGTAGCAGCAGCTCAACGCTAACATACTTCTTCATTTCCACTGGCTAGCACGAGTCCAGCACTTGTTTCACGTGCGCTTTGTCAAGCGCCATTATAACAGGACAAGGGAAGGAGCATGCGCAGAACGACAGGAATTAAGTTAAAGGGGATTAATCGGTTTCATGTGAGGGGCATTATATTATTTAGAATTAAAAGAGGAATAGACCAACCACTTAGTTAGGAATTAGGTTTTATTCCGAATTATCGTTTTCGTTCGGAATTAAAGGGACTAGAGGCCGGACTTTTAAAAAGACTAAACATGCATGTCCATTTTTTTTTTTATACTAATGGGTGATGAAGCGCAAAATACCAAAAAGAACGTTTCCACCCACGCTCCTCTCTGTTACCTTGAACAGGCTGTGTGCTGCAAAATGCGCTGCAATTCGGTGTCCGAATTTCCCACGCTGCCCTGCGGACGCGTCAAATGACCTACATCCACAGTTTTGATACAGGAAGAAGACGGTCGCGGTAAATTCAAACACTGTAAGCGATAGTTATGGATTCTTCTGCTGTCAGCAAACGATCCAGATCAACTGAAAGACCACAAAAAAGTGTAACTACAAAGAAAAAGGTTAGTAAACAACATTATAGCTTCAGGTTGTGCACGCTCCCGTGATGGCTTGGCTTGTGGCTGCAGTTACCCGAAGCGCCAGTCGCGAGTTTCGTTTCTTAATCTTGCCTCAAGTCCCTTTAAGGGTTTACATGGTCTTAAAGCAGAATTAACTTTTATTCGGAATTAAAACTCTCATTTAAATGGGGTCATCGTTTTCGCCACAGACAGAAGCTCAAATTTACCAAACATCACCATTTTCTACCTTTATGTACGGAAGAGGATTAGGGCCACCGAAGAAAAATTTTTAGTAAAAAAAAATCTGAGATTAAAGTCAGAATTCTGACTTTTTTTTTTTTTTTTTTTTTTACAGAATTCTGACTTTTCCCCAGAACATTAAAAAATAAATAAATAACTTTTCAGGATTTTTTTTCCCAACTTCCGAAAAAGTCAGAATTCTGACTTTGATCTCAGAATTCTGAGAGTAAAGTCAGGATTCTGACTTTTTTCTCAGATTTTTTTTTTCCTTCAGTGGCCCTAATCCTCTTCCGTATTTATGGTTCAAAGCGTCACACGTTTGACAATGACTTGTGGGCAATATGTTTCAGCGACGTCCATGTGGATGCCGACGTCGTCGAAGTGTTGACTGAGGGCGCACTTGAACCCTTCAACGGGAACGTGCGTTCTAGGGGCGCAAGGTTGGAAGTGCGGGTATTGGGACAGGGCTACCTGTCACCCTTTAACTATGCAGACTGAATGATTACATGATTGAAGACACCTGTGATGCTAATTAGAGGACACAGCTTAGTGTAACGTGTCTATGGTTGAATTATTTTCAATCTTTTCTAAGGGTACCATTGTGTTTTTTCCCAGGTCAGTGTCATTAGTTTTTTTTTTTTTTTTTTAATCATTCTGTTGAACAAAAATTCAAAAGCAATGTCTGATTTTCCCCGATTAATTTTTTGTAAAATCTTTATATAATTTGAAGTCATTTCAGTCACCATTGTGGGTTTCTTCTTTCAGTAACAGAGAGGTGCTATCAGTTTTGTCCACATCAGGAAATGTAGCTGACTGAAGAGACGGGAGAGGATGCTATAATGCCTCAAGTGAGCTGAACTCAGTGATTCACTGAGTATTTGTTTAATTATGTAATGATGTAAAATGTGGTTTGTGGTCGTTAATATTTACCCAGTTTCAAGACCTGAAAAGGATTTTTGTTTTTTCTCTACAGATACACGAGCCTTTAAGACTAAATGTGAATGTTTACTCACCTCTAGTTCCTCATTTTGTTTCTGCAGATCCTCAAGTATCATCTGCAGCTCCTCCTCATCTTCACTCTCGCTTTCACTGTCAGACGAATATTCCTCTGTTTCACTGCGGCCCTGCTGCCGACTAATGAGGAATACAACGCTGGGTTACAGCCGGAACGTGCAGTCCACTACGATGATGATGATGATGATAAATGAGCAAGTTCAGCTTTTCCTCTTACCTCTGTATGTCTGCAATCTCCGCACGTAGCCGCTCAATTTCTTCCTTCTCAGTAGCAATCTGTCTTCGCAGCACCTGCTCAAGAGAAATCAGCTCTTCCTGCTCTGTCAGGATCTCATTTTCCTGGTTGTCAAAAGGAAACATGGACAACAAATCCAATCAGAGTTGTACAGGCAGCATTTTAAAACTGTTTGTCAATTTGTTGTCTAAGCAGCCTGAAGTGTTTGCATTTATGACTCACCTGTGCTAGAAGTAAATTGATGACTTCCTCTTCATTTTCAGTCATTTCCTCTTTTGAAACATCTTCCTTTGACAAGCTGGCTATCTCCTGAGCTATCTTACTCTCACACTCCTAAGCCACACAGAAGGAAGATGCACAGATAGATTGTTATTGAAACCATCCTTTAAAGACATACGTAAACATTTGCTGGGATGGCTTACCTGACGTTTTGCCTCCCTCAGCTTCCGTTTGAGCGCAGTCAGGATTCTCTGGACCTCCCACAGTCGCTCCTCTTTGGACAAGTCCTTCACACCTGCCTGCAGGTCTCTGTGCAGGCAGTTCAGCAGGAACTCCTAAAACACAAACGCCTTCAAATCACCACTTCAAATTTACCAGCTTACTTATTTAAATGTTAAACAAGTCACAGCATTGAGGTACAAATTAAACTTGGAAAAACCTTCAAATAGGCAGGGAGAGAAGCAGAATTGCCATATAAATTATAAACACCTCACTAGTTTCACTTTTTAAGAGTCAAGAAAAACTTTTGTCTAGTTTATTTCTCATTGTCAGATTGATGAAGAGCTTATGTAAATTATCTGTGCCCATGTGAGTATTTATGCGTATGTGATGCTTCTGTCTCAACTCAAAACACAATATTTTACTTCCCCTGAGGACGTTTTCTGCCCAGTCGCTGCCGGTTGTGATAGAAGAAGTCACACCAACACACAAAACTCTAAGTTCCTCTTGAGCAGGGCAACTCAAAACAATCATTCCCTGCTCCCACATATGAGGCAAATTAAATAGATCCAATAGCCTATCAAGCTCTGCACAATGACTGATTAACTTGAATGTGTGTTTGAGCATGGAGACATTGAAAACCTGCAGGATTGTGGCCCTCGTAGAACCTTAATGAGTAGCCCTGCTTTAGAGCAGAAATTCATTCCTACTCGGGCCGGTGTCAGGCATGTTTTCATGGTTTCCCTGCTGCAACACACCTGACTCAAATCAATGGCTAATTAGCAGACAGATCTGAGCATGACTCAGGTGTGTTGCTGCAGGGACACTATGGAAACATGCAGGAAACCAGCCCCTCGAGGAACTGAGAATCCCAGCTGTAGAGTTCCAGTTTTAACACGTCATTTTGATATAAAACTCACATCAAGCTGACAAAACTGACAAGTTAAATAAGAGCAACTCAAGCTGTAGCTTTAACCGGTTTTGCTCATTTGGCTTTAATGCTGTAACAGAATTATAGTGAGAAGCTAATTATCCATAAAACCATTATGGAAAGAAGTTTGAACATTGTTTTTATTTATTTAATAACACGATCTGTCAGATTCCAGAGAACAGCTCATCATAAGCCGAATGGGCCCACTGCTGCTCGGTGTGTGTGTGTGTGTTATAGTGACTGCTGTAGTTCAGACTTTGTGCTGTGTTGAATTTGACAGATTCATGACTTGGTCTGACCCAGTCTGATTGCTAGTTGCAAAATATTATGGAAAAGCCCCAGGGGAGGGAGGTGGGGTCATTCTGGCATGAAACTGACATGTTTATTGACCAACTGATAAGTGGAAAGTAGTGAATGTAGCTAACTAAGACTGGAAAACAGCTACTTTGACTTAAACTACTGCAACATAGTGAAAATGAAATCATGAGGATCAGCATCAAGCAGAAGTGGAGTGGTTGGTTACAACATCACAACTGCAATCTGCTGCATTTATGTGCCACATGTGAATTACACATTTGAGCAAAGCAGTGCGCTGTACAAACATATACTAAAGTAGACAAACCTCAATTATTACACTCTGCACTGCCACAATATGTTGTTACACTTTAGTAAAAAGTGCACATCAGCTACAGTCATACCATAGCACAGCTTAAAACTTAAATTCAGCTTTAGCTGTATTTACTTTTCCATCCACAAAACACTTTCTTCCTAAATTTTTACATTTTTATTTTCCAATTTCTTTAAGTTTCCATCTAGTTGCAAAAACTAAAACTGCACTAATAATCAGTTAATAAATTAGTCTGCGAGACTGATCCTTTACAACTCTTTAATCTAGACTGTCCAAGTTCGGTCCTCGAGACCTACTATTCTGCACATTTTGGTTGCATCCCTTCTCCAACACACCTGAATCAAATAAATGGCTCGTTACCAGGCATCTGCAGAGCTGAATGATATGCATGAGGGAATTAGCCATTTGATTCAGGTGTGTTGGAGAGGGAATGTTTTAAAAATTGCAGAATAGTTGCTCTCGAGGACTGGAGTTGGGCACCCCGATCGAGATGATCTGGAATGTATTACATGTTGACAAAAAATGAGTGCTGAAAACTTAAAAATGGATAAAAATGTGTGCAACCATCAAGCTGATACACTAAAAGAAGTTAACTTCATTATGTTGCTGTTATACAACACCATGAACCCCAATAAGTAATATTAGTCATCTACTTGTGTAGAAAAGATTGATAAATATGTTGGAACATTATATATTGCAGCCGATATACAGCAGAAAAAAAGCCAAATTCCTCACATTTCAGAGGTAAAAACCAGCATCATTGTCATTAGTGCTGGATGGACACTTTCTTTTGTTAATGATGCATTCAAGGCCACACCAGGACTCACCTGCCGTCTGATCTCCTCTTTGATGCTCTCCTGTGTCTCAGGCAGAGCCGGCATAGTCGCCATGTTAGACCAGCGGAGCGGTCGCACCACCGGCTTCAAGACGACGTCTCCAAACAGCTCCCTCACGTGGGTGAAGAAAATGTAAAGAACACGATTTCCAATCTGAAAGCAAAACAAACCAATCAGCTGAGGAAGCACAGAGAGACAGATGGACTGCATCTACCCTTCAGATAAACCCGTGTCTCTGCACCAGTTTCTCTACAACAGAAATTCCTGCATATTTACTTTGCCTCATTATACAGATGCTGGATTCCACTCATTAATTGAGCACTGTGGGTGCTTTTTTTTTTTAAACAGTGTTGTGGCTGGTAGTGGTGATGGTTCAGAGAAAGTGGAGCAGCCACAGAGATGTCTCCTGTGGGGATAAATTAGCTTCACTGAACTGGGTCAGAGTTTTAAAGATGAACTCTTTGATCCAATAAGAATGTGGTTGGTTTGTTACTAGGGGGAGTTGTGAAGTAACACCAAAGCCCCCCCATTTCTTTCTAATGTTTAGTTGCCTGTTACTAGTACACAAAACCTCCTCTGACCTGTATGGTGGGGTTGAGGACAATGGAAATATTCTGAATGTTCATCTTGGTGTCCGCCTCCCGGGCGATGACGTGGTCCATGTGTGTGACGAGCCAGGACAGAAGAAGTCGGCTCTCTGGCGACACTTCAGCCAGCAGTCTCTGGAACTCCGTCACTTTCTCAGCCTCCACCTGCCGGCCGCACGCGTCCTCAAACCGCTGGGCCAGGTCTCGGCCCAGCAGGTTCTCTGGCAGCTCGCGGAGGTACTGCTTCAGCAGACTGGCAACTGTGTGAGGGTCGTACTCCTCCAGGCAGGGGCACTCCTCGCGGTCATATGCCGCTTTCAGCTCATCCACCTTGGACTTCATACCTGACAGCAAGAAAAGTTCATACAAATCATCAGAGAAAAATTTGAGATATTTTGCTTTTTTGCTGCTCACAAGATGAAACAAGAATATGTTTGATACCTGAGACCCGGTAGATGCCCTCACACTTCATGCCATAACTTTCAATATAGTCCACACATTCTCTGAAGATGGCTGGCAGCTGGATGCCGTCATACAGGGCTGTCCTCTTCACAGCTTCAGTCAAAGGAGCTCCAAAAATGGGCCTGAAAGTCGGGGTCTCTACTGGGACTGGCTCCGCCTCTGTCGTAGGCTTCTTCTTCTTCTTCTTCTCCTTCCACTGTTTGACCACATCTGCAGCGGTCAGGTCCTTTGACTTCTTATCTTTGGCCTTGTCCTCTTTGGGGCCCTTCTCCTTCACCTTAAAGTCTTTTTCTTTCTTCTTAGAGAAGCTTGGCTTCTTGAACACATGGATCCCCTTGGAACGCTTCATCTTGGAAGGACTCTCCGCTTCATCTGCTGAACTGTCCTCCTGGAAGGCGGCGTATCCCTCCGCTGTGAAAAAAAAAAGAAAAGAAATAGGGTTAAATCTGAGGGGAGAAACACTCCTGTCTTCTCATCTCCCTGCTATGACAGAACTATGGTAGCAGTGAAATAGAAACAGGAAGAGAGATGTGTGTGAGAGAGATAGCACAAGGAGGGGGAGAACGGGGACTTAGAAAAGAGGTCAGTCACCAATTTAGCATAGCTCCCACAGCAACTTACACCTCTCCTCTTCAGAGCAGCCACACTTTTAAGTAGTCTTCCTCAAAGCAAGAAAGATCACCCCAAAAACAGAGCGACCTCTTCTCAATTTAAGTGTCCTATAATTATATCTGCTCTGGGTTTCCCCCTCAGAATGAGGTCTGTGTATCAGGCACACCTTTACTGGGCTCTGTGGGTGTGCCCTGAAACTGTCCCTCTCTTCCTCTCTCCCATCATACACTAGCATAGGAGCTAAATACAGACATGGAAAAATCAGGGTGCAAAGTGGACAATGGTGAAAAATACTCCCTCAACAACAAGCTGCAACAGGATGGAAAAGTGGGAGGTTTTCTCTAAACTGACAGCAGAGTCTTCATTCAAGTGTTGAGTCATCACTTCTCTATATGCTGCTAACCAGCGTGAACTCGATGACCTGTAAGAAGCTTCTCAGGTGCCACTTTTACACAATTCTGCGGGTCAACCAATAACATGTTTTGGTACCAAGACACTGTGATGAAGACTATGCCGAATCGCATAAGCACATTTTTTTTTATCTGTGATGTGAGCTGAATTAACGCTGTTCTCCTTCATTTAGACATTAGTATGTTCTAGTTTTATCATCTTTTGCAATTATAATTAAATGTTAGTTTATAACAGCAGGAAATGGAACACAAAAGAGCTTTTTGTGGTAGACGATTTGGGATTCTTCCAGTAAAGTCTGACCATTCTCACCATCACCTTTTCTCACCATATTAACATCTTCCAAGAGGAAAATGTCTCGTTATACTTCAAAGCATTCATTTACTGGTCATTTGCATGACCAAACATCACAGCGCTACAAGCCGCTCCCTTTTTCACATGCTGCCTCTTGAACAACAATACGACAAATCGATGGGTTTTTATGGGCAAGGGCAACTGAGCCTCAGGAAGAAAATCAGGTGGAAACCCCCCCAGACACGAGACGTGTGAATTTTCATTGATGAGACGAGACTGGACGAAAATGTGGGTGGGTGGTCTGTCAGACGTTCAAAATGCAGGAAATTTCTACCTATTGTGCATGAGTCACGCTGACCACCATCTGCCGTGCAGCCGCATGCAGCAGGTGCAGGTTAACCAACCTGCATCCACCCAAACCGGTTAGGATGATTAACAAACGAGACCCACTAACTGCAGCTAACTCCCTGTCAAATCTGACCTGCATGTTAATACATTAAGTTCCTAAATGTATAAATTCACAGCAGTCTGTCATTTTGCCACATGGGGGCTTTATTCATTTGATTCCGATTCCAGCATAAACAAGAAATCATCATCCCTGGTTTAAACTGTGTTCTCCGTTCCTGCATCACATCAGGCCTACCAGCAGTGAAAAAATCTCTGGCAGCGCTGGACACCAGGATGGCAAGAACATTCCTCACAATAGAAATAGGGCTCTGCGATATGGCGCAAAATCAATATCACGATATATTGAGCAGTTTACGTCGTTGATGATAACTCATTACAGACTGGATTGGAGGGGGGTCCCGTGACTACAGACGGTACATGAGCACAGCCTACCTATAAACAGCCAAAAATTACTTTTCTTTTCATTTTATTTAAACATTGAATATACCCACATGTGCAAAATGACGTTGGTTATCACTGTACTTTTCGATGTCAGTAAATTTTCAGTTTATCGTCCAGCCCTAAATAGAAATGCAGATGATAGCTGTCCTGTGCCTGATTTTTAAAACTTGGGGGGGGATCCGGTGGGGCCCCCAGGAGAAGGTACATCCCAGGCGGGGCCGGTTTTCGGGGGGCCCTTGCATCCCCCCCCTCCCCCCCCCTCACAAAAAAAAAAACAAAAAAAAAAAAAAAAAAAAATGCTTCATGTCCACAAACATAAAGAAAAAAAAAAAAAAACTTCTCACCTGCAACCCGCCCAAACAACATAAATGGCACCCACACCAGTACCATGATGTTAATCTTTGTCATTTCTGTCTGCAAAACAGCATTTTTGTGGGTTACCTGAACAGTTGCAGGACTCTGGCGCACATTCTGCACAAGTCTTTAACTATATGAAAATTTCCTATCACGGTTATTGTGACCAAAGTGATCACGATGATCATTGTTATCACGGTAAAATAACCCCCCCCCCCCCCCCACCCCCCCACCCCAGACGTCTAGACGTCCACTTTGTCAGTTTTAAAGTGGGGAAAAATCTCCAGAGCACTGTCCACGTGGTTGCCTTCGTTGCCTTCCACCTCGTTTTCATAAATTAAACGTTGCAAACTGGGACTGCAGCTGTTATTCCAGCAATGAGCAGCATCACTGTTAGCTTTTCAAAGTGCAGTAATCAATCATGGTTTTAATGATAATTAAAATTTGAAACGTTATTAGACAGACACGCAACTGAGGAGGCAGTGTCACCCAAGAGACTTGGTTGTCAGAAACAATTAAATGATCTATGGAAAAACTTTCAATAGCCTATAATCCATCAGAAAGAAAACAGAATGCATTGTAGGCTACATAATTAATACGAATAAGCATTAAGGTTGTTTAATGAATTAAAACACTTAATAGAACTGACCTAAATTAATTTTTAAGAGAAAAATACTTTTTTCTTCTTTTTTTAAATAAAACTGACGAAAACTAGAATACAACCTTTTTGAATTTTGTTGACTAAAACTAGACTTAAAGGCAGGGTGGATGATGTTTTCCTGAAGCATTTTTTACTATGTTGCTAAGTCTTCTTCACACCCCGATTGCAGCCAATAAATTAAATGTTCTGACTAGGGCTGGGCGATATATCGATATGAAAAATATATCGATATATTTTCAAATGAGATATGGAATTGGACCATATCGCCCATATCGAGATATGGAGTTTAATGTGTGTTTGTTTTGTCTTTGTATATAAATGCTGACCTTACTAGGGTTTGTTACATTTAATTCTGTGTAATGTTCCTTATTTGCATGTGCGAATATTATTACATACAGTATTTTACAGTATTTCTGTTTACATTTTATCATTCTTTGAACAGCTGAGCATTATTTCATCCGGACTGTTTAAATTAAACTACTTGTAATGTCATATTTGGCTCTGACTGGAACAAAATATTTGCTCTCACTTTGTGATAAAAATATAGAGATATATATCGTGTATCGATATTCAGCCTAAATATATCGAGATATGACTTTTGGTCCATATCGCCCAGCCCTAGTTCTGACACAAAAATTAAAAAAATTAATCACCTGTGGAACGGACAGGACTGAAAAAACCCCATCCAATGAAATTGTAACAGCCCGTGCTTATTGATTGAATGATTATATGCCCATCAAACTCAACTGCCGTTTGTCGCCCTCTCACCCTCCCCGTGCGCGCACTCGCAACTCGCCGTGGGCGTCCCACAGTGCACATGAGCGTGGCTGCTTCCTGCTCTTATCTATGGAGCTGTTTGCTCCTAAAATCCACCAAAAAGAAAAAAAAACAGATGTGGATCAAGTCGTGGAGGTGTTGGTGTTTGCAGTGAGGATGTTATGCACCACAGAAGGAGTTGAAAGTGAAGGAAGTATCACGTTTAGAAATGTTGTTCCTCTGCTGTTTACTGGGAAGCTAACAAGCAATCCACTCGGCTGTTCTCAGTTATCTTTGCAGACAACCATCGGTGCACACGCTCCTGTGCTCTGGAGGTGTGGTTTCGAGGGGGTGTATCTTTTATATTGTAGCTCAAACTTTTATATTGTAGCTCAAACTCAGATTGCTGCCAAAACCAACACTGGTTTTCATCAGCCCAACAATAGCAGCACTGACCAGTAATCTGGACTTAAAATCTGGAATCACTTTGCAGTTGATTGCCGTCCTTGAATCAATGCGGATCTGATAAAGAATGGATTAAGGTTTGCAGTCTAAACATGACTTAAGTGGCCTTATGCTACAAAGTTTTGTTTAGTTTCTTTAGCCCGTTATTTTTATGATCCAAAGCTCAAATACGCCATGTCTGGCATGCCTCAGCAGCAGAATGTTTATTGTACATGTCACATTCCAGATTAAATTTCATCCTGGGATGTTGCTTATCATGCTGCCTCGCTCATCTTGTGATTCCCATCTGCCTATTTACTATTTACTGTACAAGAGACAGAAAAATGGCAGTAAGTAAAACAGTTCTTACTCCTTTTCTCCTTCTTCTTAAACTTGTTCTTCTTCTTGCTGTGCTCTTTGTCATCATCTGAGACGTAGGCGTCGGGTGGCTCATGGTGATGTCCATCATGAGGTGGCGATGGTTCACCCGTGCGATATAACCCAGGGAACTTGGTGGGACTTATCTCCTCTGAGCTGGGGGTGCGAGCCACACCCCCTGGATGCTCAGCCCTGCGTTGCTCTGCAGGGCTGCTGCTGGGGGGCAGGAAGCACTCAGTCATGGCTTCTCTGGCCTTATCGCTCCTCTGACTGGCACATCACCTGTCCATTATACCTGCAGTGGGAAGACATATTAATCATTTTACTCGTTCAGTTTCATAAAAGAACTATCATATGTCTCTCAGGGCTAAAGAGGATAAACTGTGTAACTTTAACGTCAACTGATCCAAATGCAGAAGGTGGAGATTTCCTCAAGCTCTTTAAAACAAAACCACATATCTTTCAAATTGACTTCATATGATTAAACATTATTTTATTGTTCTTATCAGCAATGCTTTGAAAGCAAAATAAGTTTCCTTTTTCCTAATATTTGCTTTTTTTAAGTTCCAGTAGCTGCTGGTCCTTTTAGGTGTAAAAATAAATAAGTAAAACTTCCATTTACATTTTTAAAAAAAGACTAACAATATTGAATTTCCCCCTTCGTGATAAAGCATTTTTCATTTTATTTCATTTCCATCATATATTTGAAGCTGTTCCCCATTTTCAAAGCAAGGTTACCTTTAATGTAGGCACAGGCTACCATTGGGTAGCTGGTTTACTCAACTAATAGTCATGTTAGACACAAAACCTAATGTTCAATTATCATCATTCAAGTATAATCTTCTTCCCTCGTCATATTTAAAAGTTGACTGCTCAAAAAGAAGAACTGCAACAGTGATGTCCTCCCACCAGATGGGGCTTCTGCCATTCAAGCAATCACGTACTCAACATCATAGTTTGAACAGGTCTGTTCTGGCATCCACAGCAGACGGAAACAAAACCACAGCCCTCTTCATGAACCACAGAAAACAGCGATGCATCTCAAAATCTTATTGTAGAAATGAAGATATTGTTGAGGTGGAGGAGTTTAGCTGAAATCCAAAAACCTGCGCAGATTTTACGCTTTAGAGAAGCAGACCTATTAACCTAAAAGAGGATGTGGTTTTACATGTTAATACAATGGTTCACTGGTAACGGCAAAACTGACACCAGGAGACATCTTATTTTAGTTTATATTGGTGTTATAATCAAACAAAATTAGGGTGATGCTTTAAGAGTTTTCCATTTTCCTAGATGCTGCATTACCACGGAAAAAACATGATGAATCATTTAAACCATCAGTTTTTTGTTCAGTAACATTATCTTTACGGACCCTAACGATTAATAAACCCGCTTTGTTTACTAGCCTCACCTCCTAATCTTCATTCGCCTGGGGTAGATTAACTTCATCATTTCCCGTTTATGTAAGAAAACTAGCGAAATACAGCAAGTCGCATATCCTCGGACTGCCTTTAGAATACTAAGGTCGGTGTCTACACTGATTAATGCAAGCGAAAACACATAAAAATTGTGAAAATATCAAATCTGTCTTCTGAATGGAGGGGCCCATATGCTAACGTTAAATCAGCTAGCTGCCAACCTGCTAAGCTAGCTGATAAGCCAGCCTGGTCGCCACAATAATAGCTGCTAATAAGTCTCAATTAAAACCAACCTGACATTTACGATCTACTACAGAAACTAAACTCTATGTGTGACTGCAATACAGTCACAAAACGAGCAAAGCATAAAAAGCAAGAAACTTTACCAAGTACTATCCAGTTCGGTCAATTTTAGTGATGCTTCCGGTTGTCGGTAAACTAAATAAACCCAATTGCGCCTGCGTGGTTACACTGGTGCATGATGGGAAACGTAGTTTGAAAATAGATCTTCCGCCTGTCGTTTAACCTATGCGTTTAACCTAAACCCAATGGGTCACTAAAAGCCTTACAGACAGTTTCAAATTCAAGTGTTCAAACCTTTACCGAAACACACGAGAGTTTTAATATCAGGAACATATCCAAATAAATGCTTGAAACTCTAACAGATACAGAAACATAAAGAACACTTTACCAAGGAAGTTGGAAAATATGGCAAATTTGAAAAAGAAAGAGGATTTTAGCATTTTTTGCTTTACCTTTTGATTAACATTACATCAAAATGCTTACAGTCTGTTCTTAGCCTACCTGCAGTTTGTATGCTCCTGTAATATTTGCATTATATGGTTAAGAGTTGTCTTGCTGAAATAAAGTTCTTTTCAGAAAGAGATGTCACTGTTGCTCCCAAACCTGCATCAGTTTTACTTAGCAGCAATGGTGCCTTCATATGTGGAACTTACCCCCCTCCAACATCACAGATTTTGCACTGATAGCCAGCAAGGGGCTTCTCCTCTCCAGCAAGCAGGAAACAGTGCTGATTCATCTGGCCGGAGGACAGTTTTCTTCTCTTGCACCCCAAAAGAGCTCAGGCAAGATTAAGTGGAAACAGTTCTGGATCTTGTTTGTATTCATGTTTTTTCTTTGCATAGTTAAGTTTTAACATGAATTTGTAGACACAACAAAAAATAAACTGCATTTAGAGACATCGTTTTTCAGATAAACTCATGAGCCCATGCAATAATTTCTACAACAGAATCATCTGTTTTTAATTCTGTGGTGCTTCAGAGTATGAATATCTTCAACATTCATTATTTGTTTTTAGTCAAGTCCAGGCATACAGAGATTTCTTCGTATTTTTAAGCCTAGTTAACCAGATTGTAAGCCTGTTATAAGTGGAACAGCAGTGAGGAAAACTGTGGCTGCGACCAGCAAATGTTTTAAAGTCATGATAGCTTGCAGTGATGTTGAAATCTTATTAAATCTTGAGGGTTAGGAGTTAACTTTATCTGTAGACAGTTAAAATCTTAAGTTATTTGCAGTTTTACTTTTTTTTTCTAAGTAGCTCATCTAATTGGCTATAATTATTTATTACTTCCTTCACAGTCCACTTCTTTGGATATATAAACAGGATCTCAGTCTACTATCGGTTGCTATTTAATTTAGACTTGAAATGTTCAATTGGATGTATTACCCCATTGTTTATTTAGTTAACCCCATTCCAACATTTCTGAAACATGCTGCTGGCATAAGTTCCAAGATTTTGCATAAGACTTTAATAAGGATCCTTTTTGAAATGTCAAAAACTGAAAATGCAGTTGCTTCTTAAAAGCAGAGCCGTTGTAACCTCTGTATAGTCTTCATAGGTTTCTTGGCCAGGAAAAGTCTGGATTTAATGGAGAATGTTTAGGCTGTGGTGTCATTTTGATCCTAGGCACAACTTTTCTGTTATTTAATCCCCTCCACAAGAGAAACTGTCAAATCTCATTTTGAATTGCAGCTACAATCTAAATTTGGTGAAACCACTTGCTATTCTGAATCATGTGTACTTTCCCAAACGCTGTGGTTGGACTCGGAGAACTGGTGGTCATCCCGACATATGAAACAAATTAGTCCTCTGATGATCTTTGTTGGCACCGTCTGCTCCAAACCACAGCTGCAGTGGCGAAACGAGGTCGGGATTCAATATCACAAAAAAAGACAAACAAGGTCTCATTGTGCGTCTGCTAGATGAGTCTGTGTAAACTGCTGTTGCATGCCAATTGGGAACATAATCAGTGATAGGGCACCCTGCTGCTTTTTGAAAATGTACTGGCATTACAAAGAGCATTTGTGTGTGGCAGTGAGAGATTGGCATCAGTAAATGTTTTCCTCTTGGCTTGCATGAGATGGTCAGCGAGCACTGAACACCTGTGGACCAGAATGGAATAATAACAACGTTGTTTCCCCAGGAAATGATGCGTTTCCTGACTTGGGCAACACCAAACTAAGATTAGACAAAGAGAAAGGCAACATTTGCTAATACTGTATGCATTATAGATTCTTTTTCCTTTAAAATAAACATCACAAATAATATATTTATTTAAAATAAGACTCTAGTGTGAAACAAAAACAGTCCATGTCACCAAATTCTTTCTTTATTTGGCATGAGACTGGTATTTAGTGGACCATTATTGCAAAAATACATTATTCATATACACCTCTAGTAAAAAACACTATTGAAAACATATCTAAAATATACAGTAAAACAATAACAGCAGAATAAAAACATTTTGCAGGGGTAGGAGAGGGGCTTCAGGGGGTATTTTACAAGGTAACTGAGGAATGCTAACACGTAACAGTCATAAGTTCCTTTGTCCTCAGTCCTCTGGTATGGACCAGACATTTGGTACCAGCATGTGCCCACCCTTCAGAACAGACAGTTCAAACACTTCACAGCCTTGCTGCCGTAGTCCACGCACTCCGGTCCGATGCACTGGCAGCAAGCGTTGTGAAACCAGCGGTACTTTGATCCTCCCATTGACTCACAGTATAGTTTACACTGACGGATGGACACGCAGTCGTCAAAGTAGACCACCGTGCACATGTTCTCTGAAATAAAAATAAAAAGAACGGGCCAAACAAGTGAGTCATAAATACAGCAAGCATGGTTTACAAAAACAAGCAATTAACCCTCAGTGCTCCTGCTTTTACAGAAGAGATGACATAAATGTGCTGCCACATGTTTCAGTGAGAGTAATGAGTTAACCGCTCAGCTTTGTGGGAATGCTCTTATTACTTTATTGCGAGGAGAACTGGCTTTGAGGTAAAGAATCAAAACGCCCATAAATGGAAGTAAAAGATAGCAGAAGAACAACATTTTAAATAAAAATATTATTCCCTGAGTTGGAAATATTTCCTACTTAGAGGATGAAAATCAAACTTAAGTGCTTCCCTCTTCAGTCTGCTTCGGCTCTATTTTATTACATCAGGGCCATCACAGTAAACATTTACAGACTGTCACCACATAAAGCATTCTCTCATGCTGATCAGCTTGTTCAGAAATTTTATTGCACGTGTGGAACGAACAAAAGCACTCAAGTGGCAAGAAACACAACTTTTTCTGGATATTCCCCTGTCACGGCGCATATTAACTAGTCACTGTGGGCTTTTTACACCTCAACACTCAAACTGAATGCACAGGTGAAGTATCTGACCATCACATTTAAATGATGAAAACCATTCTCAGATATCAATGCCACACGGACAGCAGCTTTTTCTCAGGGCAGATATGAAATGACTGGAAATAATGGGGAACAAACAGGTGTATTAATGGGGGCTGCATTCCATTTAGAGGAAGTTTTGTTTTTGTGCAAGTTCTATAACTAAGCAGCATGCACAGGTGCAGAGGTGGAATGCAGCCCTCATTAATACGTCCAAGCTTGTCCAACTACTTCAAGTCAAAATGGCTGCCATGGAAAAAAAACAGTCTTTCAAGTTCTCTGGCATTTTAACCCTAGATGCAAGTGCACATAAAAAAAAACACACCTCCAATCTTTGAAACTTTTATGCACTTTAATTGATGCATTAATTTTGTAGTATTTTCTTATTTTTTGTGTTTAGTTAATGAAATAATTAAATTATTTAACATTTCATTGTATTTTGTTTGATTCCAGTCATTTTCTTTTTGGTATCTTTATTTCTTGTTTCTTTTTGTTTTTATACATCTGTAGATAAATTCAGGCATTCAGAGGCTAAGTAGCAAATACAGTACTTATGCAAACTACTTTCATCTTAAAGCTACACTGCATAACTTTCTGACCTTAAAACTCAGTGCAGGGTCCTTGTTGATGGCACAGTATATTGCAATGAGCAGATTCCAGGAGCCACTGTTGCCATGCTGCACCTCAAGGCAGACAAACTGCCCCTCGCAACTTTGTTTTTCATCCTGGAGCATCGCGAGTTTTGCTTTACGACATACTAGCCACTCAAAATAAAAACACAAGGCACTTTGGATGCAAACCATGGCTGATTTAGCAGAGAAACATTAAAGGTGGAAAAAAAAGAGGAAGTGGCAGACTTTCAGACAGAGAGATAAGACTGGAGACAACATTAGATAGACTTTTACTGGCTAGAGAGAGCTCAGAGAAGAGACAGGATGCAAGACGGATGATTGCTTAACCTTCTTCAGAAACGTCAAAGTGTGAAGATTTGCCAAAGTTTAGCTCTTCCAGTCTTTTTTGTTACAGGTTTAATTCACTTTACTGTCTTGACCAATGTTAGATCATTAATGGTTCAATGTTACCTTGAAACATCGTAAAACATGTTGGTAGTGTCATGGTTATGGTCTGTTGTAGTCATGTAGGCTTGCCATCAATAATGGAACAGTAAGTAAAAAAAAAGATCTTAAACAAGTACATAATAAATGGTAAATAAATGTCATAGCATCCACCTGTTATCTCATGAGAAAGTAAGTCATCCAGCCAGACAATAAACACGAGCCCACGAGTCGCTTTATCAACGTATTGTTAGAAAAAAGTAAAACAAGCATGCAAAAACTCTGTAACAGATCTGATAAACACATTTCCGTGTGTTACCTTGGTTGTCGTAGCTGGTGTGGATGCTGTTGCCAGGCACCGACACATTCTGGTGCTGGTTGTCAAGCGACTCCAGGAAGGAAACCAGGTTCTCATGATGTGAGAGCTCCTCGGCGACGGGGAAGGACACCACCATCATGTTGATCGGCGCGTCGCCTTCGGTGAGGGCACGGAACAGTGAGGGGATCGGGCGGTGAAGCTCCTCCACCGTGCTCTTTGACGTGGCAGGAGAGTCGCTGTAGTTCTTGGGGTTGCACATCCCTGATGGGAAAAGATGTATAGGGATTCAAAAGCCATATAAATGGAGGAGTTTGGGTTTTCTTCACTCCACTACAATCTATAAATATTTTCAGCAGATAGAAGCAGTTTTGTAAAACCACACTACTGTCAAGTGCCTCGTCTCAATTAAGGTCTTTTTAACACTTCATTTAATTTCCACACACAGTAGTAATTACTTGACAAAGTCCCCACATCCCCAGATATGATCTTTCTAGTCCTTTAAATGAGTCAAAGTGAATTATAGCTAATGGGTAAATCATTTAATGGGGAGAGGAGTTTGACAGAGGATTGGGATTACAAACCGATGCTAAAAAGCAGGGCCAGAGCAGCTGTTTTAGATAAAACTCACTCATGGGTCCTCCCTCCCTCCTCCTCCCTTCCTCCTAAAATCCAAACTGTCCTCTCCCCACTGCTCCTCCAACCCCTCGCAGACACACACTTCAAAGCAGTCAGCTTTTGGCACAGATAACATGTTTTGAGTGGTAACTTAAAGTGGACATAAAGCTAGTGGCAAGGGGAAAAAAATAAAAACATAAATGAAGACTATATACTTGCCTAAAGCTGCGAGCCATCCTCAGTGTATTGTAAAAGGCTTGTCTGGGAAGACAACACTACCCCAACATCTGTGCTGCAGCAGCAGCAACGGCAGCGAGTTCAGTGCTCAGTGTCAGATTCTTGTTCTTGTGTTCCACATGAAAGCGCTTTAATAAAGCCTCCTTGTCAGCAAGCAGAGTAATATACGTCTGTCAAAGCTGATCTGAGAGCTTACTGGTTTGCAGGGGCAGGACCAGAGGTGGTAGGGTCCCAACCTGGAGCCCTCTGCTACCAGAATCTGAAGGTGGGAATCCTTTGGAGGTTTTGTTGTGCATTTAGACGATGTGACAAAGAAAACATAGATGGAAACTGGAAAAAATATTCATGTGCAGAAAGTTTAGTCTGTTTCAGGGGAGACTTCATATGCAGTGGGGGGATTGGAAATGACTGGACTGTGTTTTATCTGGCAAAGATTAAAATGACGCGACTTGCCAGCTGTTTCCGGTCTGAGCCAGAATAAACTGACGCAAGTGGCCGGTGTTTTCTCAAATGTGATATAATATCACAAATATTCCCATAGAAGAGAAAAGCGGGACTAATTTTTCTTTTTTTTCTTTAGGTAACTGTCCACCGCAGTTGTTTAGTTTCCTCCTGAGGCAAGGTTCTCCTTATTTATACAAATTGCCAAAAACACCGTCCCAAAAAAGTCACCACCTCCATTTAACTATGCAAATAGGTAAAAACTTCCCATTGGATAGTTACTGCATGGATGATGATGATGTTTCAGCTGGCAACAAGTTATTTAACTCTGACTGATGCAATGAGTGGTTGTTCCAACAAGTTTTTGGGGAAAACATGTTGGAGGACGTATCCTGTTGCCATGGAGAAGACGTAAAAATGTTTCAGATTGGTCAAATCATTGGCTTAAACCAAAGGAAAACATCTGAGGACAAGCTAAGACTACTAAAATTATCTAAGGAACTGCCTAACACACTATTAAAAACAAGGAGGATAGTGGGAACCATCGTCTAAGAGGAACATGATAGGAAAAAAAAACAACCTTGAATGACTAGATCCACAGATGATGAATACACAGACAGGAGATTTTCATACGTCTACTGTGTCGTTGGTCTGTTTTGGGGGCTTGCGGTTCTGTTGCTTGATGCAGAAAACCAAGCAATACCACCGGAAACCACAGGGGCAACGTTGAGCTGTATAGCTGATATGTGACCAAAGGAACAAACCTGAGAACAAGAGCAGGGACAGGAAGAAGAAGCAACAGAAGAAGACGATGAAGACCACAGCTGTAGGGACGGCTGGAGTTTTCAAACTGCCTGAGAGTGTCGGGTAGTTGCAAACAACTTTATAGCAGTCTACCAATGGATGTCTGAAACTGACGCCAGAACGCGGAAGTGATCTCTGAACTCAGCACGGCCCACTCGATTGATCGACTCAAAAGCCATGACCACATAAAAGACGCATTTAAGTATGAGGTTGGTGATCCATGACATTGATTCATTTGCTATTGTAGGGAGCATAAAGATTATGAAACAGGGTAAATCTGGACTCAGACCACATGACCTTCTCCCACTGCTCCAGAGTGATGAGTGCATCATGGAAAGAGCAAAGAAGGATGAAGTGATGCAGCCATCATGTCTAACACCTACTGCACAAGCCTGTGAGGAAGTCTATGATTTGGGGTTGCTGCAATTGGTCAAGTGTAGGTTTAGCAACATTATGCGCCCAAAGAATGAGGTCAGCTGACTACCTGACCACTGAATCACCCGGTTACTCCATCTCCCCTGATGGGATGGGCATAATCCACAATGACAATGCCAGGATTCGCAGGTTACAAGACCTTGGAGAAAAATCAATGCAACACTGGATGGGAATAAATGTGCCACTGAAGAAGTTGTTAAAACAAGGCCACAAGGAACGTATGCTGTAATCAAAACTAAAGACGGTCCAACAAGTTAGAATGACTCTTTTTTTTGGAAAAGCAGTGAGTTTTAAGAGATGTCCCAATTCCTAAGCCACAGGTAAAGGAGGGAGGATTTAGAAGAGAGGAACCATGAAAGATGTTGCATCAGTGAACAAGTGTTTTCAGGACCTGTGATGCCTGACAGGAACATTAATCCCACAATATAGATAAACATCAAATGTAAATACAGACAGCGTCACATAAATTCAATGCACATCTATCAGAAGTTATTCAATACAGGCTGCAACCTAACAATGGTTTGATAATGCAGCTGTGTCACATGTAATATGCAACTTTTTGTGAAATGCTCCTCTCTTCTCGTGTCTGTCCTTCACAGTGAAATGCAGAATGATACAAAGAGCCTTCGGACGGTCTGGGGGTAGACGTTTAGTTTCAGATCATTTATTTCTCTTTGAGTCTGGTAGCTAATAAAGAGTGGAGGTAATCGCCCGTGTTTTCTCGATTCATAAATACTGCTGTTCTGGATCTTTCTGAGGCTCACACACCTCAGTAAACTGTTGAAAGTCAAAGAAGGAGGCAACACTTCTGTCACCTCTGTCCTGCATCGTTTCCATCCTTTGATCCACTAGAAGAAATCTCGACTTCCTGTCCACATGTGGAGCCCTTCTTCTTGGTGATAATCTTTCTTTCATTTTCTTTGCTGTGATGAATGGTGGCTCTTTCGACTCTGCGTCAGAGACACACTCCATATCTCTGGCTTCACTCACTTCACACTCATCTCATATCAGAGCAGCAACACTGAACAAACTGGGGCTTTTTAAACCTGTGACCTTCTCAGCAAAGTGCATTACAGCCTCTCTCTCAACAGTAAGAGGCTTCTCACCGAGAGAACGTCCTTGGCAGCAACTGAGAAACCATCAAGATTTAATCATAACTGAGTGGAGCGATCCAGACCAGAATCAACGGCATTTCAGATTCTGTTTTTCATTGATTAAAAACAGCTCAACACATCTCTGGTTCAAACTGGTTGTGAACCCAGTTAAACCAGTGCAGAAAATGCTTACCATTGAGTCTAATTAGAATAAATAATGCCCTCGTTTGAAATGGGATTATCCAATCGTTTTCTTTTAATTCCCCCCCACACACACATTTTTCAATACAAAAAGCCCCCAACAAAAATAACTTAAAAAGATTGGTGGTGCAGCTGCAGTCAAATTTCCACTTTGTTTATACGTAAATGCAGGCTTAAAATTGAAGCCTCAGTTGTGATCAATCAAAGCATATCAAGAAAAAAAAAGCACCTTTTGATTGGTTTGGTATTGTATGTGGGACCAATCCCAAGATTCAGATCAGGAGTCAATAGTTACTCATTTCTTCAAACTTTATTTCCAAATATATGCTGATCCAGGCTCATAATTCACATAATTCTGCCTCAACATTTCAGCTAAAGCAGAAAATCAGTCTCAATCTGGCTCAGAATCAAATACTGAAGTCTGACACAAAATCTTTAGATGAACAAGAAGATAGCTTTTAAGGAGAAATTGGCAATATTAAGAAGAGACAAGCCAGAAAATCTCTTTTTCAGAGCCATCTGCTCCCTCTCTGTTGTGCTTTGGCTTTGCATTAAAGCACCTCCCACTGAAGAGGCATTCTCAAAGAGGCGATTTCAAAGAGCTGTCAAAGAGACTATTTCAACAAATATGTACAAAATTAAAACTATCAAGAGTAAGAAATTTGGCTTTGATGAGGTTTGATTCACTAGTTCTATGTAGCTTTGATATTACTCGGTAAATCAGTATTTATGTAGATGATCTTAACCAAAATTTGCACTTTGAAAATCAAAGTGAACCAGCTTTATTCTCAACAAACTTCATGTTACTATCAGATATTGAGCTCATTACCAAACATGTGTCGTGTAGAACCTACTGTAGTTTGGTTTGCATAGCAGCGTGGGATAAACACTAATGATGTCCAAGTTTAAAATAACGCAGACCGCTTTTAGTCAGGTTTAATATATGTTGCTAATAAATTAAAGCCCTGCACTCACCCACGCAGTCGCAGCACTCTTCCCAGAGATCCCCCAGACAGAGCATGCAGTCTTTACAGCAGGAGCAGTTCCCATCAGACGGACGACACTGACAAAGTTCCTGCAGGATACACATGGAAATGTGTATTAGCATAACACAGCAGCATGAAACAAAAACCAGGGATAATCTGCAACAGCCCTCAACACCAGAATACAGAGGAAAAAACAGAATAATTGGATTTAATTTCACTTCATACATATTTAAACTGTCGATAAAAAACATAATTTAAGTTAGCATGAAAGTTCCTTCTTATATTTACCTTATTCTTTAAGTTATGTCCGTAAAACATACAGTACGTAGTATGACTGGCATCTAGTGGCAAAGATGGGAATAGCAAGTTGTGAATGGATGGTGGCCATCAGTGGCCAAAATTCTCCCAGACAATCTGTGAGTGGATGGAGAGGCTTCAGGAGCAGCGATGACTGAACTAAAGGTAACTCCTTCAACACTGTTTACACATGACATGTCTTCTGCTATCCCTTTAACAAATTATTTATCCCAAACAGTGCTGTAGCACCAACTAAACAAAGCCAGTTTTAAAGTTTAGTTGTTTGTCCATTCAGAGATACCATAGTGAAAATGGTGGCACAAACATGGCGGCTGCCATGTATGTGTGAACCCACAGTTAGTAGATACAAATGGCTCATTTTGAGAGAATAAAAACATGTTATATTCCTATAAATCCTATGTGTAAAAAGGTATAGTCACAATGCAGACGTGGATATTCTATGTAGGCAACAAAATATGGAGAAGCATCATCACCACCAGCCCTTTATGCAGGAGACTACAATGAACTTGTTTGGTATATGGCAATAGTTCAAAGACCAATACAGGGGATCAACTAAATTACACAGGAGTTAACCAGGTTTATCATCCAGAATCTGAAGAAATGTCTATTTCTATAGCTTTGGCCAGAACTGTTGCAACTAATCCTAGATAAAAAAAAAAAAAAAAGAATATGTGCATATAATGTGCAACTATCCTCACTCATTAAAATGAAGCCTAAATATTTGTTTGAGATGTATTGAAGGCACTACAAAAGGTAAAAAAAAAAATAAATCCCACAGCAGACAGAAAGCAACATTTAGACAAGCTGTTCAAACAGGAGGTGTGCCATTAAATCATCGACAGAAATGACAAGAGCAGGTTTGCAGATAGGAAGTAACAATTACAGGACACGAGCTGTTACAAGACACAGAACTGTAAGCTGTACGTGGCATGTGTGGTATCTATCGAAAAATGTGAGACGTCCAAGGACCACAGCGATAACTCAGAAAAAGGAGAAGCATTTCCACTCATGAACAGAACAGGTCTTGACACGTTTACCTTCACAGCATTCAATTTTTTTTTCTTTTTATGTAACCTGAGGGGAAGATAAAGGTGCGACTGAGAGGCACATTTCAGCCTTTTTTTTTATAATAATAAAAGATAATTGCACTATTTACAACCAGGGTCACTGGGTCTGATAGTCATGTTTCACTTGAAGCGAACACACCAAGTATGAACAGAATTTATTAATACACTCATGTTTCCCTCACTGCATCCCTCACCTCACTTATTAGGACATCAGACGTTTTTTAGTCCATTCAGGTCTTAAAACTCAAACCTCAAACACTGTTGTGTTATATCGCATAGAAGGAGTGGGCCTAATAACTAAGTAATGCTGCCATTAGAACTGAGATGTTAGTGGCAGTCAGGCTTTGCAAGTCAAATGCACTTAATTAATTATAAACAGGTCTGAGCACCTGAATAAAGGCAGAAGTTTTGGTAGTTTCCTCGTCTGACACATTCAAGTGTCTGTTCACACAATGCCAAGGAGGAAAGACATCAGCAATGATCTTAAGAGAAGCAACTGGTGCGGCCCATTAATCTGGGCCGTTAATGTCCATCGTAAGAAAGATAATTCACAAAGAAAACATTATACAACGACTGCCATTTTCCCTCCAAGATACAACTGTGCAATGGCCTACATCTCAGATTCCACAGGTCTCATTTTGCATCTGTATCATTATAATAAGAAGAAAAGGGGGGAAGCTGAACAAGTATGGTTTGTTTGAAAGGTTTCCAGGAGCTGCTTCTCTCTAAACAGAATATTAGTGTACAGCTTAGGTTTACCAAGTTGTATCTGAACACACCACATAACCAAAGTAGGGATGCTTGGTCATAGCAGCATGTTTGGAGAAAACCAGACACAGCATATAAGCACAAACATATCATACCAACTGTCAAGCATGGTGGTGGAGGGGGTAGTAATTTGGGCTTGTTTTGCTCCCACATGACCTGGGCACCTTGCAATCATCGAGTCAGAACTCCTCTACGTGCAAAAAGCCATCTGTCTTACAGCTAAAGCTTGGATCATATTGGGTCATGCAATAAGACTATGAAGCGAAAGTGAATGAAAGGAACAAAAGAAATAATCCTCAACAGATTGTTTGAAAGAGAAGAAAACCAAAGCGTTGCGATGAGCCACAGTCCAGACTCCATCCTGATTGAAATGCTGTGGTGAAATCTTACGCAAGCTGTGCGTCAACACAGGATCACTTACCTCAATGAAGTGAAGGAGAGGTATTTAGAAGAGTTGGGCAAAGAAACGATGTAAAAGGCAGATAATGTTGTAGAGAATATGATAACTTTGTGTCTCGGCTGCTTAAAATGACTGTATGTGATTGCATTTGGGCAGAAAGTGAAGCCCTTTAGTTAATCTTTCTTGATCAGTTCATGAGACCTCGCACGCCACTTGCTCCTGTGTTATGGCTGATACATCCCATCTTAAATGTGACTCATTTCCCCACATCTCTGCAGAGGCGGTGGGAAACGCAACATTAGCATGACCCAGAGAGTTACTTAGTCAGTTAATGGAAAATGGGTTGAAATAAACCCTCTTTTCTTTACTTTCAGTTGATTCTTTAGAGGCTTACAGTTTATTTTAAAGCACTCAAGCCTGCGTAAGGTCTTTGTTTTGGAAATTTAAATAAGAATTAGATGCATTTGTTAGAATACAACTTACAAATCATGTGATAGAAACACATCAGTGTAAAATAATCTGATTAAATGTATAATTACTAGTTAAATGCACAGATTTGAGTTTCCTCTTCATCAACAAGCCTGTTTATATGGCAACAGCAAAGCTTCCTGCTGAACTTCGACTGTTCAATCTTTAAAGGAGGTTGTTAGTACAAAAAAAAAACCCTGTGCAAGCATAAAAAATGGAGACTGCTGCTGATCCCAATGAACAAACACACAAAAACAAATGAGTTCCTGCGCTTTAGTAGCTACAGTTTGTGTTTAGAGTTGTAGCGCCAGTAAAGGATACAGAACAAAAATCATGTAGGTAGGGCTGAAAAGTGGGCGAGACTGCCAGAAGAGCTCCTCTTCCTCCCCTCTGTTCCCTCCTGACACAGAACAGGGAGCACATTCCTCCACGTCAAGGTCACGATGATGGGGGAGGAAGAGGAGGGAGGGAGGGAGAAGAAAACACCTGGAGAACAGAAAATGACTGCTTCCCCCTACGACAGCACACTTTCCTCCTCCTGAACCCCTCTCTCTTTTGTTTGCTCCCTCTTTCTCTTCTCCTCTTTATTTTTCCACCTCTCTTACTGCCTGCCTGCCCCCCCCCCCCCCCCCCCCCACTTCTCTTTTATATCTTCACAGAAACCATCCCCTCCCCGTAAACAGCCTCAGCCATGATAAAAGACTCTCCAATGACTCACAAGTGAGGGATTGCAAAACCACACACAGCTCACTTAATCACCGGCCTCTCTATCCCCAAACCTCTGATCAGGATCTGATCCCATGACTTATTATGACTCTCAAAGATGGTATTATAAAAACTAAACAGCTGCTCAGGGGACAAAACATGCGGCTCTTTCACAATTCAGAAAATAATACTTTCTGTACATGAGAAAAGGAGCTGTATTTCAGATGGCGTTAGCGATTTAGCCTTGAGGCAGCAAGAAAAAGCTTTGTCTGAACATAAACCAGTTAGCCTATTCTTTAAATGACATTTTGCTATTATATCTGAAATCACATTCATGTTTTTCCCCTTAAAGCTGACAACATTAATGCTACTCATGTCTGTGTCAAGCATGAAACTAACAAAAGGACTAAAAGCTAGATAAAAATGGCTTGCCTAGCTAAGTTACTTATTCAATTTAGCTTATAAAGCTAAAAGAGGGAATGTTAGTTGAAATTTTAACTTAAAGAGGAAATTTGGCAAATCTGTATAGAAAAGTGTCTCATGACTGCAACATTAACCTTACAATACTAACTATGCGCTTAAAACAGCTCAAGGACTATTAGCTTGAGATTAAAATAGCTAATCTAGCTAAGTTAGCTAAGAAATAATTAGCTTTGTTAGCTTTAAGATAAAAGTTTATGAAGAAACTGGATATTAAGCCTTTATTTTACATCAGTGTCCCAATTCCATTACAAAATTGAGGGAAAATGTCCATTTGCAAGACAAGACTGAGAAAATGTAATTAACACATCTGCAAAGTAAGAATTCAACGAAGAGGCAATTAACTAATTTCACAACTTCAAACAGAGAAAGCCAACTACTCTGACTCAATTTGAGCTTTAAAGTGCAAGATAATGTAAATTACATCTTTCAAAGGGCACAAATACCCATTTCCAGATTAATGGTCTAATTGCGAGGCCTAGTTTAATTTTGTATGATTTCTAGTACAAAAGAAATAACTGGCCTCTTTAAGCCCCCTTTCCCTCTTATTGACTAATTTCCAGAAGCCTGTTGAAGGGCAGCACAAAGTGCTTAATTGTATTTATGGTATATAATTGGTGATTTGGGCCTATTGTAGTTGACTTAGTTTCAGTTGACACAATTGAAAAAAGTCACCAGTGTTGATCTTCACCCATCTTTCACACTGAAATAGTCCCAAGTTACAGAGAAGTTTATGATACAGCTCATTCACTCATTCACCTCCATTAAAATCCATCTATAATTACATATATATATATATATATATATATATATATATATATATATATATATATATATATATATATATATATATATACATAAAATCATATAATTATAACATAATTATAAGTTATAAGTTTTCTACTTATTTGAAATCTTCTTGTTTCAGGGCTGGTTTTAAAACAAAGCAGGTGTTCTATATCATGTTTAGTCAGTAAAAATAAATAAGTTATACAAAATGTACAAAAATAGAATACCAAAACAAATGGGTGACTTTTCCGACAACTACAGTATTGCAGCTATCTGATCACCAAACATGATATATTTTTTAAAAGTATGCCTAAAAAAACATCTATTTTTGTTCTTAATTGTTTATTTGACTTAAAATTTACATATAAATGTAACTTTGTGTTGTACACTTCATCATTCACCTCTGGCATTTTAGAGAATAAAAAGAAAACAAAGTGATATTAATAGCTAGACTAATCGAGGCAGGCAGTCCTAGTAACCCTCTAGCAGCTGAGATGGATGAAGTTATCTTAAAGAGCCCTTTTTAGGCTTCCCTCGCTCTCAAATGGAAACCACTGCAATCAGTCAAACCTCAGCTGCAACGAGACAAAAGCAGTGTGGAGAGAAAGTGAACATGCGCTGCCTCGTCCTGCAGAGCGAGCGAGCGACCGCTGCTGAGTTTCAGCTTTGAAATCTGCTGCCCCACCCTGCTTGGTCTGGCCGGAGCTGGCTTGTGAATCTCTGCACACTTCTCTGGCTCCTAAATGTACATTTCCCTCAACCAACCTCCCCCCACAGACACACACATATAAACACACCTCCTCCTGACCTTAGCGTTCCCTCCCTCCTCTACCTCCGCTCATGTTCTCCCACCCTCAGGGGTTTAAGGGAATTCAGACAAATGACTTGAGATGGCAGCAGAGCGTAAAAGCGAGCGCCAGACAGCAGATCCCACTAATCACACGCAACATGGAGCGTCTACATAGAGGCTAGAGGCAGAGAAGTTTCTCCTTCACAGCACACACACCATCGCTCTCGCCTCTGACAGCTAGCGGGTTGGTGTCGGTGGGGTCGTGGAAGCTACAGAGCTCGTCGTCCTGAGCAGGAATCCATCAGGAGAAATAAGCCTCCTGGAAGTAAAGAACAAGCAGCGCCGCGCCTGCTGTAAAGAAACCGAAGCCAGAGGGAAAGAGTTCAAGATGAAAACAAGTCTTCGAAAAGAAGAAGACAGAAATCCACCAGAGACTGAAATCTGGGAGAAAATTACCCATTTTCTTTGACTTGTTCAGCTCACATATGCACAGAGCAGACAGACTCCCAATGTAAGATGTGGAAAACAACATCATGTGCTGCGCTGAAAACAACTGAAATAGCTTGTCAGGTCATTGCAGGTCATTTGTTAAAAAACATTTCCAGATGTTTGCTTCTTACTGCTCTTCATAATGTGGTAGCATGCAAACTTTCTTTGTTTTTAATATCTAAAATTAATACTTTAAGCAGCTTTTGGCTCCATTAAAAATAACCAGTAGTCACTAATTTGTGAAGTCTTTGCAAACTAAATGATTAATAGACACCATTTATGTAGAACAGAGCTGCACATTCTAGTGAAAATATCTTGTTTTATTCCCACAAATAGGAACATCTCGGTGATAGCAGCACCGTCAGGAATAAGATTTGTCTTAACATGTAGGTAGGTTTGATACAATAAGCAGTAGTTATTTTATTTTGATGCGCACCATCGCAGGACTGGTGGTAAAGTCCATGCACAAAAACCACCAGTCTGATGTTCCCACGACCACATCAAGCTTAGCAAATGCCTGTCAGTGATGGAAATTCAGCTAAATGTCCCATTAGAAAAAGGCTCATTATTGGTGCTCAGTGTAAATATTATGTATATATAAAAACCCAAGGAAACTTCTAGAGCTTGCAGAGGACGTTTTTTGCTTAAGAAGTTATCAAATGCAGTATGTTATAGAAATTTGAAAAAACAGGGAGGATACTTCACAGCAACCTATTTAATTATAAAAAAAAAAAAAAAAGTAACCTTCACAAAACTGCCCACATAAAGAAAATAACAGGCAGTGGTACTGTCTCACTGCATGACAGAAAGTCAAAAATCACCTTTAAGAAGTATGTTTTCAAACTTATGAAGACTCAAGAAATTGAAGATTAAAAAAACAGCAGTTAAAAAATTCAAGAATAGGCCGATTTAAAAATAAAGCATAAATATAATTGTCAACAGGAGCCATATATCTGTAAAGCTTGCCAAGGCAAAGCAAATTTGTTCAGCACAACACAGCAGCCAGATCACCACTCTGCTTGCTGTGATACTGGACAAGCTCAAGAAAAAAACAGAGCTATTGTGATTTAAGGGTTAATTCATGCCTAATAATCTGCGACACTGCAACTGGGGACTTTATGCGACTCAGGACTCGGTGCAACTGGGGACTTGGTGACGACTCGGTGTGACTGGGGACTCAGTGTGACCCAGGACTCGGTGCGACCCAGGACTCGATGCGACCCAGGACTCGGTGCGACCCAGGACTCGGCGCAACTGGGGACTTGGTGCGACCCAGGACTCGGTGCAACTGGGGACTTGGTGCAACTGGGGACTCGGTGCAACTGGGGACTCGGTGCAACTGGGTACTCGGTGCAACTGGGGACTTGGCTCAGTTTAGGGTTGCAAAATTCAGCTGGTCTGAGTGTTTACTCACACTGCCCCTAGTCGCACTGCACCAGATGACGAGCCTCCCTCCCCGCCTGAGGTTGCGCGACATCGAGACTAACTGAAGAATACGAGACACAACAACAAAACTGGCTCATCTATTGGCTGATGCAGAGCGACTTGTTTCTACCACATCGCAGCAAAACATGGAGCTGCATCAGAGCCTGGCGGTCTTGAGTTGACCACATTTCTATCAGAGCTTTTACTTCCACGTCTGACTGTGAGACATTGCTCCCAGCCATCGTTCTGCATGTGGATGTTTGCTTGGGTTTACCCACAATTCCCTGCATTCAACCCAAAATGCCCTTTGGTTGTAGTCCGCTTTCGGCATTTGGATCCTTTGAAGCACACTGAGACCTTTGTTTTGCAAACCAGAGTTTGCTTGTTTGAGCAGCATCAGAGTTTCGGGACTTTCCAAGCAAACGAACCAAGATTCAAACCAGAAGACCCAGTGTGAATGAGCACACACACTCGGGGACCACACTGGGACCAGTTAAGGTTTATCCACTAAGTTTTTATCGATTAGATATTTCGTCCACGTGTAACACCAAAGCACTACGTTTTGAAAGTGGATCTCTAAGTAAGTAAATCTGATAACGGCTCTGTTTCGTTTTCATGTTGACAACCCTGTTTTTGGTCCGTTTCTGTGGTAACAGGTGCGTTATCAGCAGCTTCGTGGGGACAAAAATTTCTTGATTCAAGTCTGTATTCAAGTCTGTATTTTAAAATGGCACCTTCTGTGTGTGGATGTAGCCTCACTTCTTCATCTTTGCCTTGTTTTTCTTGCAGGAAAGATTATCTGTTGCACTGCTGATAGCTGCCGGCATGCTCGTCTTGAGACCACATGCTGTTTATGAGTTCACTCCGTCCACATTACACATCAGCTGCAGTTCAAACAGATATTAAAAAATGAAGCAGCAGCAGAAACTGCATGGCACCACCCTGCAGGGTCTTATATTTCCCCTGATGCTTTTATGCATCAGCTCCCTACATAAAGCAGATTAGCTGAGGGAAAGGTGCACTTTTTCCAGATTATCTGGGATACAAACATCACTATGATTTGTTTTGTATGATTTGGGGCTTTAACTATTCAAGAAGCTCATTTTTAAAGGAGTTAAAATACCTGAATATTTTTTTTAAAAAGCCTTCAAATGGCTTGTTTTATTCGTGGGTATTCATCTTGATGCGCAACTGGTAAAGACTAATCCTGTGCTCATTGGTGTCATCTGATTTAACAGTTTGCATATTATATTTCTAGACAAAAGTCTTTATTTGCATAAAAAAAAACCTGTTAACTTCCAGCTCCCTGCAGCTCACTCTCACACTGGCTGAGGTGAAATGGCCGCTGAGGTTAATGACTGTACTTTACAGATGTTAATGGGAGAGGCAGGACGGAGGACAAGCAGCAGCAAATTCAACTCGACAGGTGGAGGGAAAGACAGGCCCACACCTCTGCTGGCTTTTCCCTGAAAATTATGAAAACACAGGACAGGATCTGTGGTGGGCAGCACCCCTCGTACAAACACAAACCGGGCTGCAGGCAGGAGGGGGGAAAAAGTGACAGGGAGGAAATGATGTTAGAAAGTCAACAAGAAAAAGCCGGAGAGGCTCACAAGAGTCCGAGAAGGAAATCAAAGAGCAAATCTAAAAGCAGATCAGGTGAAAGTCGGATAAATTCCCATCTCCGCTCCCTGGAAAACAATCCTCCATCTATCCTGACTTCTCTTGGCTTATCGGAGGAATGCATCTGCATTCTTCACCACACATCCCATCTTTGTTCCCAGCTCCAGATCTCCATCTCGTCCTGGCAGATCGTAGCTCGACTTTGGCTGCTGCTGGAGATTTGTTATGATGAGAACTTTCTTGTGAAGAGCTGATTTCAGCTCCAAAGTCAAAGGAATGCTGCCGTGTACTTTTATGAAAGTTTCCACAGCTTAAAAAAAGCAAGTTTGGACTATCTGAGGCTCTCACGTTAACTCCTAATATGAGTTTTTATCAGGAGAATCAACAGTGTGTGTTTATGCGAACCAGCTGTAACGCCGGAGGAGGAAAAGCCTGAACTTGGCTGCACTTCCCTGCTTTTATCTGCAGAGAAAATCAACACACTTGGAGCTAAGTGCATCATTCAGCCGAGACTAATAGAAATCTGAAAGGCCTGGAAGGCCAGAGAGAGTCTTACCTGGATGAGACACTTGCTGACGTCGCTCGCGCAGAGGGCTTTGTTGCAGCCGGAGGTCAGAGATAGTCCTGACAGGAGGAAGAGGAGAGCTGCGGTGGCCGGGAGGATCAGCTGACCAGGCCTCATCCTGGCAGAACAGGAAACACCTACAGCAACAGGAGACACAGGGCAAACAGGAATAAACACAACCTTCAGAAAAAAGATGACAAGAAGCTGAAACAGGCAAAAACAAAATCATCTAAGGAGCTTCTGATCAACTTCGACAAAGTAGATGCAAATGTGTTGCAATCATACTGGAAATCACTACTTTCTCATGCAAAAGAATTCCAAAAGGCCTGCTTCAAATTTCATTCAAAGCCAGTTTACTGCTTACTTTCACACATCTGGCAACATCAGCTCCCTTCCCTTCAGTTTCTGCCCGCATGTGTGGAGCTTTAACACAATCCGATCTCTCTGCTGTGCTTTTACACCTCAACACTTGCTGCACATTATTCCCCTTCTCATGACGGAGAGGGAGAGAAAACATGTGAGGAACATTAGCTCTCTCATTCCTGAGCGCGTTTCTTCACCTCTTTTTTCTCCTTTAGCTGAAAACTTTCCCTCGCACGCAGTCACAAGCGAGTCGATCGCAAGAAAAAAAAGAAAACGATCAGATCACGGTATTAGATTAAAAAAAACACACACACAACTACAACAAAAGCTTACCACAACGCAGTTAACAAGGTCTCTGCTTCTCCTTTTTTAAAAGGGGTACTGTGACTGTTTTCTCTTTGAACTTCTCCAGGATGGTGTTCTGCCGCCGCTCAAGTGTCCACTGTGTCCAGAGGGCGTCAGTCTCTGCGCAGCACAAAGCGACAGGCAGTCGGGCGCCTTAAAGGCACACACTCCATTTTTCTAACAAACGTCTGTGGAGGAAAGAAAAAATATCTACCGGGCCTCAGGTCACACACAAGCCAGATGAAAGTCCAGAGGGAAGAATAATCCACCTCAGCGCATCATTAAACTCCAATAATCAAAACTGCGGCCCGTAAAGGAAAAAGTGTGCGCAAAGCTGTCTGCAGCCTGTTCAGGTGAGGTGGGCTCTTGTTTGCCTTCCTTTACACATTCAAATCTTCCCTTTTCAAGCCGCCCCCTCCCCATTAAAGAGTGCTTTTGTCTCCTCTCCTATCAGCAGCCTTGAGAGTGCGCTCATTAGGTGAGAAAGGCCGACTCGGAAGCTGTGAAGCTGATCAGGCTCCCCGCTGAGGCGCGTCCCTGAGTTCATTTGTAGCCCAGCCGCCCCCCAGCACCGCTCCGGTGCTCCATGCAGCTCCACAGGTGTTTACATGTGTTGCGGCACAGTTTTATCAAAGCAACAACAGACCCCACTTCCAGCTGGAGGGGGAGGAAGAAGAAGATGACGACGAAAGGCGAATTTGAATTTTAATCAGTGAATGGTTAGTCAGGGGGAGACTTTATTTACGGTGATTAAGAGCCCCTTCTGATATTATTAAAAGGGAATCAAATTAAGTTTTATTCGTGGGTTTGTTCTGAAGGAATGCACGGGTTGAAATGGCTTTTTTCCTCCAGGGGAAAATCTATTTAAATAAAAGTCATCTCGTGATATTTTGTGTTTCAGTGAGCCTAGAGTTAATGAATGGGGAGATAAATGAGCTCAGATGATCTTCAGAAAGAAGTCCATTATATCATCCCAGTGGGATTAAAGGTTAAGAGCCACCCGTTGTGTTTCTTCAGCTGGTAAGGGTAAGCTGTAGAAAATAGTTTTATTCGTCTCTGGGTTTGTTGGACACCGATAGCCTCCAGAGTGAAGTGTCCACTGATGATTTTTAACGAGTCAGTGGGATAAAATCGTTCAAAAATATGATTTTTGATAGAATCAGTGGTTTTTGAATAAAAGTTTTAAGGTTTAATAAATAAGTGGCACCGTGAAAATGTTTTGATGCTACATTGAGCAGAAATTAGCCTAATATTTTATCATGCAGTAATTTGTAAACACCACTTCGACTCACTTTACCTTGATCATCAGTTGTCACTCTTTTCAGTCCAGTTTTCAGTCTTTCTAGTCCATAACTGAGCCTTTTCTCACCATTTCCTCTCTTTAATTTCCTGGTTCAGACTACACGAATTCAACTCTTTGGGATTTGGACTGCAGTCAATCGCTCACTCATCCCCCATTCTGCATTGTTGCAGAAGTGCACCTTTACTCATGTATCATGGCATAATCAGACTCGGGATTTAGCGGGCTGGCGAGTCAGAATTTTATTTTTGTCCTACGACGTTTATAGATATTGTCCAATAGGAATACAGAGTGCTCCACTGACGCACAGATGCAAAAGCATGGCGTTGTAAACGTGTTAATAAATTTGTTGCCTGAAGATGTTTGCAGGATAGACTGACCAAAATGGCCAATTCAAAACATGTTTGTCCTTCTTTTTCATGATGTTTATGATAATTTACGACCTTTAACTTCAAAATCAGAGTGATTGGGGAAGTTTTTAAGTCACTTTAGGCCCATATGAAAAGTCACAAAAAAAACTATTTTTCAGCAGGAGGATAATATGCGGACATCGTGTAAATTCTTGATGCGTGGCCCCGAGTAGGCATAATTTCTTTTCTGCTCTATATAGAGAATTACACCATCACCCAAAGAGCGTCCATTGCCATGACTGGCAGCTGCTTGTCCCGCCTCCCCATCATCTCTGAAGATGCTCTTGGCAACGGATTCATTCCTGTGTGTGACGAGTGTGTGACCACTCGTCTAACAAGACACCCAACGAATTTAGGACACGATTGTTGATCTCACAATAGTGACATCATGAACAACAAAAACAAACAAACAAAAACAACGTGTAGTCTGATATCAAGGCATAAGAATGACCATTTCTTAAGAGGCTTCTGTCAAAAGCAGACTGATCAGACGAAGGGTCAGATGCAGCTCTTTGCTGGATGTTTAATGAGGCACAGTCGCCAATATAGGTATTGACCAATATTTGCTTTAAAACTGAATATCAATATTGGGTCGGTATCAGCTGTTTTTTAATTTTTATATATACATACATACAGGTTCTATCCCAAAAATTAGAATATCCTGAAAAAGTTAATTTATTTCTGTAATTCAACTTAAAAGCTGCAATTTACACATTGTATAGATAAATAATATGCAAATCAATATATTTCAAGCTTTTATTTGTTTGGATGTTGCTGATTAGGACTTGCAGCTTAAGAAAACCTCAAATTCAAAAACTCAAAAAATTAAAATACTGTGGAAAGCTCCAGTATTGTAGCTCAGAGTGTTACATTCTAATAAGGTAAGTAATCCAGAACACCTCCATAAGTGCTGCAAGCCTTAAGTCCCTGTTTTGGTTAAGAAGAATTCACAATCATGTGGAAGACTGCTGATCTGACAGCAGAAAACCATCATTGACTCCAAGGTGGGAAAGACACAAATAGCCTAGTGATAGCAAAAGAAGCTGGGTGTTCTCAGAGTGTTGTCTCAAAGCACATTAATGGACAGTTAAGTGGAAGGAAGAAGTTTGGAAGAAAACGGTGTACAAGCCGGAGGGCTGACAGCAGCCTGTAGAAGATGGTCAGCGTTAAGTTTCCCAGTCTGTGATGACCTGGGGTCCATGTCAGCTGGTGATGTTGGTCCTCTGTGCTTCATCAAGTCCAGCATAAATGCAGCCGTCTACCAGGATATTTTGGAGCACTTCATGCTTGCTTCAGTGGACCAGATGTATGAGGATGCAGACTTCATCTTCCAGCAGGACTTGGCACCTGCTCACATTGCCAAAACTCCAAAATCCTGGTTCAACAACCATGGATCACCATGCTTGATTGGCCCACAAACTCACATGACCTGAACTCCATCGAAAACATGTGAGGCATCGTCAAGAGAAAGCTGAACGGGAAGAGACCAAACAATAAAGAAGAGCTCAGGGCTGTGATGGAAGCATGTTTGTCTTCCATAACAGCTGTGGACTGTGAACTGTGGACCCCTGAGCAAGGTCCTTAACCCCCACCAACTGCTCCTCGGGCACTTTAAGTAGCAGCCCACTGCTCTCTGATACTCACAGTACAGAGATGGGTGAAATACAGATCCCTAATTTCCCCTCAGGGATCTTACCAGTATAACAAAAAAAAAAAGGGCCCAAACAAAGTATTAAGTACAGATGCAAGATCTTACTTTAGGAGGCCTGACTTTTTTGCTTTTTGACCCCTCAGGTCATCTGGATCCGGTCTTTTATCAGTTCTCAGAGGCAGAACCTGACATGGAGAAGCTGCGTTCAGCTTCTATGCTCCACATGTCTGGAACAAACTCCCAGAAAGTCTCAGATCAGCTGAAACGCTTAGTTTATTTAAATCCAGGTTGATTACCCACCTGTTCTCAGCTGCATTTACGTAGATTTTATTCAAAAGTTAAAATCCGCACATCTCTATATTCTCTCTTTTTAATCTTAAATGCTTTTAATTTTGAATCATGCTTCTAATTTTTTTTCTCCCTTTTGCTTATGTTTTATGTAAAGCACTTTGAATTGTTCTGTACATGAAATGTGCTATACAAATAAACTTGCCTTGCCTTTTAAAATCCTTTTATAATTGATTTCATGCATATTCAAATTTTTTGAGTTTTTGAATTTGAGGTTTTCTTAAGCTGCAAGTCCTAATCAGCAAATAAAAGCTTGAAATATATTGATTTGCATATTATTTATCTATACAATATGTAAATTGCACCTTTTAAGTTGAATTACAGAAATAAATGAACTTTTTCAGGATATTCTACTTTTCTGGGTAGTACTTGTGCGCGCGCATGTGTGTATATATGTGTGTGTGTACAGAGAGAGAAAGAGAAAGAGAGAGAGAGAGAGTGTGTATATGTATTATCATTTGATAGGGACAAAGCATACAGGAAAAACTTGAAAATATGCCAGATTTAGCCAAAAGGCTCTCTGAAAATAGAAAATACATGAATATCTAATTGTAAATTAAACTGTTATATATTGATAAATTATGTTAACAGGTGGATTTTGGTAGCAAACCCATAGAATGTCATTTTTTTGTTTCCAAAAAAAAAAAAAAAAAAAAAAAAGAAGGATAATCTGAGGGGCATGGCAAAAACATAAGGCTGCACCCACCATGCAACATTATGTCTCTGGCAACTACTTGATCTGCAACAGTATTTTTCTCATTTCTCACAAGGATCTTTACAAAATTTTCAGCTTGAATATCGGTATCGGCCATAAGAAGCAGAAAATTATCGGCGCAGTATCGGTTGAAATCTTTCATATCGTGCATCACTACAAGATGTTGGATTCAAAACTCCCTTGAGCTGGTTTGTTATGCTTTAGTGGTTTATAGATCAGTGTTAAATGAACAAACAAAACCCATTCTTAGAGTGGTCAGGTCCATGGACTGGACCGACAATAACTGAAAAGGCAGTGAATGTCAAAAGAAGAATTGGATAAGAATTTTTGTTGTTTACCAGAAAGCCTATGTTGGAAGCAAAATATGAAGAAATGAGAGGATTTAGACTTTCGCTCATTACCAAAATGAATAAAATACTAGTCAAAGCTAGTGTCTTACAACAAACAGTAATTTAAAAATTTTTTTTTAAAATTAAGATCTTCTCCCAAAACATTTCTAAAGGTAACAAAAAAGTTTTCAAACATTAAAAAAAAGGTGTTTCTGTACATATGTAGCAATGACTTATTTAACTGTAGTGCTAGTTTTTACAGTGTTAACCTTTTAAGTTAAATTTTAAAGCACAATAATGATCAAGTCATTGATATTTAGGGAGTTTAATCAGCAGCCAAGTGGGCGTGCATTGCTATCTACAACGACCCCTGCTGGCTGAGCAGAGTACTGCACCCTTAGGCAAACCCAACGTTCTACTATTAATAAATTACACAACACATAATTTAATTTCACAACAAATAAAATTTATTCAATTATATATTACAAATATGTACAAGTCATGTAACAAGTAAATATTAAAATAGACATTTTTTTAGAACTATCGTTCAAAAGGCATTATGTTGAAAAAATAGGATTTGTTGTGATCTCACATTGAAACTGTAAAAGTATTTTTTTCCTTGGAAGCCACAACAGACTTTAATGTGCGCAAGACACAATGGACAACACGTGAGGAGTGATGCTGCGAAAGAGACGTAACACAATGTTGGGAAGAGGAAAAAAGGAAATTAAAAATAGCTGGAACACTTTAGTAAACCTCACAATTAAGTCCACAGTACAGCTTTTTAGGAAAAAAGTACAAACATCGCAACGCATGCACAGCATTTAATTGCCAAAGTCAAAAAACACCAGCTGTGGCGTGGAGCTCCAGATGAGGAGGGAAGAAATGGTTAAAAGGAAAAGAACACAACAAAAGCCAACACATGCTTAAGAGTTTAAGCCAACAACAACGAGAACATCACGGACGAGGACACTCGATATAAAAAGAAACTTTGGTCCATTAAAACATCAGACGGAACAAGTTTACAATCAAAATATCTATTACTTTTTGTTTTTACAGGTTTGAAACAATAATTACATGACTATTTACAAATGCACATTTTTTTTATGTATAAAATAAGTTAAAAAAATTAAGAGCACAGTCTGTACACAATGTATGAACACTCACTTTGAAAACAATTGAAATCTTTCGGTTGCGTAACCCTGCTTGATGAGCAGCAGCGATGGCTGCTTTGCTCCGCCCGGCCAGGCTTTGGTCTCTGCTCCCTGGGCTTCGCCTGTGACCTGGACCCCGGTTTTTCTGCTCGGTCGTCCCCGTGGTTTTCCTATTTCTGCCTGTAAGAGCTCTGGAGTAAAAATCCTCTTTTCTAAGTGCTCCGTTGTTTTAGCGCCACATTCGAAGTGCTTCACATTTTTCTTCTCCTGTCTGAATGCACTGCCGGCCGCTCGTGTCGGTGATTTGCACACGTGTCCTGCGGCTCATATTGGGGTCAGATCGAAGTCGTCGTTGACCTCCACGAGCGGGATGTAGAACTCAGGGATCTCGAAGATGCTGGTGGACTTGTAGGTGGCCGGATCCAGCTCCTGCAGCTTTAGCTGCCACTCCAGACGCTGGACGGCATTCAGAGCTGCCGCCTCGTGCTGCTGCCTCATCAGGAGACACGTCTGTGGAGGGAAAAGCAGATGAAACTGAAAAGAAGAGCAGAGTTGTGCATTTTCCACTGCTCATCTGGGGTCGGGTTGTGAGGGGAGCAGTCTATGCAGAGATGACCAGGCTTCCCCTTCCCCAGCCACGTCTTCCAATGCTAACAAACCGTTCTGGGTCTTCCCCAGGCCCTCCTCCCAGTGGGACAAGGCCAAGGCCACCCCAGGGAGACATCCAAGGGGAGGGGATCTCATTCTTTCGGCCACTACCCAGCTCATGACTACAGGTGAGGATAGAACATAGACCGACTAGTAAATCCCAGAGCTTCATCCCGACAGACCCATGCAGAGTCTTCATCACTGCAGACACTGTACCGCTCTGCATGCCGATCTCTTACTCCATTCTTCCCTCACTCATAAACCAAACCCCGAGATACCCGAGCCCCTCCACTCACAGAGGGTTCTCATTCCCGAGCTGGAGAGGATACTCCACCCTTTTCTGGCTGAGCACCATGGTCTCAGATTTGAAAGTGCCGATTCTCATTCTAACAAAAGTGCATCATCTGCAAAAAGCAGAGACCAAGTCCTGATACCACCAATCCAGAACCCTTCAACACCTCAGCTCATAGACATTCAGTCCATAAAACTTATGAATATAATGGTGCCAGGTGCAGCCTTGGCAGAGTCCACCACTTTGGCATGAGTCGTGCAGGAGCGGACAGCCAGTGCAAGGGTCCGGTACTCCACGACTACAAAGTTGATTATTGAATTGTGGCCTCATGTCCTGGTGCACTTTGTGCATGAACATGCTGTCTGAAATTAACCAATTACACCCCTTCAGGTCTCAGTCATCGCCTTTGGAGCATTTAAGCCCCCCAGTAGCATGACAGAGTCCCCAGCAGGAGTCCTCTCCACTTCCACTTCAATGATTTCAAAAGCTGGGGTGAACTCCAAAGTACAGGCAGCCTGTTGTTTTGTACCCTATAAAAACCATCATTTATTAAATCAGCCTCAACTTTACCAAATGTTGACGGCAAGTGTGCCAAACAGGAAACGCAGAACCTACAAGATTGCAAAGTTCACAGCTTCATGAACCAGCAAAATTACAAAAGGAAGAAAATCTTTCACCTGTAGGTTTGACAAAAACTTCATCCACAACAGCCGCTGCAGGAAAATGTTTTAGTCAAGCAAACATGCACCATTTTCTTTTCTGTGGCACAAATAATGAGAGATGATCTAAAATCATCTTATATGTCGGTCACTTCTCACAGTGTGTGTTCATCAGTGCCAGCCTGGAGTAAGGCACAAATTGCATCAATGTTTTCATGGCAACAACTTCTGTTTTTTATGAATATTGATAAATGTGAGGCCACAGTGGAGAGCAGTAGCTTTTAAGTTATGTTTTTAGTTTATTCACAAGTTGAGAAAGAAGATTTACATAAAAAGATTCAAGTTTTCACAAAAACCTGCAGGTTTTTCAGGCAAAAATTAACCAACTTGGGTCTTAATGGGTTAAACTGAATTAAAATGAGGCCCATTTACTTTTTATTATTAACACAAATAATTTGACCCATTAACTAGGGCTGGACAATTAATCAAATTTTAATCGTGATTTCAATTTTGCTTTCTCACAATCATAAAAACACTGTAATCAGAGAAAAACAATTAATCCTGAAGTGAACAGACTTATTTATAGGAAGCAAACTGCAGGGAGTATAGAACAAGAATGCATGTAGACTGAGTATTCATTTTTATTGCTATTATTATCTTCAATAATATTCTTATTGTACTCCTTTACTTGTTTCTAATTTATTTCCGTTTTTCTTTTTTTTTTTTTTTAGTTATATTTGAGGTTGAGCTTTGATCGTTCAAAAAAAACTTTGTATAATCAATGAATAATTGTGTATATTAATCGTGATTTCAATATCAGTCAAAATAATCGTGATTATAATTTTTTCCATAATCGTCCAGCTCTACCATTAACTATAGATAAATCACAATTAATCAAAGAAACAGTTTCCTAAAGCGCCCCAACAGTTCAGACACCAAAGATAATTTTACTCTCCAGCAACTGAGAAGCTGAAACTGGAGAACTTTCTGCAGATTAAACCCGAAAGGTTCAACATCATCTCTTACCTTCAGTTTGTCAAACTTATCGTCGACATCTTGTAACCAGGACATGAACTGCCTGGCGTTGAACCGGTCTCTAACAGACGTTTTGCCATCATCATTCTGCAGATAAACAAAAACAATGACTCAAACACACTGAACAACGCCTTAAATGACGATAACGTGCAACACATCAGACTGAGATACACGCAGTGCAGCCTGACCTGGACATCTTGAGGCATGTTGTACACTTCTGCATCCAATAAGACGGTGCAGGCACTGAAAGGCAGAGTCTGATTGGCTAGTGTTCTTGCTGCACGGTAATGAACTCGTAAGACTTCCTGCTCATTTGAAACAATCAGCTTTTCCTGAGAGAAAAAAAGAGTAAAGTCAGTTAAAAAAAAAAAAAAAATCCAACCTTTACTGTACATGTGTGAGAAACTTTAAAAGTTTCCAATCAGATTTTAATGTTTTTAAAGTGGTGGTATCACGTTAGCAACGTGTTACATCACTAACAGCTGACATCTGAAACACACAAGGTTAAGGAGACGTACCCTTTCGATGCTGTGCTGCAGTCGTAGTTTCATCCGGACCACCTCTTGCTGCTTAAACATCTCTTTTAGCTGCTCAGGTAACGATGGAGGTGGAGTTATCTGCACAGGGAAAAACACGATCATGACTGCAGCTGCACATTTCCATGATTAGTGCATCTCATTAACTACATAAAAAATTCAAGTCTATTGGGATCAAGTAAATGAACTCTTCAGCTGCACTTTTTCTTTTGTTTCACCTCCCAGTTACGGCTTGCTGATGGCCACATGGGACACACGAACTGAAACTGATCATCATATCAGATGATCTGTCAGAGCTGCATAGGAAGGAAGGCCCAGAGGCGTTGACTGACTGACTTTATGTAAACAGCACCGAAGTTAATGTAAACACAGGAGCTGAATCAGCTTATTAGGATGCAGGGTCGGTGTTTACAACACAACCCTCCCCACCAGAAAAATTACCTGTTCCTGTCATGAAAGGGCACAAAGAAGAAAAGTAATGATCATGGGGTGATGAAGAAAAACAGCATTCAGCATTCAGGGGATGTAAATGTTGGTCTATGAGCAGTTTAAGGGTGCACCTTTGAGAAATGAGGAATCGTGGGACAACAGGAAATGTCGAGGCAGCATAAACATGAAGATGTGAAGAGATTTCCTGAAGGAAATCACTCATCACAGTAAAGGATTTCAGTGCAACAACTATGCTGCTTATTTTCTTCTCCTCAGGTGATTTAACTGAGTAATATAAATGGAGTCTGTTGCCAGATAGAGAGTGGACACCAACATAGACAGTTGCCATGTCCAACTTGGCTGCTAGATGTCAGTAACTGTTAATTTAAGGTGCAACTTAACAAATAAAATGAAACACTTGGATCACACTTAATGATTAAGATCTTAACCTGAGCGTGAGATTAGTAGCATCTCACAAAAGAAATAAATGTGCAGAGGCAGCAGGCTGCAGCACTTCTGGAAATGAGGACAAAAGGCCTGTCTGCAAACTTGATGCTGATGCAATATCCAAACTTATACATTGTGTTGCTGCTGGCAGCTGACCAGTGTGGTTGAAACACACACACACACACACACACACGCTGGTGTCTCCAAGAAAGCACTGACAATCCAGTGAATACAATTACTTCAGAAACCCTTCTTACTGCCAGTGATGCTGATGTTTGACACTCAGAGGAAAGAAACACATTATGACATTTGGAGTTGTGCCCAGCTTTTCCTACAGTTTTAGTTAAGTGCAGACTTTGGGAACTTTTAGCAGCAGCTGAAAATTAAAACCTTCAAAACGAACCCTCGTATGTCCAACTGGTAAATGCCAGTTTCATTTCAAAGCAAACTGGTGCTGTACACCAGTTTTTTTTTTTCCAACAGCCTCAAATACTGCACATCAACACATTTTCAGGATGTTAGGATTTTATGACTAAAAACTTGAATATAAAGATGACTCACTGTTGGTATGCAGAGTTTGCTGAGTGGGTTCCCATCCAGGAGGTAGGATCCATTGAAGGTTACATATTCATCATAATACTGCGGTGGTTGGGGTGCGACGCTGCACAACACTTTGCGCTTCTCCTCGATCTTCTTGCGTATGTGCAGGAACTCGTAGTATGGGTTGGCCCTCTCGGTCTGGTAGGGCTCGATTTCCTCCAGCTTTATAGAGTCCACGATAGCTGCCAGAGACTGCTGCCCCTTCTCCTTCTCCTGCTGAGCCGTGGAGCACGTCTGGGAGGTTGACAGCTTGGGCATCTTTCTCTTTCGTGGATGGGGCACGTGGATGTCCACTTCTTCGTCCGCGGGGCGAACTTTAAGCCTGGCCCCTGAGGTATCAGGCTCCCGGTCCCCAGATTGTGGAGAGGAGCTCCCTGAGCTGCTGCTGCTGTCGGTCTGAGCTGCTGGCTGGACGGCGCTTTGACTCAGCTCTTCCACAGCTGATGACGACGACGACTCTGGCTTCTCGTCGGACAGCATGATGTCCATCGGCTCAGAGTGGAGCTCAGTTTTAGAGTCAGACGAGCCGTCTGCACTGACGCCGCCTTCGACTGATGAGCTTTCAGCACTGCTGCTGTTCTCCGAGCTCTGTGTGATGTCAGTCATCTCCTCGGCCTTGTGTTCAGGGCTTGGACAGGACACGCTGTCCTCCATCTGGATGTCCAGACTTGGACCTGCATCGTCACTGGAAGGTCTTGATTTCTTGCAGTCTTGACTATTTACCATTATATCCTCTTGAGAACATTTGGACTCAGTTTTGCCAGGTGAGGACCCCCCCTCTGCCACAGAACTGGAAATGTGTGAGCTGGTGGATGGTACTGGACTCCCCAAACCTTCTGTTTTTAGGGTTTCTGAGCTTATCTCTGGATCATCTTGTTCTGGTTTATCAAGATTCTCGACAGGTTTCTGGTCAGAAACCTGCGTGCTTCCTGCTTCTGACTGCAGCTGGTTCTCAGTATCAGAGGATGGAAGCGGCTCTTTCTGCTGGAAGGTTTTTGTGTTTGCTGACGGCTCAGCAGCAGGAGAAGCTGCAGAAATGAAGGGCAATTCAGATTCTTTGTTACATTCAGCCTGTGGGTTCTCCGTCAAACATGGGGCATCTTTCACAACAGCAGGATCAGAGAAAGTGGGAGTTTTCGGCTCTGTGGAGCCCGTTTGAGAGGCGCTGCACTGTGGAAGTGTGGAGTTTTTACATGGAAGATCTCTGTTGAACAGCTGTGGTGTTAAGCATCCAGATGTGCTCCCTTCCCCATCTGTGACGGGATCAGAAACTGAATATTGTTGACTGCCAGCGCTTTCATCAGGTTCTGAGGCTTCTTTTTTTCTCAGCTCCTCTTCTGTGATCACAGTCAGACCAGAACTGGGCGGATGATCAACAGCTTTCGCTTCGGCCAATGAGGAGTTGGCGTCCTCGTCCAGAATCGCCCTGAGGTACGGGGATTCGTGTCTGCCTGACGGCAGCGGCCGGTTACTTTGCAGAACATCTGGAAGACTGTTGCAATCTTTGTCGTGTACAGACGGCGACCTGGCGGCTTGGATGACGAGGGAAGACTGGAGAAATGCAGGCTGGGAGTCCGAGGCTTCCAAGTTTACGTCAGAGTCATACTCGGTGACTCTGGGTGTTAATGTCGTGGCTTGGCAGGAATCCTCGGAGCTGGCTACAGATAATAAAGACACAGACCTGGACATGAGGCCGCAGCGTTCCCCCTCCGGCCGCGGTGATCTGCTCAGACAGTTTTCCACTGCTGACATGACCTTTACGCTGATGGCAGGCAGACTCTTCCCATCCAGAGACAGCGCTCTGGGACTCGTGCCGTCCTTCAGGGATTTCTCTCTGCTGTGGATGTCGGATGATTCGGAGCTTTTTGAGCGGTTTAGCTCCTTATTCAAACATGGTTCTGGTTTGGTTCTGTCTTTAGGTTTGGACTTCCCTGGATCAGCCGGAGGCCGCTGTTTTAGCCTTTCCCGCTCTTTCTGCTTGATTTTTTCCATATGCTTCCGATGCCACAGCTCAATCTCTTGGTCCTTCATGCTGAGCATTCGCTCAAAGCTGGTCTGCATCAGGTCGTCGTTCACGAGCCTTTTTTCTTTCGGCTTTCCGTCTCGTGTTGCTGAAGGGGGTTTTGATTTGGTCTTGTCTGCGTCCCCGTCGCTGGGTTTGGTCTTGCTGATCTTGGCCTGCTGGGAGCGGTCTTTGTGGCGCTCTTTATCCTTGTCCTTGTGTCGCTCTGTGTCTCTGTCACGGTCTCGCCGGTCACGATCTTTCTCTGGAGTTTTTACAACTTCCTCCTTTGATTTTGTAGTTAAAATCTTGCTACTTTCAGAGAGATAACTCTTCTTCTCCTCTAAAAGTAATTTCAGATTAGAGCTTGAGGAAAGACTTCCATCTTTTATCTTATCTCTCTTTTTCCTGTCACAGTCCTTTTCTTTAGCGCGATCAGATTTGCTGTGATCTGTGACCTTCTCTAGAGGTTTTCCTCTCCTATCAGTGTTTGTGCGATCTTTTTCTTTGTGATCTCCAGCGCTGTAGTCTCTGTCCGACCGCTTGTCAAACTTATCTTTATTTTTCCTGCCATCTTCTTGCTTTTTTGTTGTGGATAAAGATTTCAGTTTTTCATTTTCTCTGTAGCTTTTATCTCCAGGCGAGAGAGAAGAAATGCCTCCTGTTCTTTCTTTTTCTTTCCAACGGTCTACTGAATTCTGGGGTTCTGCTTTGTCAGAGTGTTCGGTTTTGATCTTTTTTTCCTTGTCAGGATGCCTTTTCTCCATTTTATCTGCATCTTTATCCTTTCCTGGGAGCCTCTTGTCAGATCTCTCACGTGAGGCTTTTTCAGAGGGCTCCAGCTGTTCCTGATCAGCTGTGATTCCACTTATGGGTTTCTCTTCTATCTCTTCTTTCATGCTGTTGCTCTGCAACGACTCCTCGGGAGTCCGCCCTGAGCCGTGGCCGTCCACCTTCTCGTCACGCTCGCTCGGCTTGGAGTCCTTCACCTTCTCTTCTTTACCGGCAGCCTCTTTTCGCTCTTTTTTCACGGCCTTGTCTTTCTCTCTCTCCTCCCTGGGCTTCTTTTCCTTGCCGCCGGAGTGCTTCTCCTTGGCGTTTCTCTCATCTTTAACAGGAGAGGAATCGGCCGTCCTCTGAAGCGAGCTGTTGTCTACACCTTCTTTTTTAGCTCCCTGAGGATCATCCGTCTCATCACTTTTGAAAAAATTTTCTTTCCAGAACTCTCTGTCAAACTCCAAATTCCTGTGGCCGTCTTTCCTGGCCTCCTTTTGCCTGTGGCGGTTCCTCTCGGCCTCGTACTCCCTCCTGTGTTTATCCTTCTCCTTGTGTTTCAGCTTATGCTTCTTCACAACTTTGCCATCTAAATCTGTCTTCCGTAAGGCACCTTCGCAGCTGTCCACGCTGTTTCCTATGCTGCCATCTTTGTAGGGGCTCATATGGCCGTCGTCCCCGTCCACGCTGGAGTCTTTCTGTTGATGCTTGCTTTTTTCCTTGTGCTTACACCCCTTGGTGCTGGAGCTTTCAGTGCAGTAATCTGCATCTGTGTAGTGGTTGTATTTAACACCGTCCATCGGACACGAGCCGTCACTGATAGAAACGCATGTCTTGATGTTTTCCTGTTTGAGTGGCGTTTGTTTATCTGCCAGGCTGTGGTTCAGTTTTGGAGATTTGATGGATGACAAATGGAAGAGGTGGACGGAAGAGTCATCTTTAGGACTGAAAGACATCTTGAAGGAGTCCTCCTCCCGACCCTTTTCAGTGCTCTCAGACACAGTTGCAAGAGACAGGACTAGAGTTTTGCTGTTCTCTTTCCCATCCTCTTGGTTTTCCTTGTTTTTATTCTGACTTTTGCTCTTCCTCTTTACTTTGCCTTTGTCCTTCTGCTCAGCATTGTCCTTTTTTGACCTTGTGTCTGGCCTGTGGCTCTCTGAGCTCTGGGAGCAGGTGGGCGAGTTTCTTTTTTCCGACAAGCTCTCCATTTCGTCACTGGACGTGTCGGAGTTGCAGTGGGCGCGAGAAGTCTTCTGCTTTTTGGACTTGGAGGCAGAATCCCCCTTGCTGCTCTGCTTTCCCGCCACGTGATTCCTATCTTTGTCCTCCTTCTCTCGCTGCCGCAGTTCCCTCCTGAGGATGTGCCTGTCGTTGAGAGCTTTGCTGAATTCATCCTCCTCTTCCTCGTCCTTAAACTCGTACTCGTCCAGCCCTGGCATGGACGACGAAGCTTTCGTGGCTGGCTTGCCATCAGAGTCCTTCTCGGTATCAGAATCCTCCATGTTGTCGTCCACGCTGGACGGATTAACAGATGGTGGGTCTTCAGATTCTGTGGAGAGATGAAGATCAGTTTTAAAAACAACAGAAATAAAAACACCTCATTCTTTGCTGCAACTACAAACTGTGTTACCAAAGATGGATATTTTGCTTTAGGGTATAACAGACAGGACTATTTGTGTTGTCATACATGATATGAGTTGCACAAGCAAACATTCAGCATCTTGTACAGACCTGAGGAGCTGTCGTCTTGGTCAGATAGCAGCACCTCTCCCTTTAGGAGCTGTTCCAGCTCCTGAGAGTCGGCCACATCTACCGGCCGCTCGCCACGCTTATTGGCTTGGAAGGCGTTACCACCATGACGAAGGAGAAGTTTCACAATCTGAGAGAAAATGTTAAAAATGACAGAGAATCAGAGAATGACAGAGAATATGTTTTATGTGAAAATAAGCTTATTTTGACCTGGACAGAAGCTCATGCTGATCATGTCTGACATACTTGAGTTTGACCTAACCACAGCACCTCATCAAGTTCACTACAGTCAAAGTAGTTTTTTTCCCCCTTTCCTTTTAGGTGTCTTTCCATTTCTCTCTGGGTTTCTTCTTGCAGATGAGATAATGTGACAAGTGCCATGTGCACCGCCTGACCCTAGAGTGTTCTGGCCTATAAAAACCTCCCTTTTGCAGCAGTCCACGAACACTTCGATGCACAGCTGAGCTAAGGTCACAGTTCTAGTTAATCCTGACCATTTAACTGGTTGTTTAGCACGTTAGACATACTTCATGATCTCAGTTCCCCTCCAGTACAGGTTTACTGGGACAAGTGAATGGTTTCTCATTCTACAGCTGCTAACTTTCTCTTCATAAATATATAAAAACATAATGAAATTCAATGCACAGATATTGACTTTGAATTCCTTAAATGGCTATTTTGACAGATGACAACGATGAGGGTGGCACACACACTAAATATCCATACATACTTACATTGTAGATAAATTAAATCTTAGTTTATTATATATTTTTTATCATTGCTTATCATAACAACCTCTTACATGTCTGCACTGTGCAGAGACTTTAGAGTTTTTTCTGTCCAGTTAACTTCTGAGACCTGCTGCTGTGTACAAACTTCAGTTAAAGCTCTTACGTCTTTGTGCCCACTGCTGGAAGCATCGTGGAGTGGTGTGTCATCATCCAAACCCTGCGTATTCACCTCTGCACCTGCTGCTATTAACACCTTGGCCACATCATAGTAACCAAGATTACAGGCCTCATGAAGAGGAGTCCACCCTGGTGAGGACAAAAGTAACATCAGGAAGTTTTCTGGACAAGTTCATCCTGCCATTTTTTTCAACAAAAATGCAGCATCTGCACCAGAGGTAGCGATGTACAGACCGACTGTTGTTTCTGTTATCACACCACAAGGTATCACCCTTAAATCAGCATCTGTTACTCAGCTTCATGTCGTTGGCAACCACAGATTTAATAAAAGCTGTTAAATGATTCTCTCATGTGGCATCGTACCTGCAAAGTCTTTGACATTGACGTCAGCTCCGAGGCTAATGAGCTCTTTAACTTGCTTGGCATCTCCCCGGATTGCTGCCATGTGAAGAGGAGTCTCCCCGCGTTCATTCCTCTTGTTGACTTTGTCTTTTTGTCGAGATGAGGCGCTGCTGGGGACTTTCTTCTGCACAGGGGTTGTTTGTGAGGGGTGACTCGGTGTGGAGTCTGTGGACAGGCACAGAGAAAAACGAATTAAGTGAAGCTTGAAGGAAATGCCGGCAACAGGCTAACAAACATTTTGATCTCTCTCTCTTTTGGGGGATTAAATGTAAAAAGACACAAAAGCTGCTTCATGGATGAGTCAGCTTGTAGTCAAAGCAGCTCTCAAGCAACTGAAACAGGTCATCCTGAGGATGCAAAAACCAAACCATCAAAGTGAAGGCTGAATAAAGGCTGGTGCAGTCTGAAAAAATAAAGATTGCAGGTGAGCTTGGCAACATAATGAGGCCTGAATGTCTGCTGAAAACAGCAGTGGTGGATGATTGTAGTATTCTCTCAATGGCTTAAAAAAAATCTCCATGAAATCCAGCCAAGTGAAGAAGACATTCCAAGAGGAAGGCATATCATTATGCAAGTCTACCATAAAAAGACGACAACACCAGAGGAAATGCAAAGGGCTCAGCACACAGAGCAAAGCATCTCTGAACCTCAAGAATAAAATAAACTTTACTAAAAACATTTTAAAAAGTCAAAGAAGTTCTCACAGCTTCATACGAACAGATTAAACCAACATCAAATCGTACCAGATACGGATGTCCCGGTTTCCGGTATACCACAGTATAAAAACGTAGCGGAATGAAAACCATCACATTTTCTGTCATAACTTCATACCTTCACCGCAGTATGAACTTCATTCCGTCTTATAAAACACAGAGAGAGTGCAAGTCAGGTGTACGCCGCCTGTCCTGACACACTCCCAGTTGGTGGCATTGCCAATTCCATGAATCATCAAAGGAAGAAGTACAGATGTTCCAATAAAGGACATTGTTCAACCAAAATAAGTTGTTTTTATTTACCCAGACACTTAAAAACAATATTTGAGTGCAGTCATGATACCACGGTATACCAATCGTGATATTTTAGCAAAAGGTTATCATACTGTCAGAATTTCATATCGGCACATGCCTAGATGTACCAGAACCACAGTGAGAAAAAAATCGGAGAAACTCTCGGAACAGCTCGATCCGAAGCAAAAATAATCTGTACCAGCAAAGCCAGTGTGGGCATGCAGGGCTTCCAGTGGCACCAGGTCAGTGGTGTATACTGATGAGTTTCTTGCACATGGAACTACCTCTAAAATTTCTTTTTAACCCAAGCAGAGAAGTTTGAAGCACAGGAGAAAACATGTAGCTAGTTTTAATTTTCAGTTGTCCTTTCATAGCTTCCGTTTTATAGAAGTAAACAGCGATAACACGGACATCCCGGAAGACTCAGAACTAGTTGCTGGATAACAGTGGAATATAAGATAGAAAAATGGGATACGCACACCAGAAGTTGATCCTTAAAGATTTAATTAGTGTGACGTTTTGGACGTCTGAGGAAGGTCAGACATGCATTTACATTGAAATGTATGTAAATATTCCAGGCCCCAATTTTAAATAAATGAATTGAAATTGATTGACGAGATGTCTGAGAATAAATACAGTCTCTACAACAGATCATTGCACACCGGCACCAAATCAACTGTGTATCAACAGTGAAACTCAATCAAAAAGGTTTTACACTTTTTGGGGGGTTATTCTCATCTGTAAAGTGCAATGTTATGAATTAAGTTCAAGGTCAGTTTTATTTATATGATACATTTAAAATAGAGTCAACGCTGCCCAAAGTGCTGCACAGGTTTGATACAAATTAAAAAGCACACTGACACAATAATAAAGAAAAAATGCGATGTAAAAAATGTAGAAGCAATAAAAGAGAAAGTAAAAGATCAATGTTGCACTGAGTTCGACCCAAATCGTACACAATGGCAAAACTGCAACACATTTCATTTCAATGTTTTGTTGAGTAAAAATTAATGTTATTTAACCAAGTTACTGTGCGTTTACCTTTACTTTGCTGTACAAAGTAGTGGTTATCCTGCAGGTGGTGAAACATGTTTACCGTAATGACTGTCTTTTCACAGGCTTTATGCACAGCTCCAGTACTTACTGAGCTTAATACTGCACCTTTGTTACCTGTCTTTCATGATTGGATGAACTGATTAATCCAGGTGTGTCTGACTTCAGCAAATGGTCAAACACACCTGGATCAATTAGTTCATTCAATCATGTAAGACAGGAAGCAAAAGTGCAGTATTAAGTTCAGGAAGTACTGGAGCTGTGCATGAAGCCCATTGTCGTCAACAATGACAAATCGGTCATTTTTTTCTATAACCAAAAAATTCCACAACCTAATCCTCTTGAGAGGGAATAACTTGCTCTGTCATACTTTCCCACTCCGCTACGCCTCTTGTGCCACCCGCACGGAACAAAGCAAAGCAGCACAAGCAGCAAAACACGGATGTTGTGTAACTTTGTTTACATTCTGCGCACGAGTTCCACTGATCTGCCGTTGTGGTTCAGGCACGATCTTTTCTGGAAAGTGACGATACTGAGGGATTTATGCAGTACAAAAGGCCTCGACTGAATAATTGTACTCAATTGTGACATTAAATAATCCTGACAACCCTTAAAATAAACCAAATCTCACTGCAACAACAACCAAAGAGAAAGAAATATTCTGTGATAATGCAGATCAATCACCTCATCCAAACTTGACCAAAATGAATTTAAATGCCCCAAACAACCAAAGACAACTGGAGTAAAAAAGTACCACAAATGTGGAAACCCATTATTTATTCATAGACAGGACTTCTGACTCAAGGCAGCCAGCAAAGTTTTCTTAGCCAAAATGATATAACAAAACAAGATAAAAACCTCTTTATCCAGTTATATTTCAGATCCTGTAAATAGGAGACTGTTCTGAACATCTATGTATAACCTCTAGAATGAAAGCTGCATATATTCTCTTCATTTGAATTTAAGAAATTGTGCAGAATGTTTTCAAACGTAACGAGCTTCCCTTCCTGATGAGAAGACCAGACTCAGCAACAAAAGAGAATCCAGATTTACTGGAAACCTGTTGGACTATAAATGAATGACTCAGAAAACATCAAGAAGTATAGTGAAAAAAGCATGAGTCATTGTAAAGTAAATATAGCAGAGGATGTGGTGAGGATGAGAGGGCAGGTACACAAACCTGGACTGTTGGCAGTCATTTGCATCAGTAGAGCCATCTGCTTGCGCTCCGACAGCGGATATCCAAACAAAAGGTTAGGTGCCTGGGACTTTTTGCTCCCAGCCTCCTTCTTCACCTTCTTCTTATCTGGTCCATCTTTATCTGCAACAGAACCAGAAAGATTTTAGGAAAGGGTCTGAAACAAGTTAGCAATATTATCGTCACGGTAACAGATTTTCCTCCTCCCCTTGTATCTGTTGGGCTTGCAGAGAAACAGATGACAAGCATGAGGTCTGAAAAAAAGGGGCAAAAAAGAGCATTCTCTTAAGCCGGCTTCAGATGAACCCCGCCCCCCACTGTCTTCGATCGGTCTAAACACAGACATGCTGAGCTGTAATAGGGGCAGATGCAAGGCAAAAACACACACACATGCATGTGTGTATGTGTCTTTACAGCGGAGTAGTAGCGCAGAATGAGTGGCGTGACTTGAAGAGGACACGGGGGGCTGAAATCGGGCTGCAGCGGTTACCTGCGTATATCCTGCAGGGAGGCACTAATCTCTCTCCCCAGGTCTCACTCGACTGGCCTGGGTCTGAGTCATCTACAGTGCAAAGCAGAGAGGGGGAGAGGGGGGGAGAGGAGGGAGGTGGAAGGGTGGGAAAGCACTGCATTAACGCTCTCACACCCTCCACATTTCACATGTACGCAAATACAGGCAGGCACAGCAGCACACTCGCACTCCACGCTACAGATTATGAGTCATGGCAACACAGGAGACAGGAGAGGAGATCCAATCAGGCGCTGAGCAGAGTCGTTACTCTGCTTCCTCCTACAGCTGCTCAGTACAGGCCTGAGAGGCACCGGGGAAAACTGTCAGGAGGCACAAGCCACCCTCGAAGCAAGTTTACATTTAAAACCTGCGCAGCATATAAATTATACTTAAGTTGAGGGTTTCTCGTTTGCTAGAAAGAAGCAGGACCACACAATGAGAACAATCATGTTGAGCTCTGCAGAGATGAAGACAAACTGTAAAGTTGTAAGCTCTCTATAAACACTGTACGACGTGCAAAGCCCTATTCAGGTCTCAAATCTGATTTACACATTCAGTTATGCTTCAAACTAAATGATGGAAGAGGAATAGAGTTTGCACGAGTAAGAGAGAGAGATTAAGTCGGTTTTAATATGGAGCTGAACACTAAAACAAGCCATTTATCTTAAGTTACTGGTCTATAAACATCAGGGATCAAGGCTTCTGCAAATGGAAATATGAATAATAAAAAAATGCACAATCTAAAAATCCAGCAGTTATTTGAGATCTTAAGAGGTTGCAGGTCTTAGTGTCTTTGCTTTTGTTGGGGATAGATGGGGTACACTCAAAGTGGGCTCCAGTGCCAGTATTTATACTAATGAAAGAACATGCCAGACAGTGCAACTATGACGGTGACTGATGGGGTTTTAACAGTTTTTGGAGAACAATTGAAGTCGTATAATACAGAGGAAAAAGATGCAACACCCTGGCTCTTGATGCCGTTTAAAAAACTTAATGTTATCATTTCTTTGTAGGCTTTTTTGTGGGATTTGTAAACCCCCCCCCCCCCAAAAAAAAAACACTGCAAAACAAGACAGCACATCACGTTTGATTTTGCAGAGGGGTTGAGGGTTCCATTTCCAAAAATATAACATTTAAAAACTACCAAATATATATAGAACCACTATCTGAATGAGTTTACATTGTTCTTTTTATTCTAAAAGGTTGCTTTGAACAAATGGCCACTGATCATATTCAGGTCACTTAATAATAGACTAGATGACAAGTGCGCAAAACTATGCCAAGAATAAAATTTATCTTCATTCATTGAAGGGAAAAGTCCCATAACTTCCCATGCAGCAGGCTTGTTCCGACACCAATACCCATGAAAATATTCCATACAATATCATTGTTGATATCATGGAGGGAAAAATGAGAAATTCAGAGCTTTAAATGGTTTTACTGCTTACCAACTGAAAAATGAAGCACCAGCACAAAAGTCAGCAATGCTTACGTCAGCTCTAATACAACATGTTCATATTTTACCCCATTTTGACTACATACAGTAAGGCATTGGGTGAAAACCGAACATTTACACAAGGCAAAGTTGGACATTTACAAAAATACAAGTTGAAACCATATCACTGCTGCTTGGGTTCAAATAAACTTTTTTTCTAGCCTAAAGTTTTCTCTACAACTATCTGGCAAGCCCTAAAAATGGCCAGGTCTCCCTCAGATCAAGAACCACGGTCAGAGGAGAGAAAAACAAGAAAAGAGAACATCACTGAGGTTAACTACTCATTTGGTCACTGTAACTGCGATGAAAGCTACTCATCAGGTATCTGTCAAAAATAAATGATGGGCAGATGAGAAGGGTTAATGTCTGTCTTTTTAGACTCACCCAACTTTAACCTATTGGTAGAGTTCAGGAAACATTTTTCTCTTGTTTTTTTAGACTCAAAATCATCAAATGAGGTTTTCTTTGAAACCACAAATGCTTTAGGATGCGCCCAATAACAAAACAAAGCCTGTTATGGTTTCAGCTTGCAGAAAATGTTGCATTATGTTGGCTGACAACCACACGGTTGTCCATCCATGACAGTTTCTCTTAGAATATGAAATGAGGCCGTATGGTGGATGAAGGACTTCAAAAATACTGATCTGTGTGTCTGACTTGGCCAACTGATCAGAGCAATTTCATATAAACACAAAACAGGCAAAGCCTCACCAGTGAGGTCTGATTAGGACCCTGTTGCTTTCCAAGTTTGACCGATTATGGGCCTTTGAAGAGAATGCTAAACAAGCCACCAGGGGGCAGTGTGAGGACGTGGCAGCAAGCCAACAGCATGGCAGCTACAGAGGAGAAGGGAGGAACAGCAACACTCCTTACCGGTGTCGGAGTCCCGCTCCTCTGTCCGGGGCGGACTTGTAACGAAGGAGAGCTTGCGCTTCATGGAAGACTTGGCTTTCCCTTCCTTCCCCAGCAACTCACTCCGGTCCAACTTCGGAGTTTTGGTGAAGGGGGACAACTTGTCTTTGCTCTGTCCGAGGTGGCGAGGACATAAAACACAAGAAGAGGAGGAAAAGGAAACATGTAAAACATTGTAAAAGTTTCAGCTAGAACTGAAAGTTGTGCGTGTTTGTTAAACAGTATAGACACGTCCATAAACAGTCTGGCAGCTCCATTCAGAAAGCCCTGCTAACGACTGACAACAAAAGAAGAATGAGCATAGCATGCAGGCAGTATTGCAGGTGGAAGCGCAGCTTAAACATGACACTAATCTAACAAGGTGCACATGATTATGTTACAGGCAATGTTGTGTCTGCAATATATTGTTACAGGTTTTACCTGCATGACTCTGCCAAGAATAATAGATCAGGAGCAACAAGTTTCTCTTAACTTATTTCACAAAAAAATAAATGTGCTTGTTGTGTAAAAACTTTGCAAACCCAAGCAAGCAAGTAAAAAAAAAAAAAAAAAGAAGAAAAAACTCATTTTTAACTTCAAATAAATATTCATCATTCCTAAACTACTCTGTGTTCGACATTTTACAATAAAAACTCATGTTTTGGTTTTTCTAATTTAAAAAAAACAAAACAAGGTATGTAAATTAAGGACTGTGGGGAAATTATTGTCAGGAATATATACAGTACACACATCTTAATATTCTGACATTATGGAGAAATACATTGATTGCTTCATTTAGAAAATGGATAAAGGAGATTAATCCACAATGAAGATAATTACATGCATATATACTGACACAAATACCTCATAAAAAGTATATATTATACAATAAAGAACATGATAAGGTAAATTGGCAACATCATAAGCTGCGAGATTAATAAAAAACTGCAGAACTGATGACAGTAAGTACAGTAATCGAGTAAATTGAAGATTTTTCTGGTTCCTCTGAAAACACAAAAATCATAATACTGCTTGGTCATTACTTGTGCAAAAATAAAATAAAACACCTTGTTAACCAACTGCTGTTCTCCCTTGGTAATTCACACATACCAAACAATGGCAGCTCAGCACCACATCAGTATGTGCTTACAAAGGAACCAGAGTGACAATAGCATCCTTGGCCAGAGCAGAGTGTTTCATAATGCTTACATACATAGACCATTTCACTTCTGTTACTACCTCCTCTTGCCAGCTCTGAGGTGTATCAGTAGCGGATCAACCTCGTCTCCCCATTCCTCCTCTGTGCATTCACACATGACACTGAAGTGCAGCAAATGCCCATTAGTCCCAGTTTGAAAGTCATATGTGAAAAGACCCACATTGGAGCAAAGTGCAGCAAAACACTCTGGTCTCCAACGGAGACCACAGCAACAGGCCAGAACAGTAATGCGAGCAGCATCGGTATAATCAGTGTCTTTCATTTGCTGTTTTTTGCACTCTGATCTGCAGATAAAGCTTTTTCACTACCATTACTTTTATTGAACTGCACTTTGGTGCAGTAAAATACATTTCTGGCAGCAGGAAAATGTCTGCAGTGTGGCTCTTCTTTGATCTCAGAAAAGCAATGTGCCAGCTGTGAGAGGCTGGAGTGTCTGGAACTGTTGAAAGTAGAAAAGAGCCGAGATGTGAAGTACCTTTTACTTTTTAAATAAAAAAGAATCTCTCTTTTATGTCAAAGGAACAATTAAGTAGTGTTGCTTTACAAATGTGGTGAAAAGCTCTCTGTGGTGTGTCAGGTACTCGCATGTCAGTGAATCACTGGTTTTATGACAGGCAAGTACAACAGATGCATCAAAGGCGGCATTAATGAACTCCTGCTCCAAATCCATTTACATTTATCTTGTTAAACACAGATTCCAACAGGATCAGTGTTAGTTTAGCAGAACAGCATCAACCTTGATGGAAACACATGTAGCCGTTAGTGTGCAGTAATGTTAAAAGCAAATTGTGCAGAGAACAGTGTCACCAAGATGTGGTCCCTGCCACCACCCAGGTGTTATTGTTTACACGAGCAATTGTACACTGTGGTTCTTAAATCCAGAAATGTTCATGCATGTAATCAGATGTGAAAAAGAAATGTAAGCACCAAGAAAAGCTCTCAGAAAGAAGCATATTTATGACAGTTTGTTTGGTATTTTTGCCAACTGCAAAAAAAATATGCCTTATACACTTTTCCACGAGGCCATACCTTCTTCCCCGCCGGCTTATCCACCATGGCTCCATCTCGGTCGCTCCCAGGTTTGGCCATGGTGCGGCACCTTACTAGCTTAGACAGCCACAGTAGCGTCGGTTCATCATGCACCTGTAGAGAAAAGACAAAACAATGAGAGGGATCTAAGCTCTGCCACCTCAAAGTCAGTGCTCTAGCAAGAGCAGGAAGTGGTGTTGAGTACAGTTTCAATTACATGACATTATTTCCTCCCAAGACCGTGTTTAGGTTTCAGCAAATGACCATCACAGAAAAGCCACTTCACCAGAGAGGACTAAAGTGACAGCATGAAACGGTGCTGCCACCACAGTAACTCAGCTGTGCTTTCTCAGACTGCATCAGTAATCAGGGATTTTTATTGAAATTTCCATTCTACTTCTCAAGACTGACCTTAAAGAACAGCCAGGAAACAAGTGCATGAGGCAGCATGAATCACAGCTTTAGGGACTCTTAAGTCTCTGAGAGGAAAACGCCCCCCTACATGTTGTCGCTGTGTCCTACTCATCAGTGTAACAGCTTTTCTCTGATGTGGTTCATGACGGTGTAGAAACACATGCAGAAGAGTGAATGGGGTGCAGTGTCGGTGCCTGGAGAAAGTGTAACACTCAGCTGAGGCTGTGCAGTAAGCCAACATGACGTGTGTCAGTTTTTATGTCACGAGGATTGACATTTTCAGTCATAGGATCCTTTTTTTTCCCCAAGTACTTTGAACGAACTTTCTCTGCTTCCTGTTCACACTCAACCCCTGTCTGATGAAGCAGAACTAGTCCCTCTTTGCCTTATAAAAGTCCCACAAACAGTTTATTCTATATTAAGAAACCCAAGAACACCGGGTCAGTTGTTTGATAGCCACCAAAATGATTGGGCAAACCCCATCACTAAATAAGAATTCAAACTACAACAATTTTCTAAGAACAGGCCTGATTGCATTTTTTAATATTACAGATTTCTACCGGGTTTAAAACAAGTTACTAAAAAAAAGCATGGTGCCACTTTTCCTTCTTCTAATTAACAAGTCATTTCTTCAATCAAATCTAAATAGCATTAAAGTTAATAATTTAACCTTGTCTTCCAGTCTTCCAGGGAAGATGTGAAAAACGGGTTTTAAAGAGCTGACAAATTTTCTTGGAATTGTTGAAAAGGGTAATTTTCCTCCAAGTTCACTTAAATAATCATATTAACCTTCATCTGTAAAACATTTCAATGTAAATGATGTTTTAATCCTTTCTAACTTTGTGTCACCCTGCCACAAAGAAACTGCTGCATTGCCAAACTCTATGCACAAGAAATTTTATTAAAACTAATTTGTTTTTAATTAAATGTTGATGTCATTTACATGTACACACGTGTGGGGGTCAAACACTAATAGGACAAGGACAATACACATCTTTGAATGGCACAAGAAGAAAAAAGTTAAATATTTTTTGCTTCAAAACATATTTGACCTATTTCTATAAATAGCCATTGTACATACACACATACTGCCTATATCTATTTAGCAGCCATCTTGGTATTTGGGTTACTCCAGTTACTGTGAGATAACAATCCTGAGGGATGTGTAAATGGTTGCTTTTCATTTAAACCTGCAGCTCTATGGACAAAAGTAATGGTACAAGTTAAAACTTAATAACCACACAACGTATAAACAACAGAGTCAGCAGTGACACACAGCAGCAACACCAAGTAATCACTCAGTTCATTCACATGCATGAAATAAAAATCAAAAACTAAGCAATGAAGCAAAATGGACCTTAGAAGTCAATTAAGAGAGTCCTCCAGACGCAAAGAGCAACAAACATTAATTGGCATTCCATGAAACCCATCTTCACATATAATGATTACTGGTAAATCCAGGATTTACATTGAAACCACCAAGTCTCGCAAGCTTAATCTGCAAAGACACTCAAAGATGATGACATGAACACAACCACACTACTGCACATGAAGAAAGGAGCAGGGAACTGATGACGGTTTCTTTCATAGGGTCTCTGTTTAACAGCAAAATGCTCAGAATCAGGCCTGAACTCCTGAATGGAAATTCTCCCCCCTAATTAACTGGTTTTGGCTTATGACCTGCAAATCACTTAGTTTTCCCTTCATTTTCTAAAACAGATAGTACAGCTGTTCTTAGTTTTTATATTTTGTATGATCGAAAATCTACTTTAATTAATGTTTTCTATAACTTGCTTTATGATTACAGATAAAACTGGTTATGTGCCAATCCAGAAAGACAAACCTTTTCTAATGCTAATGACTGGGAAACCCACAAGAAATCACAACATTTTGGTTCTTCAGGTACCAATAAAACCTTTGCTGATCCTTGGTAATAGAACTGTGATGACAGGTATAATTTTCCAGCACACAAAACCCTGCTGCAAAGCCGAGGCCAGCGAGAGGTCTGTCATTAGTCAGCATATAGCCAGTGTGCAGCAGCATTGTCATTCAGAAAGCTGAAAGGGAGAATTGAGCTGCCCACGGTGAGCATGTTGGTGTAAAGCTCGTGCATCGGGGGTATTAAAGCGGTATGGGCAGGCCGGGACCAGACCAGAAAACAAACGCTGACAGGACTCCAATCTGGCCCAGATACAGGCGAGGAGGGTGTGACTATAATTACAGAGGTATTTGGGCATCCGCCAGTTTGGCATTCACATTCACTGCGTTTCATGAGCAGCTCAGGGCTGCATAAGCCCTACGAGCTCTGCCATTAACCTTGGGCTGTTTCAAGTCGAGATCAAACCCAGCCTTTATGACTCCTTCAGTTCACAGAAACTACAGCTTATGATTACTTTGGCATAGGACATTACAGAGGAAACTGAGTGATAGCAGCAATTATTTAACCCTACAACATCTCGCTAAAACAGACCATCAGATTGCAGAATCACAACTGGAAAATGCTGGAAATTGTAATAAAGAGATGTGTCACACCATAGATGCTCAGGATTATGGCTTACCTCTGCTCCAAAATCACTGATGTAGTAAATAATTCAGGAGCCAAGAAGACGACACTTGAAAGATATAAATACCACAACAAAATCAAATGCCATAATGATCAGATTCTGATTGCAGATTAATATTTTCTAAAAAGGTAGAAGAAAAAAACCCTTTTGAAGAAAAAAGAAAAGCCAAAACCTTCAGTCCAATTTCTAAACTGAAACAATCGCAGAGCAAAAACAGAATATCCCCACACTGGATGTTCTGCCACCACAGGATGGTTAGTTTTGTTGCCAAGTGGGCAAATTAAGCCCTTAATTTATTGTTAAAACAGTAGTTGATCTTCTTTCCCCCCAAATATTCAATGGTAAAGCTCATTTATTCTAATTGCTTTAACAGATGTCTTCCATGCAATTTTTAAAAGCAAAAACAATTTCTCAAATTCAGCTTTGAGGATTTTCAAAACCAGCCAGTGGAGAGAATGCAAAACAGTCCCATTTTGCTTTTGGACAGGTTGATGGGTAATTATTTCATTTCTACCATTTTTTTTTTTTATTTAACCAAGCAGTCAACAGTCCATATGGGTAAATGAAAATTAATCAGTATTAAAGTTATCATTCTGTTTGGCTTTTGTTTATAAAAACAATAACAACTCTCCAGGTTATTGGGATCATATACTCCTCTATTGACATATTCACCAAATTTTACATATTCTCTGAACAGCTAGAGGACAATTTTCTCCCCAGATGGTAACATTTATAAAACCAGCACACGGCTAAGTAAGCCTCTTCATACACAGACAACAGGTTGTGATAAAAACTACAAGCGAGGAAATTTTTCTCATCCTAAACATCCATCTATAATGACGTTATTGGCAGCAGTGGTGCGCCTTCTGAGAGGCAGATGTCTCTGTATTTATTTATAACCCGATGTTCCTTCATTCTAACTCCACTGGCTCCCGACTAACTACAATAACAACCATTTCCCTGCAGTGCAGAAACATGATGGCCTTGACAGCACAGTGGCGGCTACCGCGCGTCCTTGCGTGAGTGCAAGGATTTGGGGGTTATAGGAGTGTTGGGGGTGCTGGTGTATGTTGAAGACAGAGGGGTGGAGGGGGTTTTAACTAGGATGGATGAGGAGCGCACACAGTACAGTAACCTGATCCACTGACTGCAGGATGGGACAGGGAGGGAAGAAGGCTAAGAATAGCAGTGAGCCTGACACACAGCTCGCAGAGTACGCCGCCACCAGCAGAAGAAACATTACTCCACTACAGCTCCCAGAGTACCGCCTGCTGTGATCTCTCTCACACACACCATGTGGAAAATACATGTGATTTTCCCCTAGTCTCCCATGTGGCTGCATTTACCATTGCATGCATAAGGAATTTGCTAAAAAAGACTCAAGCGGGCATCAATTGTTTCAAAATGTAACAGTGCCATGAATAAAACTGAACTGCTAGCAAATGTCCTGAAAAGCTACAGTGGAAAGTCACTTTTTCTACAATAAAGGCAAACAGACTGTAACGCACTCAAGGAGACCCTCTACGCTTGCCGCAATGGTAAACAGCCAGTCACGTGGTAGTGGGTCCTTCTGCTACCAGGCTAAATGATGGGGGAGGTCTCTCTGAGCTGCACATCCACTCCCTGCCTTCGTCGTCCTCCTCCTCCTCCTTCTCCTCCTGACTCCATAATGAGAAACAGGACAAAGGCAGACGCAAAGGCCCGATTATTAAGACTACAGAAGAAGGGCAGGAGCGGAAACAATAACCAGCAAAGAGCCGCCCATCTTCGGCACAATCACACTTTATCCACACAGGATTTTCAGCAAATAGACATTTTAGGTCCAGCTATGTGCAGCAACATAAAAAAAAAACAAAAAAAACAACACATACACCGAGCCTCAAATCACCTACTTCTACTGATCACAATATTTACATAAATATTAGCTTTAATAGATAGTTTTTGCCATAAATAATTATTTTTATTGGAGTAGAAATTTCAGGGTAAAAAATCTATGATTATGAACTGAAATTTGAGGTTTTTCTGGTTACTGGTCAACCCTTAAAAAGCTGTTAAATTGTAATACTTATGACATTTTTGAGCACTTAATATCCGTCTGAAGAATATTTCATATAGACCAATAGAAATAATAATTAGATGCAGGAATGCAATATTAAGCATCAAACAGGGTCTCTCCTTTGCAGATTATCAAATAATTCGGCCTTTTTCAAGCAAGACAGGCAAATAATTACTCATCTTGGATTTTAAAATCTTATCATTCAACTAACATCTGATGGAAAAAAATAAATAAGTAAAATAACCTCAACTTAAATAGTCATCTGCAGCCAGACATGTTTGAAATGTCATAATTGGCACATAAAATTCTTGATTTGTCAAAAATAACTAAAATCACGTGAGCTTTATTCTTCATTTATTTATATCCTTAAACCAAAGTCGTGTCATTCTCTTGACTCAACCACTCATCAAATTCAAAGGCACATTTCCAGTATGAATTACGTGCAGATCTCCTTCTCTTGTCATTGGTTTGTCTGAACGGAGGGCACATTTCTACATGGACAAACAAACAGCAGAAGACAGTGGATGCCTGAAGGCGTCTGTTCACCTCTCACTACCCTAACCCCAGACAGACGAGACACGCCTCCTCCAGAGTGTCTGGCCTTCCTTCCAAGTGTTTTTGGGTTGCATAAATAAACTGACTGTTATTGGGAATAGGTGGAGAGCTCAGATTTAAACTCTTCCATGTGGGAAAAGCATGGTCTTTTATCACCAAAACTAATAAGCCTGAAAACACTAATATTTCAACAGTAAACTGCTGTTAACACTTGACTGAATGTGGTATTTTGTCTGAGAGCCAGCCACACTTGCAGATTATAATCTAAAGGATCAAGAGCTCTTGATGTTAAAACTGGGATGATACTTTGGAGAATCAATTGTAGAAACAATTTTTTGATATGAAAGCATGTGCCTTTTTTTTCTTTTATTTTACTCACGTAAAATAATGATTTAAAAAAAGCTAAACACTTCCAGAACGCCAAATTTTGTTTTGCAATAATTATCCAAGCAATAATAAACTGTATTTTAACCCAGAAATAGTTTGCATCTTAAATATTTGATTCTTATACAATACCAAGTGGTGAACTGTTTTACAGCCTTATTCATCACTTAGAAGCTTCCATAAAAAACAGGAACGGCTCAAAATTCACAAGGGAAAAGCTGAGGGAATGGCTTGCACACAAATCAAAAAGCCTCATAAAGTAGCCTAATGTTTGTACGTTACAGGCGTAGATGGGGTTAATTTCACTGGCAGGAGACTATGCTCCAGCCACAGACTCACTAAAAACACGCCCATTTAACTGATCTGAGAGTCTGAAAGCCTTAAGACGCCTACTGTCGCTATTCTGAATGTAGGTTAATGATCAGATACCCAAGCAGAGGACAGGAACAATGAAGCTTTTACTGCTGTTATGGGTTAAAAGGAGGAGGGAAGAAAATGAGGGAGGGATTAGACCAAAGGTTATGACCTAGGCATGGGTCTTGTTCTTAAATCCACCACAGTGCCAAGCTCACATGACTGAACCAAATACTGGAAAACTGTTGCTATTTACAGAACATTATCAATTAGACTTGTAGTGATCAGAGTGTTTCATATATTTGAAAAGAAACCATCTCATTTAGTTGTTTTCGTCCCCCTTGCTTTTAAACTGCATCCACTTCTCAACTCAGAGGATATGACGTGGGCAGGCTGACAGACAAAGGAGCCACCTACACGAGAACAAAGTAAAGAAAAAAGTACACAGCTTAAAAGATGTTAAAACCAAAAGGAATTCCATCTTCTAGGTTTCATATGAGCAACTGGCTGGCCACAGTTTTGAAAAATAAACCGTGAGGGAAATGTTGCATCAGTTTTCATTATGACATTCAAGACCCAACTCCATCTACACCTGTCACATCCAATTAAAGCTGAGGAGCTGTCGATCCAATCACAGGCTCAACACATGGCGGGTGGTGGTGTGTCAAAAACCACAGCTTTGTCTACGAGTAAGCCATAGTTACGCCAGTGTGTAAAAGGTTGCTAAAATATCATCATCTTGGGAAGAAATATGCACGTTAGAGTTTAAAACTATCAGATCTATTTCTGAAAAGTGTGAGTATCTTTAGTATTGATGAAGCTCATCAGAAGCTTTATATTAACGTTTTCAGTCATTCAATTTCATTCAGTGGAGAACAACTGTATTTAATTCCAGTGGCAAACTGTAGGCATTCACTACATCAAGTGTTTAAGCCATGACCTTCCCTTTGTCATTCCCACCAGCTGTGATTTCTTCTGAAAAAAAGTTAGTGATTTTATTCCTCCAGCCTAGTGAACTCAGTACTATGTCTCTTCATATCAAGTTTAAATTTGAGTTTATCAATCTATACTCACATTTCTGTGCAAATTATAGAGTAAACAGGGAGGGAGGGAGGGAGAGACCAAGAGAGAAAGAAAGAAATGAATGAATGAAACTGAACTTTCATTTATAGTTTTATATATTAGGTTGTTTTTATAGCTTGAGCTTATGAAAGAACCTGGACAGAAACAAATATTTTTTTTATTATGAACAGCGGTGGTAAAAATTCTGTCTGGCAGTTGTGCCAACCAATCACTTAAACAGCTGAATTCGATTTACACAGGTCCCCTGCCAGGTAATAACAATAATAATTTTTACTTTATTAATCCCGACTGGTAAATTCAACTCGGATTTTAACCCATCTTTAGATTAACCACAGAGCAGCAGGCTGCCAATTACAGCGCTCAGGGAGCAGTTGGTGGGGGCTAAGGATGTTGTTTAGGGTCCGACAGTGCCATGTTGGGAACTCGAACCCTGGTTTTCCATACCAAAGCCCGCAGCATTAACCACTAGGCTATCCATCCCCCTCATCTAAGTAGATGAGCTTGTTGGTGAAAACACCTGTTCTACATGTACAGGCAGATCCAAAAACATGGCAGAGTTTTTACTTTCTGGCACCTTAATTGTCCAACTTTGATTATGACTATGAGAAGATGCAAGAGCATTGAAAAACCATATGCCATTCTACAGGTGCTGGCCAGAAGAAGTCTTCATAGTGCCTAAAGGCTCAGTTATACTCCCTCGTCTTAAGTGTCAGGTCAGTTACACTGTCACCACCGTAAGCTCTGTGTAGGCTCAACGTGGACCTCTTCCAACCTGATCTCTCTTCCTCTATACCGGACCACCGAACTATTGAAAATACTCCGCCCTGTAGATTTACAAGCTGAAACCAGCCTTACTGCAAGAAAAGAAACAGCAACAGGACACTGTTACCCTACAATCATCAGCTATGCAGGCCTCAACTGACGCAGATGCTGTGGGACTATAACTCCAGCTTAAGTATCAAATCAAATTAATGCCTCCTTAGTGTTGTCATTTTGTAATACTCCTTGTAAGCTGTTTAGTAGTATCAACATTACCTATTTTGGACATTCTAACAGTATTTCATACAATTTCAGCGCAAGATTGCAGGTCCTGTCAATAATTACACTGAATGCAGAAAAATTTGCATTTATAAAAGATGGGAATACACATATTTATAGCAGTTCAGTTAACATCAGTGGGAGGTGGAAAAAAGGAAAAATTATACAGAAATGCTACAAGATTAGGGCCCAATGAAATCCGCGATCACGGAAACACGGACGGAATCACGGAATTGAACATTAAAAACGGAATTTATTACAAATGCGGAATGCTACGGAAATGAGAAACGATTGCCGAAAATGTGTTTTTTTTCTTTATAAAAAGGGAAAGCTTTGCCCGGAAAAATGCTCCAAGGGGGTCACTAGGCTGCAGAGTGCACCCACCCCACGCATGCCCCCCCGCTCCACGAGGAAGCCCCGCAGTGCGGTTTTGCCAGCTTTCCTCCTGGTTATTTAGACAGACCGACCTGCGTGCCACGCCTTTGGTCTTTGTTTGATTACTTTTCCTGGGTTCTTGAGCATCTACTGGTGAATTAAAATACAGCCCATGGCCCATGAACGTCTCGTCATCCAGGTGTCACGTAGTGTGAAGTGATATTCTCTCTGCTGACGGCTTGGTGCTACAGGTTTGGACGTAACACTGATGTTTCAGAGTAAAACGTGATCCAGAGTCTGCACAAAGTGTTTTATTTTAAAAATGGCCGGATCGACTTTGCTTTCTATCGACTAACTGCCTTCCATCCGCTCTGCTCTGGATGGACGCGGTTTCAGAGCAGCAGAATACAGGACAGAGCAGTTTCCCCATGATTATTAGCCTGTGTGTCCTGTGATCTAACCCAGACATGTTTCTTATGGTCTATGGTGTGGACCACCATCTGTAAATAAGTAATGTTCTGAATTATGTATTATTTACTATTGGCATTTTCTTTTGTTTGTTTAAACTTGTGCCATGTTTTTGCCTTAAATATGTTTAAAAGCGTGAAAGCATTCAAGTTAGTAATTATAACGGCATTAATCGGCTAAATTTCATTGTTTTATACATTGTATTGGTGTTAAATGTGTGTAAAATTAATAAAAACTGAATTCTCAAAAATTAAAAACGGAAAAACACCGAAAATGGGAAAAATTTAAACGGAATTTTAGATAAAATAAAACTGATTTCATAGGGCTCTACAAGATCGACCAACTTCTGTCCTAAAGGGCATGCTTGGCACAACTGTTCTCCCACTCTGCACTAAGATGCAAGCTAGCATCGCATGGTAACATTTATAGACAGTTTTGTCTGATATGAACTTGAAGGCATAAATGTCATTAGGCCTGGGTGGTTATCGCAAAACCTTGTAGCAAGCATGTTGTGTCCAGTTTCTCTATATTTCATCCTAGTATATTTCTCCTTACCTTGAGAATCAGACAGTGAAATTTTTGCAGATGGACAGAAGTTCTGTTTTATTTAATTTCTGTCTTTATAATTATCCTATTCTTCTTGTATTTTTGCACTTTGTTTTGTTCCTGAAATGGGCTATACAAATAAACTTGCCTTATCTGCTTTACTTAAAGTGAGCATCCACTAGGCTTGAAATCGTTTACATTGAAAGGTACCCCAGTTATCTTATAGCCTTAAAGGCAGCAAGGTGCTTTTTAGTTCATTCTTGGGTTACAAGAAAGTTGATGTTATTTATTGGTATAGTCTATTAACAATTTGCTCACCAAAAACATTAAAATTGTTGTGTACAGAAGCCAACACACTGATGCAAAGATTCAAGTGGCGTCTGCGTCAGGCTGGTCATGGTGCCACTGCTGTCGGCTCCGCATAGGTTCACAAAGGCTCAATGCGGACCTCTTCTATCCTGACAAGTAGCCTGGCTATATGAACACAGCGATGCGGAAATATGCCCATGTGATTGGTAAGTTTTTCATTACATGTTTCTGGATTTTTCGATCTACTTGGTGAATGAGTGCCAGCCACCAGTCTTGTTCTAAAAAAAAATTAAATTAAATTTAAAAAAAAAGGAAATACTTGCTAGAAATGAAATAAACCATCAAAAACACAATGTCCTGTAGATTAACCAGCTGATACCAGCCCTGCTGCCACCTGCAGATCGAGAAAAGAAAATACAATGCCATGTGTTACCCTACAGCAGGGGTAGGCAACTCCAGTCCTCGAGGGCCGGCATCCTGCGGGAGTTAGGAGTTTCTCTGCTGCAACATACCTGACTCCAATCAATGGGTTATTAGCAGACTTGTGCAGAGCATGATATCAAACTCTGCACAAGTCACAAGGTGTGTTGCACCAGAGGAACGACTAACATCTGTAGGATGCCAGCCCTTGAGGACCGGAGTTGCCTACCCCTGCCCTACAGTCAAGTATACAGTACACTGACAGTTAAGATGAATGATATTTCCGCTCACATGACCCATTGGTTTCTGAAGAGCTAAAGTAAAAAAAAATTTTGAACCAGGCTGTAAACATGTTTATTTACTGCTGAAGTTGGCCTTTTTAACATGGGAGTCTGTGGGAGGTGACTCCCTTTCGCAGCCAGCCCCTAGCAGAGGAGGGGTGAACTGCAATTTTTCCGCCCTTTCAGCACTTAAGTTCTGCATCAGCCTCAATTTTCTCCGCTGGAGTTTGAAGCTTGGTACACACACACACACACACACACATCTACGCAAGTTATGCCGGCTCAACCTTACGCAGACACCAAGCAAGTATACAGCTTATGGGAGGAGAAGGAGAGTTCCCAAAAATGAGATCTCAACATAGTTTGGTGAACTTCACAAAATACAACTGGACTGAAACTAGGGCAGGGCGATAAACCAAAAATTTACAGACACCGACATTTACAGCTATAACCGACGTAATTTTTTCCCTTGTCAGTATGCTCGGTGCTGCGGCCCCTTTAAAAAATGCCGGCAGTGGAATTGCCGCACGGGACGTTTTTGTTCTCTCAAACTTGCCGTAGTTTCTAGTAACGTGACATTAACGTGAGCTTTGTGTTTTTCATCATCTTCTGCATGTTTTCTGTACAACATATGAAGTGATAAACGTTTGAGGGAACGTTGTTTGTGTTAAACGTTTTGACAACGGTAGTGATGCTAATTGCGTTAGCCTGTCTTTGGGTTTTTCAATGTTAAGTTAGCATTCATGCTAATCGGTAGTCGTGTGTGCATTTAATGGGAGACTCAGCACTGGTTTTCATGGACACAAAGTAATGTTTGCTCATATGTAAATAAGAATCAAACTCATTTGAGTTAATCAATTTAATAATTAATAATTTATTCATTAATTTGTATGTTCTATGTTTCTATTTCAGTTTCACAGTACTTCTCATATGTCCAAAACATCTACTGGGTGTTTATTGAGGAACCTGTTAATCTATCTGCCAAACAAGAAATCACGTGAAGTTCCAGTTAAGGCTGAATATCTGTTTTAATAAAATGAAAATAAAAGTAGCTTTTGTCTGTTTTGGCTGGTTTATAGGTAGGTTTATTGTTTATTATAATTATATTTCTACTTAAGAATACACAAACCTAAGAAATTATATTTGTAACAGAGCTGTAATGTCATATATCTTCATTGTAAATGTTTTATTTTCATGTCAGCGATCATTTTGTTTGAGTATGTTATAGGTAGCTTTCTGGATGCAATGGATGTAGCCATGCTGTTTCAGCTTAAATGGAAATAAGCACAGGCAGTCATAGTATCTCAGCAGCATAAAAAATAAACTAGATTATTCAACATGGTTAGCAAAATATGATTACAAACAACCCCCCAAAAGTTCAAGATCAGTGTATGGTTTAATACTATATTTCTAAAATAGAAAAATAACGCGTATTCAATTTGCTAAATGAGTGAAAATTGTATTAGTCCAATTTAAAGCAGGAATGTCTTCAGCATTTTGAAAGCATGATGACAAACAGAGTCAATGTAAACAGGTTATTACTGCTTTCTTTGGCATCAGTGAGGTGAAGGCAGCATGTAGTGAAAAATGAAAACATTGTAAGTCTGTCTTTTACCAACCTCAGTGGACACCATTATCTCCCTTACAGTTCATTCTTAAAAAGGCATTTATGGGCTAATTAATAAACTGAGATCAAAACTGTGACACAACAAGCCAGCCTCTCAGTTCTTTGTTGTCATGCTGTATTGTGACTCCTGTAGGAAGGTTGCAGGTTTTCAAACTGTCAGTCTTCAAAAGCATTTAAAGGATTATCAAGCTGTTGCAAACTCAGATACCACACTCAATGCACTAAACCAAAACAACGTTCTGCACACATTCAGCTGCTGGCAAAGGCCTGCACATGTTGTGTAATCAGGAGGCTCCACCCTCTACACACACACAAGCACACTTGCTGGGCCTCCTAAAGACGCATTCGACCGATGAAGCCAACTGCAGATACATTTTGGATTGGCTGGAAGCCATCTGCATCATAAACGGCACCAGCAATTTCACAGCCTTGTTTTAACTGCTTTGCTGTAAATGTGCAAGACAAGTTGAAGTGAAAGTGACAGAGCCAAATTTTACTGAGCCTGGAACAGGGGAAACAGATCATTTCTGTTGTCTCTTAATTGTTTCATTACTTGTGGGCTGATTTATTGCAACAAGTTGAAATGACAGAGGAGCCTCAATGAGAACTAATGAAACAACACCAACTAGGCCATAGTAAATACTTTACTCACTCTTAAGGATGAGTGGGTAAAATGTAACACTGACCGTTTTCGGGGGTTCCCCAAAGAAGAGGCCCTAGTGCGATTTTCAAAACAAAAAAAAAAAAACAGAAAAAAAGAGGAACTGCATTCAGCATGTTTTCTCAGTTAAGCAGCTCAGTTATGGCCAGCAGTACTACCTGTGCTACTGTGCTCAAGAGAGCACACAAGTGCTTACCAGTAAAAACGACAACTTTAGAGGTTACATCTCCACAAGTCACTCATTTTGCTAGTTTAAGCTCATTCAAACAAATAATAAAAAAAAACATAATTCCCTTTCCTGTAATATTCATTCTCATCAGGACAAGGTTTATTTCCTACTAGTCCCAGCTAAATACTGACAAAATACAACTTCCAACATTAACAAAATTATTTAATGTCAAATCCAGTGCAGCTTGCCAAGAAACAGTCATGTTTTTTCTCCCTTATAAAAACTGGAAAACTGTGCTGTTGTTAAATGCATTAAAAATTATTTTTTCATTTATTTGATTTCCTTAAGGATTTTTTTAAATTTAAAATCTGAAAAATAAAATTCTATTTTTAATAAGTGCACACAAAAAAAATCTAATTAAGAAAACAGATCATTCTCACATAATACTGTTAAAATAAATGTTGATTGAAATGTCACATCTTACTTTTTTTTCCCCCAGATGAAACATGATATCTGCATTATAGACCACTGGCCAGTAGCCATATTGATCACACACTAAAATAATGAACCGCAAAAACTGCAGAAATGTGGCATACAAAAGCAACAATGTACATAAATACAAAACTATGCCTTATATCATTAAAATTAAATCAAATGGAATCCATTGTTATGAAAACTGAATTCCATGCAGTATATTGCTTACATAATTGTTCCCATGTTACAGCACCTTGGTCAAAATCCTATTCACTAAGAGGCTTACATTCCGTCTGGAGGAGCTATTGTATGAAGAGAGCACAATATGGTTTCTCCACTAAACATACACCAAGTCTGCAGCAAATAGTGTGTTAATGTACTCAAGATGAAAACGAGTGGCTGTATTTCTGTCTCTAAGTGTTTGTAGTCCCTGTGTGAGCCCGTGTGATGTGCCTGGACTGCACGTGTAAAACTGATGTGACTGCAGATCTTCACTCATCTAATTTTCATGATACGGCAGAAACTGGAAAAATATCAGATTTTTGTGAATTCTGTCTTGTCGCTCAGTGCACCAGGGGTGTGATCAGAGAATGGATGCTGGCGATGTATGCTGCCAAGACAGCCAGGGGGAAAAAAAAAGAAAAAAAAAAAAAAAAAAGACCAAACCGAATCTATTCCTTAACAAATGTCAACTCTGCATCAAGCATTAACCCTCAAAAGTAATAGCTATGAACACAAGCGAAAGAGAAATAGTTATTATTAACAAACTGTCCACAGATAATTTGTACCAAAGAAACAACTGGGAAAATGTATTGTTGTTGCCTCCTGCATAGACTGATAAGGCCTGAGCTTTATCTAAAAGAGAGGAAGCTGAACATGATGAATCAATAAATGTCTTTTTTTCTTTTCTTTTTAAGGTACATCTTTATCTCCTGTTTTTGTCAATGATACAAGTAATTTGTAACCGTCTCTAAATGTCAGGGTATGAATGTTATGGCTCAGTATGCACTCGCAAAAAGACTAAAAGATACAAAGATGATGAATAAATCGAGGACTCAAACTTCACCTACGTACAGTACATGACTTCTCTGCATTTTTCTGGTTTAGCTCATTCATCCACTGCCAACAGTGAAAACATTTTTAAACCAAAAGTAAAGGGACAGCATTATGCTAGAGGTGCAGCTAGTAACTGAATATTTAACTGTTGACTCTTTTTCCATTTAGTCAATTAATCTGACAATTTTCTGTTAGTTAGTTAGACCAGCGTTTTAGCTGGTCAAATTCTTAACAAATATACTTTAGATTTATCTAGATGGCAAATTCCATAAATAAATAAAAGAAAAATAAACAGTTATCATACAACTGATACTACAGGGATCTTGAGACCACTGGTTCAATAAAATGTGACAGTCTCCATACATTATGAATCTGTCCGTTGTGTTGATTCAAGCTAAACCAAATATCTACACAGCCGGACATAGTTTTGGGCTTTAATGACACATAAAAGGGATGGATTGATCTTAAAAGACAGAATGGATTATGATTAATTGTTTTGCAAACCATGCAAAGCACTGTTGTAAGAAAATTCCCCACACTTGTCTGAGCCTTTTTTAATTGCTTCATTTTCTGTGTAATCAGGTTTGGGAGTTGTCATTATTTGTTTGAATGTTAAGAGTGAAATGTATCAACAAATGCTATGCATATTAGAAAAACAATCTAAAGACAACAGCGAAGCATCATTGCAACCTTGCATTACACTATTACACTATTAACTGTGACAGTTAATAGCTGCTGATCATTATGATTTTCTTAGCTCACATTAGCTAGTTGACAGTTGATGATCGGACCACAGAGGACAGTCTTACACAAAGGCAAGACAGCAAGCAATCAGCTGTCTTGACAACAAGTAAAAAGTGAGAAGTCAGATTACTTTCTGTCCAGGAGCGAAAAATCAGCACATGCTCCTGATTTGGAATTTCCATAATTTTTTTTGGACACTGGTAGAAAATGTAATCACGTGATTACGCATGATCATTCATTTCCAGTGTGATGCAGTCATTCAAACTTCAACCCGTGCAGCACGTTGTACAATACTGTTTACAAGCTGAATAGACATTCTAACAAAAAATGATGAACAACAAACATGATGCTAACGCTACCATAGGCTGATGAAGCCGACACTGGTTAGCTAAACGATGTATACCGGTGGTTCTAACTTTCTGAGCCATGACCCCCAGGATAACAAACATTGGTTATCTTGACCCCCGCAATGACTGAGTGATATATCAGCTGAGTCATCTTGCTGCCATCCTCTAAATGAAATGGTGCATTCAGACCGAATGTGGTTTCAGTGTCAAAAAAACGCTTCATGCCCAAAGTTGGTCACTAGTGGTCCAGATTAAATCAGATGCTTGACATGCAGCATCAAAAATGCTTGTGGGGGTGGACCGGTTGTTTTCCTTCAGTCTTTGTACAATGGTGGATGAAACTGAGCAAGCTGCTTGGCTTTATTTGCTCCACAGGGCCGGAGAACAACATCATCAGGCATCTCTGTACCATATTTGGATTCAACAGTGTTCAGAGGCATTTTGAGTTTGGTGATTTTCACCATTTCTTCCAGGAGCTGTATACAGATGATGGGCGCTTTCAGTGCTGCTTATCTGACCAGGGCCTTCATTCGACCTGCTGTCCCGCATGTATGTATGCAAGATGAAACTGAGGGACTTCAATGGCTACAAGCAAAAAACCCAAACCAAACTAGTGGAGCATGGAACTGTAGAGTAGGGCTGCACAATATACAGAAAATTTACCTTCATCGCGATATTGGCCCATACGATGTACACATCGCAAAGATGGCCTAAACGATGATATCTAGAAGCGTCTATGTTTACATATATTTTAAGGAAGTTACGCGATATTCCAGTCGCAGTCCTTGCGCTCTGTTTCAACGGCCAATCAATGAGCTTTTACTGTCTTAAATGCACACCCATCCTCCTCCTCCTGCTCCTCCTCTTGTTTGGCAGGAGCACGTCGAATGAGAAGCGTTTGGTGATTTGGTGGCAGGAGACTGCGGGGAAAGTGGGAGAATGTAGATGCAGAAGAACTTAAAGACAGTATGCTGACAATTTGGAGCTACTCTGGTTACAAGAAAGACCACATGCTACAAGCGCAGGTCAGCTCGTGCGGCAGAACCCTTCATGAGTTTCACTGTGCATTTCCTCACTGAAGCCTTCCAACTGAAACTCGGTGTTTGGAGACCGAGTACTTCCCGGACCAGTGAAAACCACCTCTTGGATTACAACAAGTGATGGCCACCTGAGATTTGCATGAAGAGCAACAGGTCTTCATCACAATGACAACGCGGCCAACATTGTGAAAGCCCCGACCTTAACAACTGAGTCAGACTCCAGTGTTTCAGCCACAGGCGGCATCTCGCCATCAGCAAGTGTAGCTGTGTTGACTTAGCTGCAACATCCTTTCCTGATGTCTGAACATGACCGGGGCTCAATAAGTCCACGAGGAGGCGACATGTTTGAAAAGACGAGTCCGGTTAAAGAGCAGTTGGATTTCACCGCACGTTAACAAGTATTTTATTTATCATGAAAATATATTGTCATCGTGAGTCTCAACACCGTTATCGCCTATTGCAAGTTATTTCCGTTTTTGTGCAGCCCTACTGTAGAGGCTATATTTTGTTGTACGCCTTATGAGAAGTGGGCTAACAGTAGAAGGATTTTACCAAAGCTCTGACTTCTGTGGCCAAAGATTTCAATATTGTCTGTGATGTCGTTGCTGGGACATTTTACAAGAAACATTGTGATATCAGTTTTTTGCCCATCCCTTGGTACCTGCTTTGCACGGACAGCTTACCATCCAACTGGGGTTGGATAAACACAATGCAAAGGGATGCTGAACAATTTAACTGGTATGTATACATACTGAACCATTAATATGATGTACTGATACAATCCAGCTTTAAGGTCCAGTGTGTAATGTAGTATAATGCCAACTGGATATAAAGAAAGAACAGACAACTTGGACCAAATATATTATTTTCTAATGACAAACAGAAAATATGTAAATTAAAGTGGCTTAAATGGAGTTAAACCTGCATTAAAATAAGAGTGTTAAAGGCTGACAATAAGAAGAAAGCAAATACTTAGTATCCTATAATGCCATCAATCAATGCAGTAAACATTTGAAAAATATTGCAAATGATTTGTAGGCAAGCAATTATTCTGTATAAAAACAACATGATTTAATATTTGGCTAGCCAATATACACAATTAACTGACAAGACTGGGAAAGACAACAGCAAGCAAGTTAGTTTGTAGATTATGCGGAACCTTAGCAATAAAAATGAACCCACTGTGGGAGAGAAAGAAAGGTGATAATAAAAGAAAAAACTTTGAAGGAGAAGCAAAGATCAAAATGAGTCAATAAAGGAAACCCTGCTACAATAAATGAGAGGGGATAGTAACATATCGATCAACAAAAAAAAAAAGTACCCCACTGATGACCCCAAATCAAATGCTGTTGAGGGAAGTGTTAAGTCTATAAACCCAAGACTTGGCCAGGTTGTCAGGTGAACTGACAGTCACAAGGTTAAAGGGCCACCAAAATCTGAGATTTTAACTTTTTACTGATAATTATTCACAGATTTTTTTTTTTTTTTTTTAAGATAGCACTGTCATGTGAATTAAACACTGCTTTGCTGACCTCCACATCATTGGCCAACTTGTTACTTAATCTATCTCACTATCAAGGCGCAATATTGGCCAATATATTATAGGCCCTCTGACCACTGCAAAACAGCAGAGGCTGCAGAGGTGCTCTTGGAACAGAGAAGGCATGATCTCCCCTCAATGAAGTTAGTGCTCAGAGAGCTGGGAAATCACAGAAAGCGCTGACGTTATGCTGGTTAGTCCAATCTACGGTGTTGCAACTTTTATAGCAAATCTAAAAGCAGGGTAGGGGATCCTGGAAAAACGGTTCTAGCAAGCTACATTCTAAAAAATACATCCCACGCCTCTAGAGCAAAGAAGCGTGTCCGCCGATGGTTGTCGGCGAACATAACCAAGAACAGCCAAGTGGCTAGCTTGTTAGCTTCACAGTAAACAGCAGAGGAACCACGTTTCCTAAAAGTGATAATTATCTCACCTCCAACGTCTTCTGCAGTGTAAAACATCCTCACTGCAAACACAAACACCTCCATGACTTGATCCACATCCATTTTTTTTATTTTTAAGAGTTACCAGCGGCATTGATAAGAGCAGCGAGCAGCCATGTTGGTCTGCATTGTGAGATGATCACGGCGAGTTCCGAGTGCAAGCACGTGAGGAGGGGGACAAACGGCAGTTGAGTTTGATGGACAAAATAATCAATAAGCACGGGCCATTAGCAACCCCATCCAATGAAATTCATTTCATTGGATGGAGCTTTTCCAGTCCTGTCCGTTCCACAGGTGATTATTTTTTTTTAATTATTGTGTCAGAACATTTAACAAATTGGCTGCAATCGGGGTGGGAAGAAGACTTTAAGCAATATAGGAAAAAATGCTCCTGGAAAACATCATCCACCCTGCCTTTAAAATCAGCAATGTAAAGTCATCTGTTTAAAGCAAAGGTATAAAACCTAACAACAGTCAACTCTGCAGCCATTTTTCTTGATATATATGATTAGGTGAAAGCCTACATCCAAACTACAGTCAGTTCATTCGGACCAGGAAAAAGGTCTGAGTGGAACCAAAGGCTGCAACACATCAGCAGTCAGTTATAGTTTATTTCCTGTAACGTGCTTGGTCATTTTTCAGTTGTAATTAAGCAATTTTGTAAAGCCGCAATATATTCTGGCATTTATTCTGGCCCATTTAGACATAACAGCTGGTTGTTGAGAACACCCACCCTGCTGTCACTCCTGCAAAAAAATAATATAATCTACATATCCGTCATTCATCTGCTTTACCCTATGTTGACATAAAAATGCCTCTGATGCCTCTGGGTTGTTTAACGAGACCGGTCCAGACCATTGCTGACAAGCTTTTTGTCCAAAACTTAGCTGCTGATAAGAGTGGAAAAGGACCCTGTTAAAAACAGCTAGTAACAACTTTAAAACATTGGTTGTGTTTAGGGGTGCACCGATTGATCGGCCAGCCGATCGATCGGCTCCGATTTCCATAATTTTGGGGGATCGGGGATCGGCCGATCAATAAATGTAAAACCGATCTTATCTACCGATCGTATTTACTTCCGCTGAAGTCATTTTTGGTGGTTTAAGTTTGTTAGTTTGTCTTGTAGATTATTTTATTTATTACTTATACCTTATTATATGCATTGCAAAATAAGCAAAATATTGTTGTGAATTTTATTTTTAGTAAGAGGCTCAAAGCCAGTTTGAAATGCAACCAGTTGAGCTATTTTTATGTTTAATAATGTGAAAAATGAGACTGAAGGAATGGAAATTATATTTTTGTAGTTTGGACAGCAATGCTTGCAACTTTTCATTTATATTTAAGAACAGTAGCTTGTGCAGTTAAAACTAGTTTGCATTGTACTACAGGTATTGTTTGTTAATAAAGCAAATACATTGAAGTACATTGAAGATGTTTGCTGTCAATTTTCAAGAAAAATTGGTATCGGCGGGTCAGATTTCTTAAAGATCGGTGATCGGTGATCGGCCAGAAAACTGCAATCGGTGCACCCCTAGTTGTGTTACGTCTCCCTTCAGCTGCAGCTGCAATGTGACTGCGACTGACGCACCTCCTGCGCACACCTGTGACCAGAGAGGCGTGAGCCGAAAGGAGGAGAGCGGCTGTGTGAACCTGTTAGCATGGCTGTAGCTACCATTGAGGACACAGAGGTCTGGACCGGGACCTCTGTATTTATAATAAAATTAACCAAAAAAACATGAAGCTCAAAAGCATTTACCAAAGTAAGAAGACGATTTCTGTGCGGATTGACACCGAGTAGTAGTGATTGTTCCTTGACCAGCCACCTATAGAACTGATTCTCAAGCTAAATCTTATTTTAATATTTATTATCATCATTAACATGAACACAGTGAAAATTAATTCAATCGTACGATTAGGATGGAACTACTTCTTCTTCAGCCTGCCAAGGCGCAACAGAGCGACGCAGCAGCTGGCCGCTCAGTCACTGATCAATCAGTTCCCACAGCAAATGCCTGTAATTTTTTCAGACTTCAAGTATGCAGAGTAATTATTTTTACACTTCAGAGATCATTAAGAAAAAGTTAGCTTGCAACAGTGATGGAGCAGGGCCATTATTTTCTTCAGGTTAGTGTAGAGTTCATATTTACTGAACTAACTTCCTGTTTGCACATTTGTGACTGAGTCTACATGGTTCTCACTTCATGCAGCGTGTGTGTTTACGTCAGGTTCGCTGTAAATCTGAATTTTGTTTGATTATAAACTTTTTAGTAGTGATTATATCATTTTATGGTTTGCGCAAACTGTCTCATTACTAAAAATATGTTGTTTCTAAAACTTTTCAACATAGTGTGATGATAATGACACTGAAGAAATTTCAGATAATATGCAGTACTGTTGTCATTAGTTCTAAAACAGACACTGAGATTAAAAAGAGAACAAATGACAGATAATAAGATAAATTATGGTCCTGGTTGTTGGGAGAGATTTCTGCCAACTTGGCTATGGATCACCGCGAGCATCTGGGAATTTTCGCCAAATTTGTCACATCCGGTTAGGTAGGAGGTGAAAACATCACTTTGTTGCGTAGAAGAGCCATTTGATTATCTGCTTCATTACTCGTCAATCTTCGTTTATTCTACTTTGGAACTCCCGCTGTGTACGGCTGCCATAAACATAACTACCACACGGACAAGAGAATATGTTTTTCCGAGTTCCCAAAACAACAGAAAAAGTCCCGAACAACATGCTAAGTGGCTAGCGGCTATCAAGCCCATAAATGCTAACAGTTCACGCTGGAAACCATGGAAACATCTAACAATATGTTCGGATCACTTTGTGACTGATAAAAAAGCATATATTGTGGTATCACTATTTAAACCCTGTAGTTGTTTTTGTACAGATGATAGAAAACACCATTAGATCAGTGGATGTAGAGAATCAAAGTGCAGAGAATCACAGTGCTGCCTGCAGTTCCATCTCCTCAGGATGGACTGTTAAAGATCACGTTCATCCAGATTACTGCCATCAATATTCCCACATAAGAATAAAAGCATAAAAAGTAGCAGAAAAGCATTTGCAGCGTTATAAACACTGCACAAAATCACCACCTGTAAAATACCGATGAGCTGCGACCAGTAATTTATGGCTTGATTGATGAGAGTAAACTCCTGAGAAGGACATCAAAGAAATACCACCATTTCTTAAAAATCCGGGGGAAAATTAATATTCTATAAAGAATAAATGGTTTGAACATGGGGCTTACCTGATGAAACTAAATACATCATGATATTGGGAAAGTGATCATCAGGCCGTTATGTAGGTTCATCTAACCAGGCTCTAGCAGCAGAAGATGGACATCACTTAAGCTGTGTCCGAATGTCCACCCTATTCCCTACATAGAGCCCTATATAGGGATCACGCCATTTTGTAGGGGTGTCCGAATGTCTAGAAAGAAAAAAGTAGTGCACTCAAAGTTACCCACAATGCATCTTGAAAACTAGTGAGCTTCGATGGTCCCTAGACGGGACAATATAGACCACAATGCATTGCGGTCAGGACAGCTGAATGGTGCAAGGTGTTGCACACATCGAGCGGCAGAAAAAAAAGGGAGAAAAAACGACAGAAAAGAGATTAAACACAACATAAGTAAATAAAATACCTTCATTTAAAATTTCAGATTTGATTTGGAATTAAATCTTTTTGTGCGTCGTGAGTGCCGCTGTGGTTGCCACGGTGACAGCTGGTGATCACATGATTTGCGGCGGGGCGAAAGTAGTCAGCTTGGTGTCCGAATCACAGGTAGAATGAGGGCACTAGATAGTCTGCTATGTAGTGCAGCCCTATGTAGTGAATGAGGGGTTAGGGAGTAGGGAGGACATTCGGACACAGCCATAGTCCAACAGATACTAGTTTTGCTTCGTATCTTCTTCTAGCGTCGGCAGTAAGACTTTCAATATAACTGGACGTCATTTTAACATTATTTCAGACAGACCGGCGGAGAAAATGTTTTTAAAAGGGTGCAAAAACAGTTTTTGAGGCTCATAGTCCATCAGACGCCGTTCAAAATTTAAAAATTCCTAATTATATAGTTTATTTAATTCATAGTGCTGCTTTCGAAACACCAGAGCAAAGATTAATTTTTGTTGTCATATTTGTTTAAAAGCAAACTTTTAAAAAACCCTCACATTTTGAGGTTTTATGATTTTTCTTTGACATTTATGGTAATGGTCTCATCTTGGTCTCTAAAAGTCTTGGTCTTGTCTTGGTCTCAACCTCTAAATGTCATGACCTTGTTTTGGTCTCAGTACTCCCTGGTCTCGGTAATGTCTTGGTCTCAGTTGGTGCAGTCTTGACTACAACACTACACAATACCTCCCGATATTTTCCATTAAGAATTGACAAGTAAATTGGTTCAAAATTAATCTTCAAAATGAAAATGTTTATGATGTTTAAATTATATTAACCTTCTAAGCTATGTCTCATTAAAATAGAAAAGATAAATATATTATTAATAAAAATAAACAAACAAATCATGTATGTTCTCTAATAATTTTGAACAGAACAAAAGTCTCATAACGTCTGGGTCACTATATATGCTTCTACTTTCTTTTCAGTTTGTAGAACATACATCTTAAATATCAACTGATGGCAAAGATTTAATTGTGGAGAGCTAAGAAATTATCAAGATTACATTTCCATTAATTGTGCAGCCCCACAATGTGTTAGGCTGCCTTTTTTACATGCTGCCGACGGATATGTGCTGGCCCTCAATATGTTCTGTTCTTTGCAATATCCCAACTAATATACCTGTGTGTGAATCTTTTTGTCACAAAGAAAAGGTATTTGCCTTTTTGTGCAAAATTCGCCAGCTCATTCATTTTACCCAAATTATTTTCAGCTGCTATCAAGTGACACAAGTGTAGGGATTTTCTTTTGGTTTATAATGGTTCAAAGGCTCCTCATTCCAGTTGCTCTCTCTCATATACACTGGCAAGCCACCATACACAGGCTAAACAGTTCTTCCTTCTAGTGTTTCACATGATGTATAATCACAATTTAAAAACAAAACAAACAGGAAATATCAATAACTCTGCACTAGTTCTTCTAAATGCATCATATAATGGCCAAATGTGACTTAATACTCACGGTCCACTGCACCAACTTGCAAAGGTCACTTGTTTCGAGAACTGTCATTTCTGTCATCAGTCATATAAAAGCTTTCTATTTAGAAAATGAAAACATCTATGCATTCTTTCCATTGTGTCAAATAATGTTAACTAGTAAAGATTGGACCAAGTAGAGAGAGAAAAACAAACATTATGAACTAACTGTATAAAACAAAGGGATACACATCTTAAAAATTACACCAACAAAAAGCCTAAAATTAAGATGAACAGTCTTAGCAGCAAAACAAATCATCGTGTGAAACATAATCGCAATAAGAGAATATTAACTTTCATTTACAGAAACTATTAGCCAATAGTTTATGTGCAGCCATGGGAATGAATAATTTTCCAGTTAAATTTAACAGATTAATAGTTAAAACTTGCTATAATATGCCATGTATTTGGTACACTGGTTAAATATTTCAATTGCCATTGACTTACAATATCGAAAATGCATGTAAATAACCTATTTCTAAAGCACTGAGTAGCTATAGCCAGAGGGTATCTTGTAATAATCAAAGAATTAATCTGACAGGCTGTAAATGCTGTTTTTTTTTTAAATCAGTAACGTCAAAAGATGCTGAGTCTCAGAAGCCTATGCATAAACTTGCTGTCATTCAAACCCAGGTAGTCTGTGATGTGTATTTTTTTTAATCAAATAGTTCCTACTCCTCTGTTTTAAGATGTGATACAGAGTGGAAATGATGAGGTCTCATTTAACTTTTACGGAAATAAAAACCTGCAAAATGCTGCCTCAGATTGTACATTGTTTCATGTTGCTTGCTTAGCGCATTCTTATAAGGAGGTTAATGTGAAGCTGCAGAAACAATAATCTTGATAAAAACACAGGTGATGCTGACAAGTCCCAGCAAATGGGGTCTGACAGTGCTTAAAATGGAAAAAACAAAAAGACATCGACTGTTGCTTATTAACAATTTTAAGGTCATTTATTTGGTTATTTCCTACTAGATTGTCAGCACAGGTTTAGTATCTTTAAATGCATTATCTTTCAGTCCTGAGTATTGACCTAAATTCTGGTTATTCTGTGGCCACAAAATGATATATCATTTTAAGACTGCTGTTGAGGTCACAAAATACAGTTTGAAGAAAAATATAAAACAAAAATCAAAAAGATCTTTTAGCCAGCTATACTTGCTGTCATCCATGTTTAACCTTTGCCTTACAGAAGACAATGGCATGAACCATGTTACATATTACGTGTGATGGTACTGTTTTTACAAGACAACACCTTTTCTGTGCCCTTTATTTTGACTCCTTGTGTGCTGATTCAATTGTAATTACTCGTATGCTAATATTAATAGCACACAAGTACAAATTAAATAGCATACAAACTGGCATTTAAATGCTTCAAGTATATATAATCTCTGCGGTACAACCTTGATCTTTTACTCTAAGCATTTTAAATTTCAGGCCGTCGTCTTTATTGGAATCAGATTGGTCGTCGTTGCACAGACTACCATCTGAAAACAGGCAGCTTTTGTATAAAGCAACACACCCCCAAGATGTCACAGGCAATGGCTGGGAGGTGCAAGCTCCGAGTTATTCGAGCTATGCTAGTTCCTTGTATGAATTTACAAATCATAAATCATATCTTACTCTAGTTTTTGATAGCAATTATCACCTACACAGCTTTGAATGTTTAATGTAAATAAACGGGTTAGATCATCGCAGACAAAAACACAGTTCACAGCAGTATTCATTTCGCTTGTGCTTTCTTACAATACACAGAAAGCAATGTTGCTGAGCGTTAAAATATTCAACTTGACTGGTGAATGAATGTAAATAAAATGAGAAAGGCTGCTATTATATATTTTTATATTATATTATATATATATATTATATATATATATATACATACACACACTTATAGTTTAATATTACTGCATGGTCATCAGCGGTGCGAGTTCACTTATGATTTTAATAGCAATAGTCAACACAGAGCACAGCACAGCCTGAGACAAAAGCCCACTGCAGCCCCTTCACTGCCCTTACAACGTTCCCCCTCCCCAGCGTTTATAGCTAGCTAGCAAGCTCATATCCAGCCCGTCACAGCTTCGCTGGTTGACTGGGGCTAACCCAGCTCACTGTTCTTCGCTCCGACATTTTCCTATCAAGCTCACTGAACCCTCGCTTCATATGCAACGACTTGGCAAAAGCGGACACGGGTGAATTTTCATTTTGGGAGAAACTAGACATTGTGTGTAACGCACGTGGCACACAACTATACCAAGCCCACGCAAACACATAACATTCATTATCGCACGCAGTTTACGTCAAGTTAGCCCAACATTAGCTTGCTCTCAGTAGAACTTAGCCAGCTGGCTAACTAGGATTTTTACCCATCATGATCCGAAGCACTTTTAACAAGCCTTGTTTTGTGCTTACCTTTAAACTGGGTTACACGTCCCGACGACTCATTCGTGTTACGCTTAATGTGAATATTGCGCAAAATTAACGGTTATTTCCTAAATACTGGACGTTAACCGTAGCCTACGGCTGTGTGACGTTCATCGCTGGTTTTGAAAACATCCCAGCCGTTCGTCTGTCGTCCTCTCCGAGAAAAGCCTAGCAAAACATGCAAACGGCCCTCTCATTGGTCCAAAGGAGTCATCTGACAGCTTGAGCCCCACCGAGCTTATAAGGTCTCCGTCTGCTGGGGTAGAGTGTAGATGGGTACGTGTCAAACGATTTAGCTGATATTCTTTCGAAACTGTGAGTAAATCCGCATTTTAAATGCTTGCAGTATTCTTTGTGCTATCACATTTTGCGATTTAGACGCATGTTTAATATCAGCGGTGATTTTTAATCGTGTAAATTAAGACTGAAAAGAGTAGCGAGGGAGAACAAGAATGGCCACTTGACGTCATCTTTTCCGCTGCTCTGTTGCGGACAGTGGGAACTTTCCCGAACACCACAGCTTAGAGCTTCATTAGAGTCGCGGTTTTGTCCTGTTTTGTGAGCATTGGCTGTTTAATTTTGACACAATTAAATTATCAAAGTAATGATATAAATTGCTCAGTTGCCCGCCAATTTTGTGTATATGTGTATGAGTCAGCTCTGAATTGGTTGCGCAGTGGCATTTGCATCATGGTGGTTCTTCTGCGCATGCGTCATGGGTGCATGTTGCAGAGCAGGGTTGAAGAAAGTGGCGAGAGGAAAGTGGGGGAGGGGCACCGGCTAGACACGAAAACGCCACCTGGGCGGGATGGAAATGAAATGACAGAAGAAGTTGCTGGAATGGAGCAGGGTTTATATATATATATATATATATACATACATACATATGCGCTCTGGTAACGCACATCTTGAACTGATTAGCTTGAAAAATGGTAAAATGGTTACTATTTTGATATATGATTAAACTCAGAACAGATTAAATTTAAGATATTCCATTTAGTTATTGGTTAAAGCAAAAATAGCCTCGTTTTGTGGAGACCAATTAAAGGTGGTATTTAAATCTAATAAAAGTTCCTCCATTCATCTTGTAATGGTTATCTGGTAACAAATCATTCACATCCATTAAACTAGCAAATTTGTTCAGTCTGAGTAGCATTTCACATTTATGTAATTACATCTTAAGATAGATCAATTTTGAACAATTCATTGAGTGGAATATTTGCTTTTTTGAGAAAAATGGCATACCGGTATTTGATTATTTTAGGCCAGAATGTAAATGCAGATACATCTGCAGTGCAAACAGTTTGATCTATTCTTCAGTAAACTCAACTAGTTATGTTTTCATTTTAAATAAATGCATTGCAGAGCATACACTTATCAAAACAGACCACATATGTGTATGACAGATGTTCATTTAAGTTAAGCTATTTTATTGTCATATTTATGCTATCTAATGCAGTGCTCTTCCAACAGCATTTCTCATAGGGTCTTTATGGTTGACTGGAAGCGGGGATCCTTTCTTTAGAAAAAGGATTTAACATGGAATAATACCGTTTTGTGCATTTGGTTAAAAAAAAAAAAAAAGGATTAGGAAAATGACTGCTAAAAGTTAACCACCTTTTTGCTTTAAAAATCTATTTCTAAATGGGAAATTTTTAATAGTCAAATTAACCCCTCAGTAACATGCCAGATGAGGCTGCTGCCAAAGTTGATACCGATAAGTATATGATACCTTTCTTCAACAGTGCACTTCCTGTGCTCTCAGCTAGGTGATAATGAACAAAATTAAAAATATAATTCACTCCTACTCAATATGCAAGTGTATTTGAACTGCAACTGCAGCATTTGAGTTCAAACAGCTACTCAACAGCATACAGTTTAATTACATGATTCTAGGAATATGATAGTTTTAATGTGCCTGAAACATACAGGCCATATGACAAATACATGATGTGTATATTACATCATAATCATATCTTTTCTGGAATCCACATTACTGACACACATGACAACGGGTACAGGAGTATTTTATTTACAATATGTTTCAGTTTAAACATTATAGCTTCATGGATAACTTCCTTTCAAAGCACATAGATAATTGGCTTGACAATGCCTACAGGTCTGCTCGAACACCAAATCCTGGTCCTGTAGGAGGCTCTGTCAGGGAAGTCAATCCGCCTGCAGGCTCACAGGAGAAACGGCCACTCCTACATGCACACACACAAAAAAAAACCAAACAGGTCCATTTGAAATCAGTGTACAAGTGAAATGATGGGAATTTCTATGAACAGTCGCAATGACAGTACCTGGGTCCTGGTGGAGGGACTCTGCCGGCCGTGAGTTCATCAATAATATGCTCAATATCGTTGGTTGTGAGGTCCTCCTAAGGACAAGGAAAAGTAAAACTCATAAGAAGAAAGTAGTAAGGTGGACTTTTATTTAGTGCTGGTGTTTTTGGACAACTTAAATATCAAGCACAATCTGTAAGCTGATATTTCTAAATAGGTAGGTTGAGGTTGGATATCAAAGTAATTACTGTGCCATCATAGAAAACGCTTTCCTTCTTACTTAGCTCAGATTTCACCATTTTTGTTTTGATTCTTGTCAGAAATGGAGGTCAACACTGTGTCAGACAATGGAAACTAAAACTGAATTACGTTGTTAATTTAAGCAACCAAAGCTTAACTAATATGTCTTATGACTGACCTGAAAATTTTTTCCCACAACCAAATTGGCAGTAAGCTTTTTAAATCCCTAATTCTCTTATCCAACAAGATTTGCCTTTAAAGAAGGGTTATATTACTAAATTATTTTGTTTAGCATTATTATTTAGTAGCATTGCAAATAAAGAGAATCTGACATTTTGTGTTGAGAAACAAACAGCCAGGCTGTTTAATCTTGAGTCTTAGCATCTACTTTTACCTACAAAAGCTCTCAAAAGTAAATAAACAGGTTAAACTGCTTATTGCTATTGCTATTATTGCAATAATCGTTTCCCATGGTAACAGAGTTTCACATCCTTTTCAATACCAAATCCAAAAGTATTATTTTTAAAATCATATCTGGCTAATTAAATCACTTTATTTCCAAACTAAGTTCAGAAATGAGATAATATTGTTCCTCCAGCCATATTAGTATTATCATTATTTTTCTGCCGGGGTCTCAAACTTGTCTCAAACCGGTTTGCTGTGTGTGATGACTGTACCACACCTGCACTGGCCCCAGTCAAACAGGACAGAGATGTACTCTCTGCAGACATTCTTTGGAAACTTATTTCAGGCTTTAATCTAATTTAGGTAATTTAGTTATATTGTTCAGTGAGACCATCTGCACCGAGTAGTCAGGCACTCACATAATAGTTGTCATTGATCTGGACCATTGGAGCATTCACACAGGCACCCAAGCATTCCACTTCTATTAGAGTGAACAACTTGTCTGGAGTAGTTTCTCCAACCTTGATACCTGCAGAGAAACACAGATTATCTCTTGAAAAGCCGACACTTGTAAATGAACTCGTAATGACTAAAATGGTGCAGCTGCAACAGTGCATACAAGCAACAACTGAAAGAAAAGTCTCAATATTGGCTGAAAGAGAAAATCATGCCATGTAAATGTAACAAAAACCTAAACCGACCAGTTTTTTTTTTCTTTTTTTTTTCCCTTTCAATCTTTGCTTTGTTTGTTCAGCTTGTGGTTGTTTTATAACAGTTGACAAATGTATATTTACATGTTTGAATAATAAAAAAAAAAAAAAGTTTTATCATGTGCGTTTTCATCTCTTTATTGGTTTCTCGTTGAAAATGGAAAATTTCTCCCTTACCCAGTTTGTTTTGGATGGCTTCCAGGATGCTGTCTGAGTTGCAGAGCATGCACGGTGTTGTTGTGCAGATCTGAATGAAGTATTTTCCCACAGGCTGTCGCAGAAACATTGTATAGAATGTCGCCACTTCATAAACTCTCATTGGAGCGACACCCAGCACCTCGGCAACCTGAATGAAAACAATAAGACATTTACATGATGCAATGCTTTAGTTTTAGTAGGTCCAATTTAAATGAAAAATCTGATCCAGCCAAATTAGCCAAAAAACTAAACTAAAACCTATTTTTCATCAAAGTGCTAAAGAAAAATATGAACTCCTTTTCAGATATGAAATAGGCGACATAATGGCTTTATCCATGTATTAAAATAATGCCACTCAGTCATTCACACATTGTTTATGTTTCCATAAATATTCCTAACTCTTCAGTCAGACATGCATGTGAAAGTGACAGCAACATTTTATGTGTAGTCTTCTATTCCCATGAAATTGGATAGTAAACCAAGTGAGTCAAATCCTCAAAGTTTCACAACAAAATATCAAATTCATATTGGCATGCCAAGCACATACTGGTATTGTGAAACAGCAGTATTGGGTAACATCACAAGAAAAAAATCACTCATCTACATGTTTAAAGTTATTGAAGTCATTAGTGCAATTCAACTGTCAAGTGAAGCTGTTGATGGAAGAAAAACATTATCTTTCAGTTCATCCAAGGACACCATCTTGACTCAGACACTACTGTTTGACAGAATGAAAGCTGTGCTACATAAAACTTAACTTCCTCTAGAGTTACAGCTTTCTCAACAGATCTTATTTCATGACCCCCCCCCCCCCCCAAAAAAAAAAAAAAAAGCTTGGTAATGCACTGAATCAAAATGGACAAAATCATAGTTGAAAAAAGTTTTGGACAGGGTGTTTTTTTGTTTTTTTACATAATTTGATATTTGGAGTCCTCTGACCAGCTGATATCAACTTGACTCCCACTACGGCACATGCCTGTCCATTAATGCGTCAGCTGCAGTCCACCCATGTCCCATTATGAGAGTGATATGTACAGTCGTCCTCAAAATTATTCATACTCTCCAATTACAGAAAAGGCTAAATTCACAATAGCAATTCAAATAACAAGAAACTAATAATAAATAAAAATGTACAAAATCATAATTTTGTGAAATAAAATATTTCTTTTGAATTGTGGTTGGAAATAATAATAAAAAAAAAACAAACATACAAGACTGTGCCAGACACATTAGAGAATCTTTCCCATGAACAGTGGACCAAAATACCTGTCAAGAACCCCATCATGCTTGTTTACTTGTTTTATTTTTTGTGTGTTTGTTTTTAATATTTCTATTTCTCAATTAAAAATTAATGTCATGATTTTCATAGAATTTTTTACCTCCGCCAAGGAGGTTATGTTTTCAGTAGCGTTGGTTGTTCTGTCTGTCAGTCAGAAACTTTACAGAAAAATTACTGGACAGATTGACCTGAAATTTTCACCAGCCGTGTTCTTCAGCCCAAGGACAAACCCATTAAATTTTGGAGGTGACCCGGATCACCTTCTGAATCCAGGAATTTTTTGAAGGATTCTTTATCATTGCGAGAGCTGCTTGGTGGAGGTCTGCGATCTCCAGGTGCTTTTCTAGTATTTACTACTTTTGTCAATTTCAACTTATTTTGCTCACAGCTGATCATCTTTCTTTAATTGGAGGGTATGGATAATTTTGACGACTGTGTGTGCTTTTAGGTGCAATCAAGTCAGATTGCTATTGCAAAATGTATAGAATAAGCACAAGGGTGCTCAATCATGACACTGACATGCTCAGTTGCCACTGGATTAATGGAAACCAGTGCTTGTCTAAAAAAAGGTTGCATAGAGATCAACTGTACCTTGTTCATGGCAGAGATGGGGAGCCATCCATGTTGCCTCTGGGCCAAGTCCAAGACTGGGATGGTGGCTGCCTGCTTGTGTCCGTCAGGGTACATTGAAATAATTGCTTCAATTCTCTACAGGGGAAATAAATAATAAAAAAAAAGGTTAATTATCTGCACTCTTCTTGGAAATTAAACATTTAGACTGAGCATACCTGCACTGATGTACACATAAAATGCATTGATACCATCGCTCTTCAGTTAAATTTCCATGGGAAATATTTGTTTATTTTTATAAACTGTTATGAAATTACTACTTAAAGCGCCCAGGGAGCAGTTGGTGGGGGTTAAGGACCTTGCTCAGGGGTCCACAGTGGTTCACCTGAGTGCTGTGACGGGGGACTCGAACCCGCGTGGGAGTACCTGCGACATTACCACCAGGCTACCCACTCCCCCTTTGACAACAGTTTTCATCTTTAAATTATGCAGTACTGAAATTTCATAGTGAAATACTCTCCTAGGACGACACTGTCATCAAATAATTTTTTAAAATGAGTAAAATTAGAGAAGAACACAATGCCATGCTGAAAATGGTAAAGAATATCAACTAAAACTGAGAAGGGCGTAACAACTCCCAATGTGGTAGTAAAATACAAATATAATGGTCAAATTAAATATCAAATACAGCCAGAATTAACCTGTTCCTTTTACTTAAGATTTGCACAACAAATATTTACATTTTAAATCAGCAGAAACAGGTATGGAAAGATCACACATTGCCAGCATCTTCAAATGGAAAGCCAAATCAGTGCAGATTTCAAAGAGAGGTCGGCCTTACCTTTTTGTTCTCCTCAGTGAACTCAAAAGGGGTGTCAGCGTTGTTATCAGGAGTATCTCTGTGCTAAAAGAAAGGAGGGGAAAAAAAAATCAGATTTAAGAAGAGATTATATTGTTAATACCAAATGTGTAACTGCTACAAAAATTTTTAAAATAAGATTTAGTTGTAAATACACACTAAATCGCTTTCACAAGCCATCACACTTTGAAGCTCCAATTATAGATACATTTTCACACCACAACCACTTTCATGTGTGAATAACAGGGTTATAAATAGGAGTATCTGATGAAATATTAAAAAGGTATCATGTAAGCCCAGAGGGGAAACAGGTCATACTACTGACCACAGAAGAGACTCAAAACATACAATTATTTCTGCCTCTGTACACACTGCCCCCTTGTGAGCAGCAAATATCCTTTGTGCAGTCAGAAAAAGCCAAACCTTAAATTTAACGCCATTTGAAATTATAAAAATCCTTAGCGGGACAGAGAATTGCATCATATAGCAATCTTTTTTTAATCAGTGTTGGTGAAAACAATGTTACTACCAAGGGATTATGAAACCACTGCATGTTTCCAATCGCATGAGACCATAGCATGATGTTTTTGTGTGGCTATAACAGGCTCCAAGTAGCTCCCTGGATATATTAAGAACCTTTGGAAAACATACCTTTGGGGGTAGACCAACAAAAACATGTTGCACAGTTCAACACTGGCTAATATTTTTTTTATTAATACTAACTGACAAATTCTGAAACACAACTCTGAAAAAACATAAGAATGAAGGAAAGAAAAACAGTTTTATCACTGCTGTTAAATCATGCATGCAATACAGAAGATCTTTACACACAGAAGGAAGCACACCATTCCCAACATGTAGCATACCAAAATCCCAGGGACAAACTCTAAAAAGACTCTTTCTTGGCATTCAAACAAAACTATTTAAACCCTAGCAATTATATGGGAATGCAACAAAAACATGAATATTTAAGTCCACTTCAGAGCTCCTGATAATTTCTCCACTTAAAGAAAACTACACAAAAAAGGTGTCATAATGCAGAGCCTCTGCTGATTACAAAGATGTCTGTGTCATTACTGCTGGACAATAACTTGTATGAGCTAGCAGCCAAAGAGTAGCAAACAAAGCAATCATATCATAAATCAGGTCTTACTTTTACTGTTCTATGATAAAAACATTTATTCCACCTCCAAAAGAACTGGTAATACGTTCTTCTATGACTCTGATTTTGAAATTATTATGAATGTCTTGGTAGTTTCAAGGAAGAAAGAAGGGGTTTATGGTAAGTATTCACTCTCCCTATGATATCCGACTCTCACGACTCAGACCATAAATAGAGGTGTCCATCATAAAAATCAGCTCATAGGTTCCTGCGATATTTACTTGCATAACACCTCTAAAAACAAATGTATATTTGCTCAGGTTCAGTCTTCTATTTCTGCACAGTTCCTCATTAGACAATACTTTACCATTTTCTAGATGAACTAAGTAACTGTCCTCTAAGAATAATGTGGTTTGCTTTTACAAGATAACAATTTACTTTTTTTTTTTCTTCTTTTTTTTTTACTGTGTTCCAGGTGCATTTACTCTGACATAGTAACATAATTTGATTCTGACACTTCTGGAGTGATCTCTCGCGTCTTGGCTTTCTTTCGAGATCAAGATTATGCATAGAGCCCTTGTAGTTATGAAGACATACTTAATTTGTTTTGGTTATGTCATGTTGGACAAGAGGCACAAGAAATAGGCCTTAAGAATAGGAGATTAAAGGAAAGAATTCACTGTCAGACTTTTATATTAGTTTTAACATTGCTCAGTATTTATGAGAGTAAACAAGAAACAAACTAAAAAGCTGATGCTTCAATCTAATTATGGACTTCAAAGCTGAACTGACTGCAATGATGGTGGTGATGTGTTCATTTATAGTTAAAACTTACTGGTGATCTAGATATAAATTAACAGCATTCAGAGACTTCTGAGCATCTAAAAAATGACAGTAAATTCTTTAAGTACAACACAAGTTGCTACTTAAGCTAAGGATAAGTTATAACAAACAGTACTACTGATATTAAATAATTACTGGGGAACAGAACTTTTTTTTTTTTTTAAATAAGTGTATATTTCAATTTGGTATTTCACTAAGGTTTTTTTTCAGTATCTGTATGAAGATCTTTTATATCGGTGACTGTTTTTCAGTAAATGTCATTGTTTTCCAGAAGAAAAATCAATGTTTAGATTAAATTTAAAAACCTAAGGCTGCAGCCAATAACCCAAAAGAAAAGCTGTACATTTTAGCTGTTAAATGCATTTTTAATTGGGGGCAGAGAATTCAAGACTTTAATGAATAATGATGATTCTGTCAAGTTTTTCACAAAACTGGCAGGTTTTAGGGTTTTGTTTGTTTGTGTGTTTGTGTGTGTGTGTGTGTAGTCTTTTAAAAACAAACAAACTAGTGTCAAAACTTTTCTGTTTTCTTTTTTTTTTTTTTTAAAGGGGCTTAAGTTTTAGGTTTGGATGGGTTAAATTGCAGAGAATAAAACTCACCACAAAGATACCACCAGCTCCAGCTCGTGCAGCAGATCGATGCAGACTCCTGACCTGCCTGGCCTGAAACACAGAGAAGGACAAGTAATGCATCTGGAAATGTGATGAGTTTCTAAAAATTCCTACAGTATGTTTAACCGCAGCCAGAAGGAAATTTATCGTTTCATTGAACAGCCAGGAGAAGGGTGGACTTCCTGTAAATGAAATGAGGTCATAAATAATCTCATGAGACAAAATATAATTTCTACACAGCAGACAGTCCAGATCTGATACATGAACATAAAATGCATAACTTTGGCAGGTATGTCAATGCCCAACAAGGAGAAATGGTTTGAGCAACGTTATGTATTAAAGGACAATTTGGTGTTCCTGCTATATTGATTAGCATTTTATATAGTTAAGCGTTAAATCACATAAAAGCTATTTCCAGTTGTCTTTTAATTTTTTTTCAAAAAACCCCAACAGTACTGTGTTTACTGACTCCAATGCCAGAGCGTTGAATTACTGCGTAGCTATATAAATATTCATTTGCATGTTTCAAAGCTGAACTCTCGTTTTAAGCCCTGCTGCCAAATCTGACGCACATAATCATATAATTAATCAGGTTACACCCAAAGGTAATGCTTATACGTTTGTTTTCATAGTGAATCTTCATTTGCACAGCTTATTTATCCAGCCATCACCTTGTAAACGTTCAAGCAAGAAGCTAACGTAGCTAGCATGCCCCTGTTACTCAACAGTACTTAGCTTAGCGGCCTCCGCTTCGTGTCCTTGTGAAGAGTCACTGTACTTTCTGCTCAACTTACAGAAATTAGCATTTACTTTTAGATCCACAACCATAGCAAATATCTCAAACATACCGCCTGCGTGACAGCAGAGCGAACCGCAGAAGACAAAAACATCTTGGAGCTTGAAGCTTGGTCCTAATGTGTTAGAGGAACGGGAGAACAGCGGCAGACATCAACACAAGCGCTCTCACGCTCGATTAACGGGGTCTGACGTAACATGCTACGTCGGCCAGTCTCCGCAAAGCTTAATCGATCCAAGATTTAATCATTTGTTCACGTAAGCAAATGGACTAGTTCACACGGACGTTACCTGAAATAATTACACCGTCATCTTTTTTGATTTAACAAGCTAAAAGAGGGCACACTAGCACGACATCATTACATTTGCAAAAGTTTTCATGTATCTCTGAACTCTCCCTAGGAGTGGGTGTGAGCATGAGTTTGTCTCTGTGTTGGCCCCGGTTGGCCCTGCGATAAACTGGTGGCCTGTCCAAGGTGTACCTTACTTCCTGCCTAATAGCTGCTGTGATAGGCTGCATGCTGTATAGAGCCCATAAATATAACAAGGATATGAATTAAGTGATCAAAAGGTGTTGCAGAACTTAGGCGAAAAAAAAGTAATATATAAGTGTGGATCCTTAGTTTGGCTATCATCCACTATTTAACATTATCTGATGAGATAAGATAATAATCACTGAAGCCTCATCATAAATAGTCTGCATGAAAGACCTCAACATTATTGAAGCAGTGAGGGGTCATCATGACAGAGAATAGAACAAAAGGCAGAAAAATCCAAAGAGTTTTCGAAAGTTCAAAACTATGATAATTGTTACACAATAATTATTATGTCAGATCAAGATTTTAGTTGGTTTTATTTTTTATTTTTGTTATCTAATTATTTTATTTATGTCTGTCGTGCATTGTCTTTGATGAAGAGATGCAAATAAACTATTAGAGGTTAGACTATTCAAAATATTATAAAGTAATAACATTTAGCAGCTGTGTCAGTGATCCCACTCAGAGCGGCACCATGAAAAAAACTCACTAAAATGATACAAATGAAATTTAGAAACAAACAAACAAACAAAAAACCCTCTGAACTATGAACGTATGTATGAAAATAAATGTGTCTCCCATGGTAGAAATATCTTGAGGATCAGGGATTTTGTTAGTCTCAGTGAACAACTGCTGCTTCCTGTTTGAATTGTTTTTTTTCTCTCATTCCATGAGCACCCATTACCCTCCCTCTCAAAACAAACCTCTGTCTGCCTGCCTGAATCTGCTGCATTCATCCTGCTGCACACCTCCTCCTCCACCCACTTGCTTGAAAACATAATGTGATCAGCAAGCCAGGGGAAGCTCATCCAATGAAAAAGTGGGAGTGCTGCGCCCTGTGAGCCGATTGGCTGCCCTGACACTAAGCAGACTGAGGGAAGAGTCTGCAGATCAGGGATTAGGGGTGGGTCTTTCTGCATGCTGAATTGTGTTGCTCCAGTGCTGAAGGCCTTGTTCTTACCTTACCCTGGAGGATCCAGACAGACCAGCAGTGACTCCAGATTAACCCACTTTTTTGACTTTCCCTCAGATGACATAGACCTGTCTACATCTCTCCTTCCACAATGGTTGTCCCTGAATCGCAGGAGAAAATGTACTACCCTCCTGACGACCTACAGAGGGATGCTCATGTGCCTGATTTTAACTCTTATCTGGAAATGTACAGGAAGTCACTAGAGAACCCAGAAGGTAGGTCAGACATGTCTGCCTCTACATGGTATCTCCATGCTTATCTGCATATTTTGGCTAAAAACAGAAATGTGAATTTGTTGTAGCTTTCTGGAAGGAGATTGCTGATGAGTTCTTTTGGAAGAAGCCAGCAACAGGGCCGATGCTGCAGTACAACTTTGATGTGACAAAAGGCAACATAGTCATCAAGTGCATGGAAGGAGCCAAAACCAACATGTGCTATAATGTCTTAGACAGGCATGTGAAGGAGGGGAACCTCGGTGAAAAGGTTGCCTATTACTGGTAAGCAACAACATGCCCCCACTGTGAAGGGTTGCTTTGATGGGAGGCACAGCCTGGAGTTATGTCAGGTATTCCAGTCTATAACAACTGCTGTGTCCTCTGTGCCAACAACGCTGCACCAGACAAACCCCACTTAGTGGGACCACAATGTCAGAGAGCTTCAGCCTTCATCTTTTCCAGCATTTTTTCCAATTTAAGTTGCCAGCTTTTCATAGTAAATTCCCAAATGCACGACAGTCCTCCATTAAAGCCATTCTTAATGTTGTTTTGGCATTGCATTATACATATTTGCTCTGTCAACTCTAAAAGCTTAGCCAACAAGAAAATAGTTGCTCTGCAAGTTCAGCCGTATAGGGGTTCAGAGTTAAGTTACATAGGCACACTGAAGATCGCCCGCACAAGTGTCTTGATAGTGTTTGCACCAAATCAAAGCACATATAATATGTAATATATCTGCTGGCTGCAATGAGAGTTTCAGCACGCAATGCAGAGATGGAAAAATGTGCTGATTTGCACGCTATCAGGGACTACTTTACTTGTTTTGACCAGCATTTAAACACTGTTATAACTTCAGCTAATGCTCAAATCATGATTTGCAAAACTGTCTTGAATGGGAGCGATGTGGAAAAAAAGTAAGCCTGGAAAAAGTATCTTAAAATCAACAAAGAGTTCTCTTTAAGGTGTTATTGGGTCAAGTACTTGTTCCCACAGGTTAAAAAGCAAATCCAAAAAGATTAGCAGACGATTTCATCCATCCAGTTATTGTCAGTGATCACCATTGATATAATATAGAAAATGCTTATTAACTTATGGTTTTAATAGTGAAAAAATAGTGAATAAACATATTTCTGTGAGGAAGAACCATAATTCATGGAGGTGTTTGATATGAAATAATGAAAGCAACAAAAGTAGAGAAATAAGTCCTTGAAAAGATGGAGTAAAATATTTATTTTTAATTATCTCTTCACTTAAAGGCTCACTGATAACAAGATAAATCTGGGTGATTTTATGTTTTCCTGGCCACAAAATTCATTTAATTTTGATTAACCTATTCAGAAAATAAATCATTACATAAGAAAATTATTAAAGTTGCATAATAAATGAGACAAAATGTAAAATTTAAAGAGTTAACTTGTATGCCACAACAGAAATAATCTCAGCACTTTTCAGAGGAAGTACATGAATTTTGGTTAAATGCAGCACAACACAAATGATTTTACTTCATTATACTTCTATTATGTAAAAAGTAACTGAGCTATGAAAGCAATAATTAAAAAACGTTTGCTGTATACATACTGTATAATAATAAAGCACCGTGTCTGAATTCATTTGGCTTTAAATAAGCATTAACTACTGTTAAACAATGAGGACAGAACAATGGTATCTACTGGGACTTGAACTGTCATCAACGCCATCAAAGAGAAAATCTTACAAAGTGTGGGCATACCAAGTCTAAGATATGAAACTTCAGGTCATTTATCAGCTACATTAATATAATTTATTTGTTTTCAGCAAGAAAAAGACACAAAATTACTGATTTGGTCAGGTTTTTCTAATAGGAAGGTAGAGTTATGAACTATCATCCAAAGAAAGCCATCTCAGGCTGCTATTTCATTCTTTGAGGTAACAGACTTATAGAAACAGATTAATAAATCGGTAAACGTGGCTTAGTATTTGCTTCCACGTCATCTGTGCTCCCCAGGTCACTTCATAAGTACGAGTTGCCTCATTAATGTTTGCATAGTTTTCTCTTTGTAATCAGCTGTTTCAGCATCCCCAGGTGGGCTGATGCCAGGTTACTGCAGTGCTCCACATCAGAAGCTTGCTACCAACCTGTGTGCAGACATGCCAATCACAGTGACAAGATGGTTTGCAAATAACTGTCCTGACAAGCATCCAAACCAAATATAGACTCAGCAACAACTGGAACACGCTATCTTTCCAGTGAACTTTTAAAACTCACAGGGCAACTTCACATTGTCTCATGTTGCCTGAGAAAGTACTTTTTGGAGGAAAATGCTGATGTTATCTACAGCAGGTGGTGAATTCAGTGATTTGCCAACTATGTAAACTCTATATTTAGCTGATTTGATTAAGTCAAATGTTTTCTTTTTCTTGCTAGGTGTAGGATTTCAGCTGCTAAGGAGTTCGGTGCCTTTGTTGGATTTTTGGTGCAACCATTAAATGTTTGCAGGTCTGGAGAGCAAGCCAGCTGGCAATCTCATACTAGAGCCATGCTGCTGTAACATACACAGAATGTGGTGGGACATTGTCTTGCTGAAATGAGTAATTCTCCCCTGCAAAAGATGTTTGAATGGCAGATGAAGTTGCTCTAAAAGCTGTGCGCGCGGTTCTCCTCTTCTCTGTTGCATGGATGCAGCATCTGTGCTTTCTAAAAAAGGATTTCAGGTTCAATAGTTTTTCATATCAGCTCAGTCCCGCTTGAGCCCAGAGATGATTTTAAATGGGTTTTTTTTCCACTTTGCGTGGTTGAAATTCATCTGAATATGAATCTTTTAGTGACTTTTGGAGATCAGTAAGAGAATCGAGTTTCTCATCTTGCTCGTTGTCTTCACAGGGAGGGAAACTCACCTGACCATCACACGACCATCACCTACCGCCAGCTGTTGGGCCACGTCTGCCGCTGTGCTAATGTGCTCAAACAAATGGGTAAAATACGCCTTAGCAACTTATTGAACTGTTGGTTCATTGTTAAATAGCAACTGTACATCAGACCACAAGCCAGTTATTTATTTATTTATTTGCAGTTATTTCTTATTCTGCAGTTCATTATAATATAAAACAAACAGTAGATGCAAAAGTGTGTAAAGTCTGAAACATGTACTTCTAATATTTTCTGTGGGACAGTAATAGGATTGTCATGTAGCTCATGAAGATAGATGATGCATGCTAAAACTCAATATGCACAGTATGTCTGGGCACTTGTTGCAGACAGTGTTGTGCATGTCTGGCTTACATCCATCATTGCTGTCATAGTCGAGCTTAGATGCTCCCCACATCAATCCCTTTTAAGAACTTCATCCTTCAAAATTTAACCGTCATGTGTTTTCTTTGATGAAGGTGTGAAAAAGGGAGACAGGGTGTCGATCTACCTGCCCATGATCCCGGAGCTCGTCTACAGCATGCTGGCCTGCGCCCGGATAGGTGCTGTTCACTCCGTTGTGGTAAGCGCAGACTTAACGTTGCATATTTACAAAATATTAAAATTTACAGTTTCCTTTTTGTCCTTCCACATGTGGTGGAAAAGCTGCTCTTACTTGGGCAGGATTTTTGCAGACAACCAACACTTGGGCTGTTTTTGTTCATCACTTTGACCCCGTTTCCTCAGGAAACCTCCAGCTGAACCCGAGTTCTTGTTGCTGTTAGTGCAGACCGCCTCACTCCAGCAGCTATCAGATGTGTTTGGTGTGAACACAGAAATGACAGCACCTGCACTGCATAAATGGGTCAGGCATTTACTGGCTGTTTCCAGCCTGGGAAGGCAAGCAGGCCAACACTATTTTAGACATTTAACCTTCCTCTTTCATGCAAAGGTTAGCAGCTGTGTTAAAAATATCTGCAGGTTGCAGCTCCAAGGTGGACTTTTTATGACCAGCAAAGGTTTGTTCTTGGCAGACTGGAGCGTAATCGACCTTGCCTGGGCTGGTCCCTTGTTGTTTGCTTTCCAACTGAGTTTTATTATACTAGACATGAACAACACTTAGAAACATAATGCTCTTTGGGATAGTGCCAGCCTCTTGGATTCACGTGTTACTATTAATATTTATTATAAATAATCTTGACATAAAACCCAGTCAGAGATGAAGTTAGGCCAGCTCAGTCCAGCCAACACAGTGACATTTTGCTGAGTGCAGAGTCCTCAGTGACCTGATTCCTCATGCTGCCATCAACACCGAAACTTTAAGCTCCCTGAACTATTAACCTTGGCCAGAGAACAGGGGTCTGGCAGGGAACGCAAAAAATGACAGTCATGTAAAAGAGCAATTAATGGTTGGCTGGTTCGTTATGTAAAACTAAACCAAGTTACTCATCTATAAATGGTGAAGAGAGGGAAGAGCACGTGGCATCAGTGTGTCTGCTGGATTTCAAGTGACAAGTCCTTTCTGATACAAAAAAGCTTGGATTTGGACTAATTTGATATACACATTATTACAGTTTCTAACCTTCAGCATTTTGGTGAGACATAATAAAGTACACATACCTATTTGTATAAATCTACTAGGTTTCTGTGCCATCTGCAGTGGCTCTGTTGTGATTGTTATAAGAGATGAACTCAAGAGCAGCAGTTACAGGTAGCAGGCAAGTGGATGAGAAGAAAAATGAACAATCTTTTAAACTAACAAAGAAAAAACCAGAAGCTGCTGCAGGAAAGACAAACAGAAACACTAAAACACAAAGAGAGTCAGAGGACGGGAGTTATATGTGAGTAAACAACAGCAGGATCTATGGGAACAAGGAAAACCGGTAAAATGTGGTAAAATACAGTGAGGAAGGTAGTAGTGTATTTTCCTTATAATTAGGGGGGGGGGGGGCCATAATAAGGGGGGGGGGGAGAAGGAAGCGGAAAAAAAAAAAAAAAAAAACCACCCCCCCTCAACCTAAAAGAAAAAAAAAAAGTGAGGAAGGTAGTGCCAGAATTAGATGCACAAAGTAACAAGTTTTACTAGATGAAAGTAAAGCTAAGGTTATGATATAAAACTGTTATTACAGTAAAACAGAAACAAGTTAGACTAAAGTTGAAATTATGGAAATCTAAAAGACACATTTAATGCAGAAAACAAGGAAGCAAAGAAGAAATGAAAACTCATGAAACTCTAAAAGACAAAAACAGGTAAACATAAAAACAGGAAGTGAAACACACAGAAGACAAACATGTTATTGTAACTGGAATAAAAACTTCCCAATACACATGTGTGTGTAATGCTCTTACAATTTAGACAGATCAATTTACAAGACATTAAAAAAAGCTCGTGCCACCAACACTGGAACTTTAAATTATATGAACAAATAGATCACAACTTTAGAAAACTGAAGCCCTCAAAACTAAAATAACATACAAAAATATTAAAAACAAACACACAGAAAATAAAACAACTAGCATTTAGCTATGAAGCTAAAATTTTGTTGAGTAACACTTTAAGGCAATCACTGCAACCAGGTGTTTTCTGTAATGTTCAAAAGGACTTCTGCACCTGTCGACAGGTATGTGGTCCACTGTTCATGGGAAAGGTGCTCCTATGTGCCTGCGATAATTTGTTTAACTATTATTTACAACCACAATTCAAAAGCAATATTTCTATTCACTAAATTATAATTTTGCAAATTTTTATTTATTACTGTTATTTTTTTAGTATACTGTTATTTGAATTGCTATTGCGAATTTAGCCTTTTCTTTAATTGGAGGGTATGAATAATTTTGAGGACGACTGTACATAGACAACTTAATTTAAACTTCTCTGTGCATGTTCCACAATTCCCTCCCATTGAAGGAAGAAGGAGCACTCTCTGGCATGAAAAATGGAAAGCTGCATCTTATGTTAAAACATTTAAGTGGTAGTAGTAGTAAGTTGCTCTTACAAAATTCTGATTTCACAACCAAAGCATATGACAAAATCCCTATGTAGGCAATAAAATGGTTCCCTTTCCATGCACTCAGACCAAGAACTGGGATCCAGTTAACTGGCCAAGTCAAACTATAACCAGAGCTTGACTTGGTACATTATTTTAGCATATTGACAAGGACTAAAAACTCTGTTATTGGTAATCAGAGAGATGTAGAACCCCCCCCCAAATCATAGAAAGCACTGTATGGTGGTGCGCTGCCATGCCAATATGTCAACCTGAGGAAACACTGCACTCACTGCACGAGGCTTGGCAAGCTGGGGGAATACCAGTATTCAGATGGAGAGGTTGAAAATAAAGCGTTTGTGCATGCAGCGGGGGGTGGGGGTTGGGTCACAAAGAGAGCAGTGGTGCTCGAATCAGCTAGAAGATGCAGTAAAAGAGGGGAAGCCTTTATAATTACAAAGAAATGAGCATAATAAAACAGCTGTTTGTTAGTTGCTCTTTTTTTTTAAATTGAATCTTAAAGAACAAATAATGCTTTAAGAAAATCTGTAGGATCACGTCTCTTAGCCAGATTTTGTGTGGATCTGTAGTCACCTGTCACAGACACACTGGCCTGCATCTCTGAGACTGCCTCATCTTTTCTTCATCACAGTAACAATTTTCTTTCAAATGGAAATACAGACAAACAGTAAGGCTCTGCTTCTGCAACCTCAAGTAGACACTCTGCCATCAAGTGGCTGGAAATCCAATTAATTACACTGTGGAACTACAAATTTGTCATTTTCACATTTCTTTCTCAGTTTGGCAAACAAATAGTTAAAAAATAGAGCTGAGCTAATTCAAAATGTCACATTACAAATCAGCTGTGAGATTAAATGAAATTCTTTAGGAGAGACAATTTTAGGCAATAATTTGTGCCTCCATAAATGCAACTAAGGGCGCCATGCAGGCTAAAAATGGCTGTTAAAGTCTTGGGTATAGCCTCATTTCACCATGACAATACTGAATAATAGCTAGTACCAATTCAGAGTACAGACACACATGCTGCAGTAGTGTATATTTGAGTGTGTATTAGTAATATGCATATATATATATATATATATATATATACGGGGTGCAACAATACATGTATTCGTATCGAACAGTGATCACCATGTATCGAATATTGAACAATACAGAGTTTATAATTTATTTCATCAACTTATGTTCTGACGGTGAGCTCTGTGTTGAAAACTGAGTGGATCTGTGTTTGACCACAATCAGATGTGACTTTTGGAAGTTCTTTGTTTTCACATTGAGTATGATCCTGATGGTAGTCTGTTGTGGACTAAAGGACATTGAGATAAAAAAGACATGAAAATGTACATTTTTGTATCGAAAAAATATCGAACCATGACACTTAAGTATCGAACCAAACCGAACCATGAATTTTTTGTATCGTTGCACCCCTAATATATGTATATACACACACACACACACACACATATATATATATATATATATATTTAATTCAGTTCAATTCAGCTTTATTTGTACAGCGCCAATTCAGAACAATGTCATCTCAAAGCACTTCACAGACAGATGAATTTGAGTTAATTTATTTTAGCCTAGCTAAGAAGACAAACAGATTGGACTGAATCTTGACATGACCCGGTCCAATCCTGAGTAGTGGTGACAACCTTCACACAACCTTGTTAAATTAACTCAAAAAAAGCTTTGCAACTGGTTGCCTTAAGTTCACTTAACTTTTCTTTGTTTTCTGTTTGTTTGTTTGTTTTTTTTTACAGCCGGCCGTTTCCAGCTGATAATTATCTTAAAACACTTCTTGGAAGTAAAACCAGCTGTTACAGTGCTGAAATCATGTCTCAACCTTCTTGTAACTGATCGTTTCTGATCTCAGTAATAACTTTGTGGTGCTTCATTGACTATAAATACAAACAAAAACTGATACCCTTTAAAAACAAGTGCCACAACAACCGTTGCTTCTTCTTTCCCTGTTATTATCTTATTGTTGACCTTGTATGTTCAGTTTGCAGGCTTCTCCTCCGAGTCTCTGAGTGAAAGGATTATGGATGCTCAAAGCGGCGTTCTGGTGACGGCAGGTACATCTCAGTGTTCCAGCAGTCAGTTTTAAACCTGTGCAACGCCGCATCACCAGGATGTGACATGTTTCAGCACAACAGACTTTTAAACATCTCATCATGTGATGCTCCATCTATCTGCTCCACCCTCTCTAATACACAGATGGTGTTTACAGAGGAGAGAAGCTGATCAACCTGAAGCAGATTTCTGATGAGGCTTTGGAAAAGTGCAGGGAAAAGTAGGTCCTGCTTACATGACCAACAGTCTGCCAGTTCCCAGCAGCCACTTGTATTTACACTACATGCTCCTGTTGGTAATAGGACTCAGCCCCGGGACATGAGTCACTGCACACACACACACACACACACACACACACACACACACACACACACACACACACACACACAGCTCAATCAGCTGTTATCAGAGAGACTGAAGAAACACCACTGGGCTTTTAGATTACACGGTTGCCAGGCAACATGGAGCACTTAGATTCATCAGGGAAGCCCAAGCTGCTATCTCTCATAGCAACGAGCACCTGGGAGGGATGTGAGCGCTGAGAGGTATAGTATGCTGGGAAGGGTTGTCTTTGGTGAGGGGGTGGGTGGGGGGTTTGGGTTAGGATTTAGGTAAACATTTACTTAAATTTGAATTTTATTTATTGGAAATTATCTATGATATTTAAAGTTAATTACAGGTTTTGTATTTTATTAATTTGTCACTGATTTTCTTGCTAAAGCCTGTCTTTGGGAAGCAGAGTCTCTCATACACTCTCACTTTTATCTACATTTCTCAGAGATTCATCAAGTGTCACCAAATGCCTGGTTGTCAGGCACCATGCACTGAGGACAAAAACTGGAACTTCATGCAACAAACTACAGGTAGATATGATACGTTTTACAGCTACTTTCTTTCACAGTTTATGTACAAGATCAAATCAAGCAAAAGCACTAAGTAAAATACACACGGTTGTATTTATTTTCTGTAGAATCATTATTTCCTGCTTTTTGATTCAATGACAAAACTCACTTAAAGGACATTTATTTACATTTTTGTCATAGATAACTTTGATTTTTTTTTTTTAACTGACTGAATAGTCAGTATCTTACCTGCACTTGACAGTGATCAGAGCGCACTGGTTTGGAGAACCAGATGGTTTCCTGATGGGTGAGCTAAAGCTAAAAGCTATTTGGGCCACCAGAAGAGCAACTCAAAACTAAAAAAACAAACTGCATTTTGAGGCAACACTATTTTATGAATGATTATTACCATTTGTCACATAAGCATCAGAGAATTTACGTTGTCATTGTGTTTTATCAGCTGCAGTCTGTCCCAGTTAGCATCCAAAACGGTCCGGGTTGCAACACCTTGCTACAACATGGACTGTTTTGAGTTACTTTGTGGTTTAAGTAATTTGAGATGGAGAAAAATATGCTGCTCTAACCCCCTTAGCTTTTAGCTATATTATTTCTCATATATCGTACCATATACTGTATCTTTCAATGTTCAGGCCTAACCATGTACAATCATTTTGACCATGTTCATGTATTTTAACATTAAGGGATGAAAGCAAAGTTGGAAGCTAAGGAATCACAAGTGGAAGAGGAATGAAAGTTATCTTACACCCGTGTTCAGATGACCACTTTGTGTAGTTCATAATCCCCTTTTTCCTCGTATGTGTTTGTAACCATTACAACTCCAAGAAGATGTGGGAAGTGGATTTAATCCTGTAAGAAGACTTAAGACAACGTAGGGTGTCAACCTGCTGTTAATTCTAAACTTAAGCTGCATCTATATTCAGATCAAAGCTAGAAAAACAGTCAATGTACAAATTTTGGAACAAAACTGCAATATTTTCAGTTTTTGGACCAGTGTGCTGCAATAGCTCCAGCATTTCAGTTTCTAAAATAAGATCAGCTTGGCTGTGCTTTTCACTCACTTTTTATCTTTGACTTGTTGGAATTTGGGGATCAATCTCTTTTTCACAGGTTTGACATTGAGTGTGAAAAAATGCTAGATGGTCTAAATGCTAAAAAAATTGAGAAAAAAAAATCGACCAACCAAACCAGATAGTCATTGACTATCTTGAAATATTATATTCCACTGCCTTTTTTTTTTAAATTTCTTAACATTTTTATGGAACATGGAACAAAAAGCAAGAAACACTTGTATTTGATCATTTTAAAATAAAAGGTCCACAATCCTTAAATCTACAAGGACTTGATTGTTTCAGTATTTGAAACAGGGTTCGCAGTTAATTCCTTTCAAAGTTTTCATGTTGTTTTTGCTGCTGGCATGTTTGGAGCCTGATATGAGCAGCTGCAACGAGCGGGTTTATGTTTTTAATCTGCGCTGTGGTGCATTCAGACCCCCTGGGACTCAGAGCAAGATGTGTGGTGGGATGAGGCGATGAGAGACTGTCCGGAAGAGTGCGAACCCGAGTGGCTGGATGCTGAGGACCCGCTCTTCATCCTCTACACCAGCGGCTCCACCGGCAAACCGAAAGTAAGATATGAGTTCATGGAGAAACGGAGGAAACACAAATACATGCTCCAGTGAATTTCCACTGGAACTGGATGTTTTGAATAAATCACATCATCTATTCTGTATTCAAATGAATCTGTAATGACTTGACTGAAATAAGCTGTTGTGAAATGACGAAAAGTGTTTTTTATGTTGAAAAGCACAGATATAGTCTAGAAAGCTACTGCTTCTCTGTATTTTTGCTCTGATTGACTTTTCTCACACGTGTATGTACATCTCTGCTTTGCCGTCGTCTCTGTTGACTCATTTTTTGCTCTGCGCAGGGTGTCGTCCACACTGTTGCAGGCTATCTGCTCTACACCTCCCTGACCTTCAGATGCGTGTTTGATCATCACCATGACGACGTGTACTGGTGCACGGCAGACATCGGCTGGATCACCGGCCATTCCTACATCACCTACGGCCCTCTTGCAAATGGTGCCACGAGTGTCCTTGTGAGTCAGATCATCACATAACGCCTTAACGCTCCAAACAGGAGCAGAAACCCAAACCCTGCTCATCAGTGTGTGCATGCGGACGTGTGATTCCAGTTTGAAGGCATCCCTGTCCACCCTCATGTCGGCCGGTTCTGGGAGATCATCGAGAAATATAAAGTGACCAAGTTCTACACGGCTCCCACAGCCATTCGCCTGCTAATGAAGTACGGCCACGAACCCCTGCAGAAGTAAGTGAAACCCTCTGAAAGTCACTGCGGCTCATTTTTGAAAAGGTTATTTCAGAAGCTGCAGAAGGAGTTTCAAAGCACAGCTTGACATCAGAGGTGTTTTCTCTCATTTTTTTTGGAATAGGACTTCTCAGCCTTTCAAATGAAAACTTCCACCTTTTAGTTTCAAAGACCTCACATCACTTTGTTCTCTCGTTATGTAACATTTAGCTCAGCGCTGAAGACATCAAAACATGTTTGAACACTGTTGGGCTGTAAATATCTATTATTTATGTAGTTTTTATGAGCTGTAAACAGAACCCACCGGTCACCTGTGATGGTTTACAAGCTACAGGCGTTATCCAAAGTGGTTCCATAAAATTATTTACATTCCCTGATTATTTAACGTTGTCATAGAGGTGCTAAAATGAAAAATATTTTGAGAAGAAGTCATCATATTTTATTGGCTGGGATGTTTATATGTAATCTCTACTTACAACAGTGTGAAAAAGAAAGTCCTTTTGCTTTTACATATCAAGACGTAACATGAAAAATATCTGATTTTAACCCTTTTTTGGGCGACAAATGATATTTGATTATAAATTCCTCATGCGACTCCATGAAATCATAGGACCGCATGGAGTTCTCTTTCAATATAAAAATGAGAAGAAACTTTTATTACTATTACTGCCATATTTTATTACTACCTACTACTATATTACTACACTGTCCTAGAGTATCTTAATAACATTTTTTTTCTATGAATTTTTACTTCAATGAGTGCCTAATTAAGGGTTGAGATTTGGCAGGTACAGCCTTAGATAAAACAATACAGCAAGTTCATGACAAGTTCATGTAAACCATGAAATATTCAGAGGAACTGAAAAACCTCAAAAGCCACGTCTCATACTCCGCAGGGCTCAGGCAGTTTGATAAAAAGTCAAGAAAGTATCATTTGAAAGAGACTGAACAGTGATGGCTTGTTTGGAATGGTTGCCAAAAGAAAAAGAAGATAGAAGCATCCAAACTGCATGATTTCCAGAAAGATGAGACCAAAGTGGAGTTTTTTTTTTCCTCATAATGAACAACAGCATATTTAGAGAAAGCCAACCCCTCTTAGCTATCAAGCTCGGTGGTGGAAGTGTGATGATTTGGGCTCGTTTTGGGTGCATTACAAAAATCTTTCCAACAACTGAGGTTAAAGGTAGAGTGAAGGAGTTGCTGTGATCCAGTCAAATTCCAGACTTTAACCTGGCTGAAATGCTGCATTGGGACTAAAGAGAGCTGGCTACGTTCACACAGTGACGATCGGAAGAGAAGACGCAAAAGTGGCGTCCTGTCTTAATCTTTTTATATGTGTTTACACGAGCGCCGTCATGAAGAAATCTGTGTACATATGAGGACGCAAGAGTGTGTGGAATTGTATTGGATACACACACCAGGCCGTTAGGTGGTGCTGTGATAGAACTCCACCATGTCCGCGTGCATGCGTAAAATCTACTGTAGATCCGCTGGGTTTACGTACATAACATACATTGTTGTTTTTCCTGTTTGTGTGTGATGTCAACGCGCATGCGACATGAGCATGGCGTGAGCAGGTCCACCATCATTTTTGCGTTTTGGACGGTGCAGACGAGAACGCAACAGCGTCGCGTCTTTAGAAATTCCACTTTATAATGAGTCTTCAGAATTTTTTGGCATTATTCAACCCAGAATAACGCTGTTGATGTGAGAATGAAAGGCACTTCCGATTAAATATTTTGCCATTTTTACTCTCAATTGTCCTCATGTGAACGGCCCCTAAATGAACAGAAGGAACTTTGTAAAGAAGAGTGGACTGAAATTCCTTTGTTGTAAAATAAGTCATACAAAATATAATGAAAAGTTTAAGCTGCTAAAGGTTATTCTACACAAGCTATTGAATCATGCATGGAAGAGTATATACTGTATTCGTAGTTTTGGGCTCAGAGCTGCAGTTTTAGATGCCAGGTTATGAAGCATCCATGGCCAAGAAGTTTCTTGGTAAAGCTCTGTGGTTTGAAGATGTGTGTGATGGATGAGATCTGAGGCGTGATTGTTTTCAGAGGAGAAGTCCAAACTTTGAGGTAGGGATAAAAAACATTTATATAATGACACAATATGAGGTTTAAAAGGGAACTCTGCTGACTTATCAGGTATGACCTCTCCAGCCTGAAGATTCTGGGCTCCGTGGGTGAGCCGATCAATCCTGAGGCGTGGCAGTGGTACTACGACGTGGTCGGTCAGGGCAGGTGTCCTGTAGTTGACACTTTCTGGCAGACAGAGACGGTAAAACACACCTTGTTGATTAAATACTCAGACTCATGTTTGCCAGAGGTTAAGATTAAGTTTCAAATAACATTTTCTGGACTCAGACTTCTCTTTAATACAGTTTTGTCTATTGTGTGTGTTATTCCTCTGCAGGGAGGTCATGTGTTGACTCCTTTGCCTGCTGCCACACCACTGAAACCAGGCTCTGCTGTAAGCAGCAACTCCTTCTTATGAACATTTCTATGTGAATATTGAACATGCATCTTTTTTTTTTAATGCAGGACAGACACAAATGTGTAATATCAAATAATTTCCTCCAAAAAAATGAATCCCCAATCACTGCATTTCCATCTCGTTCTGCTTATTTGCTTTATCCCTTTTTAGGATCTGCACACAACTCTGACAATGTATTTCATCATTTTGGCAGAACTATAAGAAATAGTTGATATGGAGGAATCACTGCATCTAGATGTCTCACATTTAATCCACAACTCATATTTCAGACCTTTCCTTTCTTTGGGATTGAGCCAACCATCCTTAATGAACATGGGGAGGAACTCGAAGGTGAGGCTGAAGGTTATCTGGTAAGTTTGAATTCAGTGTACTCATGTCTTTTGCTGAAATGTGTAAAGTTCTCCCCAGCCAGACCAACCTTTGTGTTTGTTTTCTTGCAGGTATTCAGGCGGCCCTGGCCTGGAATTATGCGTACTGTTTATAAGAACCACGAGCGCTTTGAGAACACCTACTTTAAGAAATTCCCGGGCTTTTATGTGACCGGTGATGGTGAGATAATAGAATCTAAAAGCTCTTGATGGCAAGCAGAGGATTTTGTTAAACATATTGGAGGATTTATGCTAAAGAAACTGTTTCCTCCTCTTGCAGGCTGCAGACGGGATAAAGATGGATATTACTGGATCACAGGGAGAATAGACGACATGCTGAATGTGTCAGGTGCTGTGAGATGTTTCTGTCAGAAACCTCCCAAATGCTTCAAAGGAAGCTATTGCTGCCCTGATCCAACTTTGTTCTATTTCTGAATTTCAAATCTCCCAAATTTTTTTATTTTACCCTTGTATTTCATTTCTGAGTGTAATATTTTGTCCTCCAGGCCACCTCATGAGTACAGCGGAGGTGGAGGCGGCGCTGATGCTGCACCCGGCTGTGTCCGAGGCCGCTGTGGTGAGCAGACCCCACAAGGTGAAGGGAGAGTGTCTCTACTGCTTTGTCACACTCAAAGACTGCAGGGAGTTCAACCACTCTGTGGCAGAGGAGCTGAAGAGGCTGGGTGAGGCTCTGACTCGAAGGCTTTCATCAGTCTTAACTCACTCAAAACTATTTTTCATTCAACTATAAAACAATAGATAAATAAGAGCAGCAATACATGACAGAGAAACTACAAAAAAGTCACCAGACTGCCTATAAAATCACCTTTGCACAAAAGATGAATTGCTATTCTTATGGCTGCATGTTTAAAGCTTTTCTGGGATTTTCCTTTGTGTTATGAAGAGGTACACGGACTAAACTCCACAGCAAAGGGGGTTATTTTCTTTCTGCTGGAGCCACTGCTCTTGGATTGCCTGAAAAGGCCCCATTTGTAGTCCAAACCTTTCCTCACAGCTTAAATCATTTGCATAATGCATCAAATGATGAACGAGGAGCAAGCGTATGCACACTCTTCATTGGAGCAGAATTTAAAACGACCACATATCTGGATGTGATTGTTCATTTCTTTTTCTTTTACAGTCGCTCTCTTTTTCAGTATTTTAAGGGCTGAATGCAAGAAAGCTGCTAGAATCATTTGTAGGTTTTTCTTGTCTTCTTAAAAATGTTTTGTATACATTCATTCATTGAATTTTCAGCTTTTAATTGAAAAAAATGGAAAATTATATAAAGGTAATGTCTGAATATCAGTCCAGACGAGTTGTATTCAGCACTGAGTGCTTCTGTGTTGTCCTCTCAGTGAGGGAGAAAATCGGACCAATCGCCACACCAGACTTCATCCAAAATGCTCCAGCTCTGCCAAAAACTCGCTCAGGTAACAGCTCAAAGCCAGCATCCTTCTTATCCTCCATCTTTCTCCTCTGAAGCACATTTCTCCCTCTTCAGGGAAGATCATGAGGCGAATCCTCCGGCAGATCGCCCGCAACGACAAGGACCTGGGGGACCTCTCCACCCTGGCTGACCCTAAGGTGGTGGAGGTGCTGTTCAGCCAGAGGAGTGAAGCTGCAGCCTGAAAGAACGCCCTCATCTCTCTTTTCTTCCAGCTATGCAACACTACTGATGAAGACAATGACAAACTACTGTTTTTTAGATCAGTATCCAAGTGTTTTCCTGCTCTCTTTTTGGACTGGATGACGGGTGGGATCAGAACGCTGACACTAAACAACCTGAAATACCAAATCTTTTGTGTAGATGTTATTGGTTTGAATTTGGGCCAAAATGTCACACAAAGTAGTTGAAGCCTTTACACGAGGGAGAAGTGAATCATTTTGTCCTCTTAAATCTTGAATCTGAAATGTCAGCCTTGCACCGCTTGTTTCTGACTGACCCCTGATGTATTTTTTCTCTTTTTTTTGTGATACGTTTATATATGACCTGAGAATAAAGCGTTAAATCCGACTGCTCCTTTTGTTCCTCCATCTTCAGACAGAGCGGCTGACTGTCGCCCCCATGTGGCAGAAATCATCCCCTGCAGATGCCTGACAGTAAAGCCTTTTCTTTTATCGCTCTCCTGCTGAGGCTTTTTGCCCTTTGTTGTCTAATGATGCACCAAACACGTGCACAAATCCTGATGATCTGATCAGAGCAGCTGGGAGAAGCGATTATAAGAGACCAAAGAGAAGGACAATCTGTTTTATCTAAGGAGTGATTGATGTTTTTGACATTATAAGCATCACTTGACTTGAAAAGGACAAAAAGGGAACAATGATGTGTTTGTTCGAAGAGGGAGATTGCAGGAAGTTGTTATGAATATTGTTAGACAGGATGAATGCCTCATCCTCCTGTAGTGTTGGGTCGGGCAGTCGGTGGGCTTCCCCCTTTGTTTCCCCTTGTTTATCTCCTCCATGTCACATGCATGCAGCAATGCTGGAGTGTGTAGGTGGGGAGGAAAAAGACGAGAAAACAGACCAGCAATGAGCAATGTTACATCACCACTCCGAGGTAGCCCAGGAGGAGTGGTAACCATGACAACGTCTCACCCCATCCTTCCCTCCAATCCTCCCTAATTTCCTGGTTCCAGCAGCAGTCTGCAGATGTTTGTAACCTGACATCTTCCCTCCTGGTTTCCACTTGTTTCATCACTTCTTTATATGATGGAAACAAAGACCAATACAAAACCAACTTCAGAGAATTATCAGATAAGTTTTCACATTTAAACGTATCTATAGAAGTCATGAGCCAGTGTTGTATATTTCAGAAAACATCTCCAGAAGATGGGTGGTTCATACCCCCGTGAACTTCTGCACGTTATTTAAAAGATCAAGAATTTAATAAATTGAGGTTCAAAGGAGCAAAAACCTTCACATTTCCTATGCCTGACTTGTGAAATTTAAAAAGGTACAATGAAAATACCCGGATAAGTAGTTTTTGCATGCTGGAAATAACATTGTTTATGCAAAAGAGAGGAATAAACAAGAAGAAGGATGGAAATGATTGGATAAAATAACTTTCTCATGGGGGAAAAAGCACAAAGCTTTTCTATTCATAAATGTGCAAAGTTAAAGAATGAGGAAGTAAAAACTATACTATACCTTATTAATTTATTTTACATCCTGAGTGTGCATAATAATGTGCTGGCTTTTCATTCAGGAAATTCTAATTAGCTGCCAGTCATCTTCAAGCCGTATGCTGCTCCACCAATCACAGTTTTGTACCTAACCCCAACCCAGTCTCAAACCCACACACACTTTCTTTCCCTCCTGACACACATGTATGTGCTGTATAGTAGAAGGTCACAAAAACAGAGTGACTGAAAACACAACAGGAAACCTGCTTTTCACAGTGGCACTAACTGGCTGAATTATCAATATGCTGATGAATATGTATCTTATTGATACAGGGTTTTCTTTCTTTTTTTTTTTTTTTTTGTTAGAACAGGCTAAAACATTGTTAAGAATTACTTAAACCCATAGCCTATATTTGCTAAATAATAAACATGAAACAAAAAATTTCTGAATTACTTTGTGAAATATTTCTTAAATGTCTTATTTTCTTAGTTGTGTTTTCTGAAATGAGTATTTTAAAATGTTTCATTTATTTCTTTGTGTTTGTTGTGTTTTCTGATTTGCTTCGTAGTTTCTAAAATATGAGTGTTTTTTATCTTGCACACCTCAGGGCCAGATGCTTTTCAGTGCAAAATAAAAAACACTATAACAATGAATTAATTTGCAATGAATTGAATCAATTTAAAATAGAATAAAATAAATAATCAACAATACTGTATATCTGTTGTCTCTGAAGGAAAATAAGTTCTTTACCTTTAATTCAGGAAAGTTTTTATACAAAAACAATTTATGAAGGTAAAATAAAACAGCTGTCAGTGATATTTGTCATTTGTGTAAACACAAAGAAAGCAAATAAATATAGCAATAAATATGGCAAATGATGATGCTATTAAAACCCTGCAGAGTTTGAGTAAACAACCCCACAATATAATTCGAGGAGCAACAATTTGATATGAAAACAGCCTCTGGTCTTCAGTTGTTTTTGATGTACCAGTTCTGGGAATTGAACCAAGTGATGCAAAGCAGATGAACACAGCAGATAATAAAGGTGTTTAAAATGAAAATGATCTGAAACCGAAGCTTAATCATTCACACGATGAAAATCACTTGATTACAATTCACTGGAACGAAATGCTACCCAACTGACTTTGGACTGATTCAGGGCCTATTTTAAAGACCAAACCATCTCTGTACACCTAAAATTACGAGTCTTCCAGTACTCCATTTTTTTTATGGAGTGCCACAGGGGTCCATACTGGGCCCAGTTTTTTTTCTTTTTATCTGCTTCCCCTTGGCTCAATTATTATGAAATGTGATATCTCATTTTGCCGTTACGGAGACAACTGCCAAACTACTTTCCACTAAAAAAGGATGGGCTGCCTCTGAACTCTCTGCAAAATTACATGACATTAAATCTCAGATGGCACTGAATTTTCTTAATTTTAATGATTGAGAACCTGAGATGACGGTGTCTGGACCCAATTCTGCTGGTGTTCCTCTTATAATCTCGGACAGTTTGAAGATGTTTTGTAAGTCATTGATTGTTAACTAAAGTGGATCCCGACCTAAAGTTTGAAAGCCGGATTCACTCAGTTCTCAGAGCCAGCTTCTTTCACCTGAGGCAACTCACCAAAATTAACCACCTTTTTGCACATGAGCACTTTGAAACAGTAATTCATGCATCTGTAACAAAGACTGAAAAAAACATAAAAAAATGTACGCAGTATCCGGGTACGTCTGAACAGGAGAAAGTGAAGGCAGTTGGCCGTGTCACACCGTTGCCATCTTGGCATGTCACGTGTGTCGTCACTCCCGAAAAATACTAAAATGGGCGAAGCGCAAACATCAGTATTCAAACTGAGCGCCCCAACCCTCTCAGGCTAATGGCCGCCTCATTCTTCAGCCTATTCAGCTTCAAGCCTCCCTCAGAGCTCAGAAGCGGGTAAAAGTCAAACTAGTATTAACCCTGGTTTTCCAACTTGCATTATCTAAAGCTTTTACCTTTTCTGTGGTGCATCCGCCATTTTTCTTTCTTTTTTTTTTCCTTCGAGAGTTCGAGTGACTGGCGTCTGCTCCAATCATGAGCTTATTCCCACCCAGCGTCATGTCCTTAGTTCTGTCATCGGCTGGCGATATAAACAGAAATCTCCACCCAGAAACGTCCTGAACACAACAAAACAAAGCTAAAGAGTGAATTACAGGCAGTGGGAGAGGGAGTTGCATTCAAACACACCACTGCACGCAAGTAGAGGCCCAAAGGCACAGTTTGAGATGGATTTCACTTGCACAAGTCTAACATTTATTTTCAGGGGGAAATGTCGGACTCTACCTTTAACTTCTGGGCTTCACACTTTTCCAGTGGAGTTTGCCTCTTGGTCTGGACCCAGTTCTGCTGGTGTTCCTCTTGTAGGCCTGGACAGTTTGAAGATGTTTTGTAAGTCTAAATGGATTCTGGCCTAAAGCTTGAAAGCCAAATTTGCTCAGTTCTTAGAGCCAGTTTCTTTCACCTGAGGCAACTCACCAAAATTTGCCACCTTCTGTAACTACCCAGCTGGATTACTGTAGTGGACTTTACTTTGGGGTGAGTCAGTCCTGCATCTCTTGACTTCAGTTTTGTTCAAAATGCTGCTGCACATCTTTTAACTGGCACACTGAAGCATGAGTACGCCACCTTGATTTCATCCTCTTCATTGAATGCCTGTGCATTTTTGGATCCATTTTATACTTCTTTTATTTGCTTTTAAGTGCTTGAATTGTGTTACCCCATGGTAACCTCTCTGGGCTCCTCTGCCTCTCCGTGTACCTTCTCAGTCTCTTAGGTCAGGTAACCAGTTCCTCCTAAGTGTGCCCAGGACCAGGGCGCTCAGAGAGGACTGGGATTTTGCAGTGGCAGCAACTAAACCGTGGAAAGAGTTGCCTTTGCACATCTGACAGACCTCTTCTTTATCAGTTTTTAAGTCTCTTCTTAAAACGCATTTGTTCATTCAGGCACACTGACATTTTCATCTGTTTTTTTTCTAGCTATTTTTTAGTTTGACCTTTTTATGTTATTAAATTTAATTGATTATATTGATTTTTTTATCTTATGTTTTTATCCTGTTGCACTTTAAAAACAAAGTTGACCAACGTACATTATAAATGAAGTTGCTATTGCTGACTAGTTTTTGTGAAGAGGTGTTGGTTTTATTTTTATATTACTGATTATTATTTCCTCAAGCTAGAATAAAGTTATTTTAAATGAAAATCTCTTAAGTCGCCACAAAGTTTCTGTTCATTGTATGACATGATGCACAGATGAGATTCAAAACAGTAGAAGGAACCATTTAAGTAATAAAAGCACTAAAAGTAGAATTTTACATTTTATTGCAATTGCATCTTCATGCTTTAAATATATGTGAAAAAGATTAACAAACAGCCTCATGTCATGGGTGGAATTCAACTAAATGAGCTAACCCAGCACATGAGGGGACCTTTGATCACTTAACAATGGTCCCAATGAAATCTGAAGACCATCATGATACCAGATGTAAATACATGAATAGAAAAAATGCTGAATATGCAATCCAAACAGATCAGCACCATCTTTTTCAAAACAGAATAAACTTCTGTTGTTTTCTTATAATCAGAAACAAACATCCTGAAGTGTTTATGTCCTGCAGTGATTTGTGTTTTATTGATTTATAAAGTTTGAATTTCACAAACTGTGACTTTTAAAGTAACAAAGAAGAGCGGGCTGATGTTGATAGTCAACTTCAGATGAAAGTGAATAATACTAGTTTATCATATCAAAGAAACCTGCAATAGAAATTTCTCTGGTATAGTTTACAGTGTGATTGAATTCCTAAAATAATTCAAAATGCCTTTATAAGATAATAATGTTCATATTCTTGTGATATTTTGAAAATTTTTTGAATGTATGTAATCATAATCTAAATTTATATGGCTTTGATTAAAGAAGAATTCCTCTCTGTCCTGCTATTTTTTTCCTCTTTTCTGTAAAGAAACTACAACTTTCTTTGATGAATAAAAATTAAACTTACAAAGGAAAAAAGGCAACAAACACCACAAAAAAATTAATTTTCATCATTAAAGTTATGAAGACATACAAATGTTATTGCACCAATTGAACTTGTGTTAAGCGTCTTGATTTACTTAAATAAAGGTTTTAGCTCCATTCATTTATTCCTTTTTCATTTAAGTTTAGTTTAGTTGTGAGGGACAATGCACAGTAATAAATGTACAAAAAAGACGTAAACATGCTGGATTTAGCAGGAAGCTCATTTCCATCCTAATTTCTTATGTTTTTAAGCTTTTATCAATTTCTTAATTGTTTTCTTTATTTTTCCTCTTTAAATTTATTTATTTATGAAAATAGAAAAGAAATGTAAAGGGCTTAGATCGTAAAATAACTACAGTGAAGGGGTCCTGACACTAATTTGAAAGAAAAAAAAGCTCATGTCTTGGCACAAAAAGGAAAACCTTCATTTAAATGGCTATTTTTCAACTAAGAAAAACAAAATGTGTATACATGTCAAAAAGTGGGCAGGTAACAACTGATGTGATGGTAAAAACAACCTTCAGGATGTAACACGCTGTATTTTTTTTTCACTGAAACTTGGTCTTTTTTTAAATCAAAAGATGTACTTCTGCATAATCGATTTATTTTCCTTTTAACCATCTTTACTCCTGTATTTTCTGTGTGTATACTTACTTTACTTACATTATCATGCAAATAAGGGGGGGTGTTCCTTTCAACAAATACATAAAATATTACTAAATCAGTTTATTTTTTGCCAATTTTTTTTTTACATTTAGCTGCAAGTTATCTATTAATTGAAGCGTTTGTGTCACATTGACTCATGGAGACATGCCACCATCCAAACTGCCTGTGTCTTTGTGCAGCTCGAAGATTTCTTTTCCCTGCATCTGAGCTCGTATGAAGCCAGAGCAATGTGAGCCGTGTGAGTGTGTGTTTGGGTGTGTGCCAGGGCCATGAATAAGACCGGGCACATCCACAGCAAATTACACAAACAAAAGGAGAATTAAGGAGGCACCAAATGAATGGCATCTTTTTGTTTCTGCTCCTCAAAAGAAAAGACAGATGGTCTAACTGAACTCAAAGACCGTTGAGCATTTTTCATTTCAAAGTGTGTGTTAAGAATGACACTGAGACATCTGATGGAGGTCACCCTTGAAGGCCTCTGAACTGGATGAAAGAAAAACATGCTTTTATACTAAACAACAGCATATTAGTAACTATACTGGAGTAACTTGGAGAGTATTTAGAAGCAAGTACTACATTAAAATTTACACATCGCATTTAATTATTCCTATTGTATAGGAGCCTAATAAAGAATTTGTGAAAATGCAAACCTAATTGTACAATTTCCCTTAAACAAATAAATTGTGTGCACAAATTTGGGGAGAATTACTGGCTGAATAAGCACCTGAAATCTGAAAAAGGAGGATTTTCCATCAACATTTTTATCTATTTTTAGTTGTTCATATTTATCAAGAATTTCTGGGAATCTGCGTTAGGTTAGGTTTGTAGACAAAAAGAACATTTTTGTAGCTGCGCACTAGCTTAGACATACGATTGCTATGGCGCCCCGCCCCTCCACTCACTCGGACAAACAACATCGGGCAGGCGCTATGGACATGGGAGATGACAGCTGTCAACACAGACAAGCGGGTAGACGAGAGATATGCGAGATAAATTAAAAAACATAAAACAATACAAACAAACAAGAAGAGAGCTTAAACTGGGAGTAGAAATAGCCTGTGAACTCTGAATGTGCTCGTGTCGCTCCCCAGTTTCTTGCCCAAACTGCGCACGGCGGTTGTGCAAAAAGGATCATCTGACAAAAACTGATCAAACAGCCACGGAGCGGGCAGTGGCGCAACGGAAGCAGAGGCGGTCGTTAACGACGTTACTACCTCACCTGTCTACCGACAGCGTTATGTACCGTAACACGTCCAAAACTAGATGTTTGCTAGCGTTAGCAGCAAACTAATGTTAGGGAAGGTAACTCATGTCTTTAAGAAAGGACAACATGTTGCTAAATACGATGCCCTACTTAGAACAGATGAGACACTGTATATCACGAGGATGTTGTGGTGCGCACTGGCTGATGTGACTGGTAAAGGCAAAAAAAATACGCCCTGTCACCCAGCCTCTAGGATACCTAGTATCGGGGTGTACCCCAGCACACGTTGACATAAACTAAAAAGAACAAAAAACGAACGAAAACGGCTAACTTCAATGCATTAATGGCGTCAAGAGAGAATGTCCGAGGTGGGATAGCTGGGGCACTGTGATTGGCTCATCGCGTTTGGGGGCGTGGTTTAGCCATAGGTCAATTAACGAAAGTGCAGAATGCTGCAGGTGGGTTCCACCAATCAGAACTCTTCGTCGAAGCCCCGCCCACAAGAAGTCCAGGGGAACCTGAAAAGTTCTATTACACTCCAAGGGGCTTTTTTCAGGGAAAGTGTGGGAATGAAGGAAAGTTACCTGGATAATGTTGGTGGAAATGCCACAAGTTTGTTTGTTTTTAATCTTAAGTAAATAAAAAAATCCTCTTTACATTTACTTTTTATTACCCTTCTAATACCTGTGTAGTTTCGTGAAGTTTAAATGTGGAATAATTATTAAGAAAGGGCCTTTCTGATAATTTTAGACTAGCAAACTGATCTCAAACTTCCTTTCCATGTTTTCTCAGCTGGATATGTTTCTGATTGGATGCCAGCCTGAGTGACGGCTCTGCTGCTTCAGCTCTGGGTTCAAATGGTCATCACACTCCCCCACACAAAGGGACTGTCTGTTTAATCCCACAATGGAGCATTTCTTTTGGAGCTAAAGGCCCAAAGAACTGGACACCCAGCCTCTGTCATGCTGCTTCATCAACTTGAACCCGCTGGAAGCTGCCGTTGCAAAGACCTGTTGCCTCCACAGGGAGGATAGTGATGTAATGGGTGAAGAGCAGGGAGGGGCATCCAGCTCTCACTCTGTATGAATCACCTTGGGGCCCAACATTTTGCCTGCAACGAGCATTAGACTTTTTGCATCGTTGGCATGACAACCTCTCAGCTAATGGCCCAGCTAGTTCCATTGTGCCACTCAGTATCTGTTTGAAGACTTTGTGCACAGCTACAGGCCTGCGTAATTTAGGACCCAATTTTGACAGATTGCAGAACGAAGCAGCTTGAAGGCCTCAGAAAGGTTAATGCTGTCTGCAAGATGCATGTAGGAGGAAAACAATTAAGTCTAATTGAGTGAAATATCTTTATCTTTTAACTGTCTGAACAATAGGTTACTTCAATGCCAAGTAAACAGATTAAAATTTTATGGGTCCTTCATATTTTGGGTGTTTCATTCAAAAAATACAGTTTAATTAAGTGTTGATAATGTGTTAAGACCTGAAAAAAATGTCATTTCATGTTTCCTGCTCGTAGTCGTATATACAATCAAAAGCTATTTGTAGGAATTTCCTTGCTTCTCAGAACCTCAGTAATTTTATGAGTGGTGTAAGTCGATTGCAAAAAAAAAAAAAAAAATCAAAGCAGCAGCTTGACAAAAATAAAAACCAACTGTTAATTCATTATTATAATTTTTGAACTTGTTTAAAAATCATGCTAAAGGACTGTTTCAAGGCAGCTTACATGAAGAAAATGATCACTCCCACAAAAAACCATGCAAACTCCGGCATCTCAAATTCAACTCTGCAAATTCAGAACTCTGTTCATGTCTGAAATTCCTCTGCTGCCAACATCTGCTCCATCATCAATATAGAGGAACGTTGTAACCTTTCTTCTACTGTAATAGTGGGGGGGGGGTGGGGTGGGATCGCCTGGGATGTGTCAAGACGGTGGTCGGTCAAGTGGCGGGGTACTTTTAGTTATTTTAGTATTGTAAAGTGGTCAATGTAATTTTATTATGCTGATAGTTTGGCTTTTTATTTTTTATTTAAATTCATTTATTTTAATGCAGTACACAGAATATTTGACCAGTGACTAGTGATACAGTATGCGTTGCTTATTTCTGATTGGCTGTTGAACTGAGATGACTGAAATGTGATGAAAATGAGATCAGAACCACTGGACCTTGGAGCAACACAGTCTCAGACCTACACCGCATTTTAGTTTAGCTTTTCAGAAAAGTCTTGAGACAAGTTTATTGCATGTTATTTTTATTTTTGTTTTTATTATTAAAAGGAAAAAAAGACAACTTCGGTTTCAAGACTTTTTCTTGCTACATGCACACGTTGAGTGCAAAGACCTTTGAGCTCCTAAAAGTACAGTATAAGTAAGTCCTGCTGCACTCATAAGGAATAATCACACCCAGCTTGCGGTGTTCTGAGGAGCTGTCGTGGTTTAAAGGTGCAGCATGTAACAGAATCAAAAAGTCAAAAAATGTGATATATATTCAAAACTCTAATTATCAATGTCTAATTACTTTACTTAAATAACTTGTTTTTATCCTTGTAGAATGAGCCATTTATATCTACGTGCTGTGGACACATGGCAGCCTCCATGTTTGTGCCATCATTTTTAGTGTCTTTGAATGGACGAACACTGAAGTAAGAACCCACTGAGCTTTAAAGCCGGGGTTGGCGATTCTAGAAAAACAGTTGGAGCATACTACAATTTGAAAAAAACACACCGCAAAACACCCACCTGAAGCTACGCCTGCAGAGCACAGGAAGGTGCGTGCCGATGGGTCACCAACAGGTTGTCAAAGATAACAGATAAGTGATCTTCGCTCACCTTGAAATCCTTCTGCGGTGTTAAAAGTCCACACTGCAAATGTTAACGCCTCCACGACCTCATCCATATCTGCTTTTTAAAAAAAAAAATTATTTAGCACAGCAGTAGTGAGCAGTCTGGTCGCCACGTTTGTTTACACTGAGCGGTGCACGCACAGAGGGGGAAGTGGGGAGGGACAGAGACAGAGGCATCTGATTGGTTCTTTCTATATGGTGCAAATCGATCAATTCCTGCCATGTGGTGCGGATGGCAGGAATTGGTCAGTTTTTACAGACCTACAGACCTCACAGAGGTTTGATTTTTCTTTTAATGGAGGGGAAAACCAAAAGCTATTTTCAGTCCTAATGGGTGAAAAATGGTAAGAAAGTAAAACTTGAATAATGTTTCATTTTGGTTATTATACATGTTTGTAACTGTGATGTGTAAATAAAGACTTGTTGCATGTTTTAGGTAGTAATAAGGCCAGCATAGATGCTGCATCGACCGCCTCAGCCCGTCCGAGTCCAGAAGTGTTAAAAGTGGAATACTTCAGCTGTGGTAAAAAGTGGATGCAAAGAAAGCAGACCTTTACTTAATTACTGTAATGTAACTTTAGTCACTTTATGTGATGTAACTTTGCTGTTGTCCACTTCCAGCGTTGTAACTTCTGGGGTAAAAAAAAAAAAACAAAACAATAAAAACTATGCAACTTCTGTTGTAGTTTTTGTGTTATGGTGCAGCTACTTGTGGAGTGTCGTGGCTTTTATATTGCTGTGACACTTCTGGGGAACTGTAAGTATCAACTTAAAAAGCACATATAGAAGAAGACAGTATACATATACACAATGTTGAAGCAGTTACCAGTAGAGCAGTCATCACTGCACCTGAGGCCACTGGATCCACTCACAGAAGAAAACATGTTTATGTGTGGAAGAATTTTGGCCCCTGACTGCCACCATCCACTCACAACTGTGCTTGGTTTTTGAAGTAATTTTATTTTCCATCTTTACCACTAGATGTCAGTAATTCTTACACATCATCTTTAAATCATGGGCACTTTCTGCCTTCCTGCAGCTCTGTGGTTAGTACACATTTTCAAGTTTTAGGATTCTTGCAGCGGGCAAGAGGTTACCACATTGCAGTCCTTTAATTCTGAATAATGCACCATCAGCTGCACTTTTCCTGTCATCAACCAAAGTTTTATATTTGACTTTTCATTTCATTGCTACGGAAGAGGATAAGGGCCACTGAAGAAAAAAAAATTCTGAGAAAAAAGTCAGAGTTATGACTTAAATCTCAGAATTCTGACTTTTTTCCCAGAACATTTAAAAAAAAAAAAAAAAAATCAGGAATGTCTTTTTTTTCAATTTCCAAAAAAGTCAGAATTCTGGCTTTTTTCTCAGAATTTTTTTTTTCTTAAGTGGCCCCAATCCTCCTCCGTACATTGCTCTAAATTTACACAATAATACTTCATTTTATCCTTACAGGTAAAATTCAGAGTCTGTGAATCCCAGTCACTCTTTACAGTATATCTACTTTCAGATATGTCTTGGTGACATTAGAATTAAAGTACTTCATGGTTAGGTTTAGTTTTAGAAAAATGACTTGGTTAAGGTTATACACAATGGCTTAAAAAGCCCCGAACACAAAATCCAAAACAAATCTTATTTTTTCAGGGTTAGTGGGAAGAAAATCTTGCCCCTCTGCAAAACACATAGCAAATATGCAGAATACAAGAACAAAACCTACTGATAAAATGTGAAAGTAGTTTTTGATGCTAAAAAAAAAAAAAAAAGTTAGCCATTAACTTTGGTTAATAAGATGGCCTGTTATACATAAGAGTCCTTCTTGCAGCTTCTTAATCATAAAATCCATCTTTTGGAGAGTTTCCGACACTGTATCCCCTCAGTGACCTCAGACTGGTGTAACACTGGCTGTTTCCCAGCTCCACCCAATTCTCCCAAATGCAGCCGAGTCCTCAGACATCAGCTGCAAAACTCCACAAAACAAGACAGAAGAGAAAACGAGAGGGCTTATCTCATCTGTTTTGTCAAACGTACAGAGATTTGGGAACATGAGGGGAAACTGCTCTAAACAGTCTGACAGAGACAACCAGACAACGGATGCTGCATTATTCATCACGGGCAGAGAGGAAAACGTGGAGCTTTTTATCATTTCAGTCTCAGTCAAACGTTGAACAGAAGATTCATTTAGAGAAGTGGTTCAATAGACATGCACATTTCAACTCAATAAACTTCAAAAAGTCAGCGTGCCGTGTGTCATTGCTGCTTCAGCTGGAGAGGAAATCAGATGGATTGTTTGAAATTAGATTTCATTTGCAACAAGCATCCTGCAGTGTTGATTTATTCAAGTTATCAGTGATTTTGAGATTTTAAGTTGTTTGCTCCTCATACTCAAAATGATAACAGTATAATGACCCATAAAAACAGTTTCAAAAAACAATTTTCACTTTTAACTGTGACTTTGATGGCGGGTTCCTGGTGGGACTGAATCAGCAGATATTAGACGCTAGATTTCCTGGAAAGTGCTTTTTGAGACTAATTTATTTTCTTATCAGATATTTGGGACTGTAACTGGTACCTTTAAAGCAGTGTGGGAAACCTTGGCCCTCATCCTGCAGGTTTTCCATGTTTCCCTGCTCCATCACATGATTCATATTAATAAGTAATTGAGCAGAGCTTGATTGGCTGATGGATATTTGATTTTAATCAGGTGTGTCGGGGCAGGGATACAATGAAAAACCTCCAGGACAGCGGCCTTCGGGGACCAGGGCTCACCACCACTGCTTTAAAGTGTGGCGTCATTTCACAGAATAAATAAACAGGTCAATTTTAACCAAGTATTTTGCAGCAGTACAATGATTAAGAAGTAAACAAAGTTTTTTGCATATAGAGCTTTTCAGATCTCATTACATCATGTTGAAGTCTGAATTTCAGTTCATCGCAATGCCTTGATTACTTTCCTTTTCAGCCATTCTGTTGCAGATTTGCTGCCACGTTTAAAGTTGGTCCCATCTTTAGAGCCAAAATTTGTCAGATGGTCACACATTTGACTCTAAAATATTTGGGCATACAGTAGTTCACGGTTACTGTTGATCCAAGTCATCATCCCTCCACCACTGCACTTGACAGCCAGTATGAGGGTTTTCTTTTCTACTGATATATTGTGATTTGCTTTGTTTTACCCAAACATTAAGCCATGGATGATGGCCAGACATCGCCACTTTGGTCTTGTTAGAAACACCGTGAAAAGGTTTCTCCTCCGAACAAGCTGGCAAAGATCAGCATTTCTGTAATTGTCCAACATTTAACACACTAGAAGTGACCCTGTAAGTCTTGTCAGAGGATGGGGAGCAAGTTATCACTGTTGTCTCCTCTTGGACACTGTGTTCAAACTGTTAAATCTGCTTTTACAGGAGGGGCTAATCGTGTGGACTAGATAAGCAACACCTGGCTAATATTTGACCTCTTTATGGAGCTGTAAAGTGCATTTTTGTTAATCTGAGATTGTTTTTGACTTGTTAAATGAATGATAATGTAGCAAAGCTGTTAGTGAATATTCAAGACTCTTAACCTCTGAACACTTAAGATCAAAAAACATTTAATGGCTCAAAATTACAAGAGTTTCACATCAGCTCAACCCCATTCAGACTTATATAACCAAATATCCCGGGAACAACAATAACCACACAAATCAGGGCACCCCTCTTCAAATCTCGTGAGACCACCCTGGAATATCAAAGTAAATATACTACTAAAAAAAATAAATAAATAAAGGGAACACTTGCAGTTGTGTAGGTTAAGTTTTCCCTTTATTTATCTTTTTTTTTTAATAAGTATATTTTCAAGAAGTAGTACCTGACTAGTGTTAAAACAGAGCACCTACCAAGCTTATTTAAATAGAGTTGCTCACCTGCAACTCCCCACATTTCCTGTCTTTTATCTACTCCCCAACCACCAGGTGACACTGGCTACATTTACTTTAACATGGTTACAAGCATGCAAATCTGTGTAAAGACTGTAACTATAACACATATCTGTATGCTTTTAAAACAGAATCATCGTAATCTTCAAATGAGATTAATGAAGGCAAATTTAGCAACTTATTTCCTGACATTTACAACAAAATGATACAAAACTGGTGAATATGGATGGTTTTAACTTTGTTTCCTGAAGCTCTCTCGGCCAGAGCACATTTGGTCCATTAGTGGCTCTGAACAGGATGTGTGGGAAATCTTTCCTGGAAATCTGCTCTGCCACACAGGAAGACTTGAGTCTAATTAGACTGAAATCAACCAATTAATTGAACGTAATTTGTGTAAGACATTTCACACAGTCTCATGAAGAGGCTCGGTAAGAGGCTCGGAGTAGTGCTGAAAGGAGGCAGCTGATGAGGGAATTGAGAGCAGGTGAGCAGGTGGGTGAGGAGGAGTGAGAGGCTGCTTCAAAATGATCTGCACTACAGCAGAAAGGAGCAGCAGAGGTCCTGGTTTAATTAAATGTTATCAGATTTATCATTTGGCTGAACGTAATGAGCCGTAATAACCTGCTGTAGTGGGTTTTCCTCTGCGGATAGTGGGATGAAAATGTAAGGAAATGTAAATTTACGGCGTGTTTTTTCTGGTCTGGATCAAAGTAGAGGTCAAGTCTTGGTTCACTTTGCGGTTAAAACTTGTACTTTTATTATTTAGACCAACAGCTGTCAAAGACACAAGCTCACACCCTAACTGCACGGCTTCTCTGATGTTTATTTTGGAGATTAAACCAACAAACTTCCAAGGCAATGCTGTATTTTATAACAAATTTACTTTTTGGATTTGGCCATCGTTTGAAATGAGTGATTTCCTTTCCTGAATTCCTGCAAGAATCTGGCTTCAGCATCTGTACCAGTTCATCACACAGCTCTGACAATTAAGTACAAGATAAGCTTTAAAAAAAAGAAAGAAAAAAAGATTAACCGTACATTTGTGCATTTACAAATGTTTCAGCTTATTTTTGGTTTCGGCTGAATTCATGTATGAAATGAAACATATTTAGTTTTGAAGCTAAGGTTTGGTTAATACTAAAGTTCAAATGACAGTGTTCAAACTTGTTGAAATGTTTTTGCACTTACAGAGAAGAGTCAGGGAAGTCAGACTCTGGTCCTTGAAGACCTCTGTCCCGCAGGTTTTAGATGTTTCTCTGCTCGAACACACCTGATCCACATGAAATGGAGTCAACAGCTTGATGTCAAGTTCTGCACAAAGAGCCATTCATTTGAGTCAGGTGTGTTGTAACTAAAATATGGAGGCTGGCAGCCATGAACTGAGAAGCCCTGATCTAACCCCTGCAGGATTTTGGTCCTGGAGAACCAGTTTCAGATCCCTGTTCTCATGGATGTAAAACTGTCTAAAGTCTCTCTGACTGATCAGCATTAATGATTAGAATTATAACATCCACTTTGTTCTCAAGTTATATTAAACATGACTAATGTATACGAGTACTGGTATCGTTTGGTCCCGGTTCCTAATCTTAACATACTGGGGTACCGACAAACGATACAGTTATCGATACTTTTTGAATATCTACCTAACCGTCGCATAATCATGACAATGTCATGTACAGTAATCACGGTGGAGGAGCAAGACAGACACATTTTCCTTATTTTCACAGCTGTGCACCTACTTTTACGTCCAGGCCTCTTCTGTACTGTCCAAACAAGTGTTCTCGACCACTGGATCTTTAAACATCTCGTAATGTCTTTATTGTTTACTCTAAATCATGCTACAGTATCAATAAGTGTATCACACTAGTGTATCACAATAAGCGTATCACATAGTTCACAACAGAGCAGCAGTGCGGTGCTGACAGGAAGTGCTGAGGGTTTCTTCTGTCTTTGAGAGTAATTCCCAACCCTGGTTAAGGCACACTACCTGAACTTTATGTTGTTGTTGAATCAGCTGCCACATTTGGGTGGAGCTGGTGAGGCTGTAGAGTCATTTTTTGTAGCTGTGTCTGGGGAACTGGAAAGTCTTTGGATGTGTGGGGCAGGGTTGGGAATCCTGCTTGAGCAGGGTTTCCAACCCTGTTAGGGCCTGCCCTGCATGTATTCCAGGTTTCAACTCCCCACACCTGTTAGTCACTCACTGCTCATATCTGGTGTCGAGTTATTGGAGGTGTGTTGAAGTGGAAATTGGAAACAGAGGGGGGGTCCCTGAGGACCAGGGTTGGGAAACCCTGCTTTAGAGTATTCAAAACAGTCTAACAACACAGTATAAAAGGCCTGGACAATACTGAACAAGTGTGGCTTGTTTAGAGAGGTTGTCAGAAAAGAACAAACCTCAAGACTTTTGCAGCAATGGAGAGATGAAAGTGGAAATATTTGGATCCACTGTAATCCATGGGGGAGGATGGGTGATCGTTCTGCAGCTACAAGACCTGAGATGACCACGTACTGCCCTGCAGTTCCATACCAAACTTCTACTCTACAGTCCAGTGTGATGAAATCTGTCCAAAAACTACAGTTTGGATAAAACTGGGTGGTGCAAGATAACCCCAAACACAGCAGCGCATCTACAACAGAATGGCTAAAAAAGAGAAGAATTAAGATGTTGATGATCCAGACAAATTCGTGACCTCATCCTGGTTGACCTTTAAGGGGTACAGTAGTTCAGATTTTTTGGTGTAGGGCCTCATTTTAGCGTTAGCCAGGGAACTATTTATTCCTGGAGACAGTTTCAACATATTTCATCCCGTTATTCAAGTTGCAGGAAGTCGCTGGCGCTACAAGTTAGCGAGAGTCAATAGGAACCACCTAGCCTGTCCTTTAAAACAATCTTATCCACTGCACAGAACACCCGAGGCAAATCAGTTTAATCAAGTCAATTGTAAACCCCCCCCCCCAAATAAAAAGGGGAGTTGTATTCTTGTACACTACCTAAACCCAGATATGCACACATGCCCCTTTCTTCAACAGAGATCCATTTTCTGTACCAGATATAGCTTCAAATTCATGTCCATTTCTAGTCTCTGGCTATGCGCCATGGCCCTCATGTCACCCCCCCCCCCCCCCCCCCCCCACACACACACACATTCACCCGCCTACTGCAGCAAATACTCTACTGAGATCAGACCTGCGGCAAAAAGAAGACTTTAAATAAACTTGTGCCAAAAAGCTGTTTCAGTGAAGGCTTCAGTCCAAAGACAGTTTCTAAAGTTTCCCTTTAATGTTTCTGTGTATTTAACAATATAACTCTTCCTGAATGTCACAGGTGAGTATTTCAGTACTCCGGGGGTGTATTTGGTAGTGACATACCCATCACTGCTGCCACTGACATCAGACATTAAAGCAGCTGACCTTGTGTGTGTGTGTGTGTGTGTGAACAGGGACTTGAGGGTTGGTGTAAATTATTCAGCAGTGGTGGGTTCCTCTCAGGGCAGATGGAAGTAAAAGCAGAGCATCTTCTTCTTCTTTCCTCCGCTGACCCACTCAGTGCCATCAGCAGCTCCCAGCGTGCAGCCGAGCTGCATTAATTATTCATCCTCATAACTCTGTGAAAGGTATATGAAGGCCCTCAGCTCCCTGCCTCTGCCTCTTTATTACTCCCTCTTTCCATCATCAGAGCCACTGAACATCAACAGTTTTGAATTTACAGATTTCATTTCTGTGCTTCTGTTATTGGTTAAACTTCACAATGAAAGGTTTTGCCTCTGGCTGAGCCAAAAGACACAACAGGAGCACAGTGTCGCTTAGAGCAGTATTTTGTAAAAGGGTTAGTTCAACTTTATTAGAAAATGGGGCAGGGGATCGAAGATTTCATCTTCCAGCAGGGAAATAACGGGTTTACTACCCGAGTCTGAGTCTGAGGAGTAATTTGTACATGGATTCTTCTTCCTACTGACCTGCATGGACATCACAGCGAGATCTGTTGAAGAAAGTCACATGATGACACAGTGACAGATTTGTGACTGGAGTGGACATCCCTGACTGTAATCATAGAATCCGATAAAGTTACTGAATTTTCACCGTTATGATAGTTAAGTTATGAACTACAGTCCCCCTCAAATTTATTCATACCTCTCCGTTACAGAAGGAAAAAAAGAAATCAGCTGTCAGTGAAATTAACAAAAGTAATAATACATTTGTTTAAAAAAAATGATGAAAATGATTACAATAGTTTTTCATTGTGGTTCAAGAGAAATATATATATAGAAAAAAACAACTAACAAATGCAAAATAAAACAAGCAAACAAGCATGATGGGGCTCCAAACTAAAATTTTGTTGAGCAATCAAGTGTTTTCTGGAATGTTCAATGAGACTTTTGCACCTGCTGACGGGTATTTTGGCCCACTGTTCATTAGCAAGCTGCTTTAATTTGTCTGTAACAGTTTTTCTTTTTTTTTCAACCACAAGTAAAAATAAATGCTTTATTTCAATAAATTATAACTTAGCAAATTTTTACTTATTCAAATAACAAACTAAAAGAGTTAAAACTGTAACAATTGTGAATTAAGCCTTTTCTTTAATGGGAGGGTATTTGAGTACGACTATTTGACTCAAGGTTTTGATCCTCAAAACTGAAATTGTAAAGCAAACTCCTGCCCTGTCTGCTTCCCTGTCCTGTGATGTCCATCAGACTGCCTGTTTGACCAGACAGAGACAGTACAAAGTTCAGACTCTCAAAGATAAGACTGGGTTGTATGCTGTTACACCTCTACAGGGACAAACAGGACACGGTTGAACCATTTAAAGTCTGTTTTGGAGTTGTTGATGTGCTTGTTGAGGATAATCATGATATCTAACCTTTTAAAACCTGAGCTTTAAAGAACAGATGATGCAAGAATGTGACAAAATGGTCGTTTTGGAGACCTCACCTGAACTGTCCACACTAAACCCTCTCTAATTTAGTTCTGCCAAGATTATGTTTGCATATTGCACTATGATCTGATCGAGGTTACAGCTGCATCATTCTAAAAACATTCATATTCATCCTGATCGTGTTTATATTCTTGTTTTTCAGGCAATCCTGAAACTTTTTTCATTTGTGCTTTGTGCCAACCTTCATTATTTCATTACCAGTTGCTCATATACCATTATTAACGCATGTTAACCCTGACCAAAAAGTAGCATATGCAAGTATGTTTTAAGTATATCAATTTTAAACTTTAAATAAGACAGTATACTTTCAGTTTACTGTTTATGTACTTATCATAAATATACTTAAAGTTTACTTTCCATTTTCTAATAAATATATTAGAAGTTTAAGTATATTTAGCCTATACTCACATTTAAACTTTTTACGATACGCTTTAATAGTAGTACATTCATTGTGCATTTTCACACATACTGGTTTCTTTCTGGTATACTGCAAGATGTACATCCTATCATGTTTTTAAATCCCATCTTGTAAGATTTAGGTGCTACGGCGCTCACACATTGAAAACCCCTTGTTATATATATTACTTTTAGTCTACTTAAAAGTGTACTTTAGTATACTTAAAAGTGTACTTTCTAAAAGTAAAAGTAAGCTTGAAGTTTTTGTAGGAGTAAACTAACAGTATAACAAGATTACTTTCAGTAATCTTGAAAGTGTACTTTTAAATAAAGTGGGCCAGTTTAGTCCCAAGAAGTATACTTGTTTGTATACAGCTAGTACATTGGTATCAGTGTACTTGGTAAATAAAAGTACACTTGGGGGATATACTTTTCTTTACTTGAGTATACTTAATGACATGTACTTAAGGAAAACTTATTTTTGGTAAGGGAATGAATTTCACTATTTCTATGAGGCTACTTCATAAGTATTTAAATTGACCTTGTGGCTGCAGAGATACACTCATTTCATAATAAGCATGCAGTTTTTTAATGGAGGCCTAAAATAAATAGGTACAGGGCTCAAAGAGTGAGAATCAAATGTAACTATTGTTGATAAGTTTTAGTCAGTTTTACATAAAAAAAAAAAAAAAAAGTAGAATAATAAGTCTAAAAAAGAACTGTTCTGTCCAGGTTTTCTCTTGGTACTCGATAACATCACTATTGTGATTGCCTTTAGTAATAACAATAATGTAGTTAAAATCTGGCACGAGGACAGCCCCAGTTTGTTTAACTGAAAACATACAAAATGTTGCAGGACATCTTTTTACACTGTTCTACCATTTGGTAGAGCAAATTTTTCAGTGACTATAATGATTTTTAATTAAAAAGAGTGGAAAAAAAACCTATCTGAGCTATCTGGCGTTAGCCAGGGACCGATTTATTACTGGAGACAGTTTGCATAGAGAAGATCTACTTTATATTACTTTATTACTAACTGTCATCACAACCAAGAAACCGTATTTTCTTGCTCCTTTTCTTTTTTTTTTTTTTTATTATACTGGTATGATCCCCGAGGGGAAATTAGGGCTCTGCATTTTACCCATCTCTGTACTGTGAGTATCAGAGAGCAGTGGGCTGCTACTTAAAGCGCCCGGGGAGCAGTTGGTGGGGGGTGTTAAGGACCTTGCTCAGGGGTCCACAGTGGTTCACCCAGGAGTCGTGTCGGGGGATCGAACCCGGGTCCTCCGCGTCCAAACCCACGACGCTACCACTGGGCTATCCACTCCCCACTTCTTTGTATATTTTAGGTGCAGCATATTTTCATCATGAATATCAAATATTTGTAAATGTTAAATATTGGGATCTATGGAGCAGATTTTTTTTTTTTTTTTTTTTTTTTTACATAACCTACAGAATTAGACATGTGAGCAACACAGGGGTCATGTGGTTAAGGCACATCCCACATGTTTAACCCTGGTTTAACTCCCAGCTGGCTGCTCATCATTGCCCTGCCATCTAAACTGTATGACATAAAGGCAAAATCCCCCCAGAATAATTTCTTTACATGCCTTTACCTTTTTAGATAAATTAGTCCTGGTCTGTCTTGCATGACAAACTGGAAAACATGAGCAAGGTGGAACATGTATGACTCTGAAAAAAGAGGATTTGACTTCTGGGAGGATGCAATCTTCTTATTTACTTTCTCTCCGTCAGTCCCCCCCCTGACTCACTGTAATCCTGTGGTCTGCACTGTAATCCACCAACACACACGAGTCAGGATCTGGCAAGAACAGAAACTCAGGTCTAATGAAAGACTACAATTCATCCAGAGCTGCGTTTGAGCTTCAACATGGACACGAAACATGAAACACGGGAGGAGGTCTTGTAAATACACATTCATGTTTATTACCGTTTAATATTTACATAAGACTATAGAATAGATCGTTAGACTTTTTGACATAGACTTTTCATTTAAAACATTCATATTTTTTTCTCCACAACCCCCCTTTTTTCTGTCAAAAAAAAAAAGTTATTCATATCCAATAGTAACAAAGACCAGTAGGTACAATAATTCACTTAAAAACTGTTCTTATTTTAGTTGATGCAAATCATGTGACAACAAAAACAACAGCTCGAGACTTCCCTTCATGGTGAGTTTAGTTTTCCCCCACAGCTGAGCTGAGCGACCACATATGACTAGAACTCGTATGTACATGCACTAAAGTGCTAGTGTTCAAAAGGCATGCAAATATTTGACCCATATTCGTACAACTGCCTTCCAAATATGCATAAGTTTCTCTGGGTTGTTGCCACCCACCTTCTACAGGTCGACAAACGGTAACATTCATCCCAACATAGAAATAAATAAAGACAGTAGCATCAGAAATGACATCATGTGTCTCTGCTTCAGACCAGATGAAGCAGGAGTTTTGTTTTTTTTCGTTTGTTTTCTTGTGTAGTTATTTCACTTCTTGTTACGAAACAGAAAAGTCAAGCATCAGAAGTTGGCAAAAACAAAGCAAAAATGATAATAATAAAGGGTGCCCTGATTCAAAAAGAAGAACAAAGTCTAAAAAAACAGAAAAAGAAAAAGAAATGTAAACGATGAGAAAAAAAAGTGTAAACTTCTTATAAGTGCAACAGCTGACCTACAGTTTTAACCTGAAAAAAGGTAAGAAATGTGGCTAATATATATGTGTGTATTAAATATATATACACATATATATATGTGTGTGTGTGTGTGTGTGTGTGTGTGTGTGGGGGGGGGGGGGGGTAACTTAAATGTACAGGCACCTCTTATGGAAATGGATTTCTTTTGTTTTAATGTCAGTGACTTTACAGTACATTCCAGGTTCCTCCAAAAAGAAGTTCTGGCTCCTCGATGGTCAGCTGGTGCTACTTAGTGGATCCCATCCCCCCCCACCCCTCCACCTTTCAGGCTCCATCTACTGGGAGTCTTTCGTTTTGGGGGGGGAGGGGGTGTTTCTGAGGTACTGAGTCGTTTTAGGCTGAGGTGGAGGAGGGTGAGAGGAGGTAGAGGACAACCTCACGCCGGTTCCTCACCTTCCAGGATGGGCTTCCGGTGTCCCGGGGGTGGGAAGGTGAACCTCCTCTTTGCGCCCTCGCTCCACTTGGGGGAGGAGGAGGGGGAGCGGGCGGCCCAGCGAGATGGGGGGCGGCGGTTGGCCGGGCGGGCCGGTCTCAGGAAGCAGGAGTCCAGGGGTGGAGCCACCGGAGAGCGAGGCAGGTCCTGCCAAGGACAAGGAGCCGTTTAATGAGAGAAGACAGCGGCGAGGCGTCTGCAGCTGCTCACCACCGAGGAAAACAGCAAGAGAGCAGATTCATACTGATAAACGTGAAGAAGAGAAGATGAGAGAACAGCAAACGGGGGGCAGATGTATAAATGATGTGCCCAAAAAACAAAGTCAACAAAATAATGCCCGTTTACAGTCCTGAATTTCAAACAAGAAACTCAGAATATCGAAAGTTTTTACATTGTATTTTCTGGATAAGTCGCTGCTGAGTATAAGTCGCATCAGACAAAAAAATGCATCATGAAAAGGAAAAAAAAAAACAAATATAAGTCGCATCGGACTAAAAGTCGTATTTAATTATTGAAAATAGGGTTATTTTTGGATTTTTCATATCCTGTTTGTTACTGCTACAAATTACCCAATTAGTTCAATTCCAAAGTTCATGCCTGTAAATGATCATAAATATCATAACTAAGAAGGATAAACATGTTTTTTGAGGATTTGTTCTACTGCAAAGCCAAATGTCCAAAATAAACTCCTCACTGAGATAAGGCTATTTGGGGATTTTTGCCCTCGGAACAGAATAAAGGGAGCCGAAGTCGAGACTGGACATCATTCCATAGGCGTAATGGAAGGACAACATTTCCTGACTTAAAACAGTTTTCCCCTCTGTTCATGCTCTTTTTCCTGTTCTTGAAAAAAATTAAAGTAAAAAGCGGTGAAGCGCCGGAGTAAAATCACAACGGTAGCGTATTCAGGCAGCTGGTGAGGCATGTCGGTTGCGACGAGAGCTGTTACCCACGAGAACGGTCTATCTGCGGCTCGCAATGCAGGGGCGTGTCGTAGAGTGGGCGTGTCGACGAGTAACGTCACTCTACAACACGCCCACCAGGCCAATGAGAGCACGGTAAAATCTAGCCCTACCCCTGACCCTTCCCCTAAACCTAACCAGACCCACCCACTATGCGAAACGCCCACTATAGGACACGCCCACTATGTGACACGCCCACTGGGTTGCAAGCCGCAGATAGATATACTTGTAACCCACACAGATGCGTCAAGTAAATCGTGAAATAATCTAAAATCTTCGCGGTATCTTATTTTTCCTTTGCACGGAAAGTTTTCTTTTAAATCCATAACCAACATATCTGGAATCCGGGACAGAGAACGACTGGGACCAGAGGATAAATATTCTCTCCTCATTGACTTCCATTCATATTTTTTCGTCTCTTAGGTCCCATATAGCTCCCTTTAGTTGTCACAAGCCTAGAACGCCCTCTTTTGACATTAGATGGTAATATTTACTCCTTGACTCATGTCAGTCTATATGAATTTATTCTTAAAAATATGTGAAATTGTATATATCTTCACATATATGTCGCACTGGACTATAAGTCGCACAAGCCGTCAAACTATGAAAAAAAGTGCGACTTATAGTCCAGAAAATACGGTAATCAGATTATTCTAATAGAAAAGCACATGTCACATTAACAAATGAAAACATGCCACAGTGAAACAATTTAAACACTAAATGCTCATCAGATGCAGATGCATAACATCTGGATGCAGATGATTGAAACAGCTTCTTCTTTGTAGCCATCTAGAATCTTCTTCCACCCGCCTGCTCGTAGTTTTTCCATTATAAAAGAAGAATCAGCCTATTAATGCACACCGACATGCACAGGTAGGTGTTTGTTTCTGACCACTGTGTTTTTATTTCATCTGAAATATTCTTACTATGTAAAGATGGCTAATTTGATTTGTTTCAATGAATAATTTAAATTATATACTTGCAATTTTAAGGTGCAGATACTCTTAAGTGGCTGTTTTCTGCAATCTTATCTTTGTAACACATTTTCTTTCTACAAACATGATTTTAATTTTACATGATTGCATTACCAGTGTAATGTAATCAGGTCTTTATTACTTTAACAGATATTTTTAACAACAGCTGGAATTCCCTTTGCTGCAGCACATCTTTAATGGAGGAGCTACTACATAATAAAGAGGTTGATAAACATATCAAGCTTTTGATATGTTTTTTTATTTGTTTGTATGCAGCTTTTTAAATAGTAAAGTCTTCATCACTGAGCTGCTTCTGAAAAGTTGCTGACCAGCATGAAGCTGGTTTCAGCTGCATTTAGCAGTGGCATTGACTGAGAGTGGACCACGAGGCCTTTGTTATCAGATTAGAAACAGACATTTTACCAATACTTTATATTAAGGGATTGCAACAGCCGTGATGCTGCAGTATTTTGTTTAGTAGAAACTGAGTAAATACATAAACATCAGCAGGATGCCTGCTATCATATTTCTGCTGCAGATAAGTGACAGGCAAAAGAAAATTCCCGATGATTATGACATTTATGTGCGACAGGACACCAAGAAAAGTGTTTCAGCCTTCAGTCCACCACATCACACCGCCCAAAGGACACAATTATCATCATGTTTCAAGAGACACATGCTTTCAACAAAAATTATGTGTCATTTGAAACACACAACTGAGGAGCAGAAAGCAGAGCGCAGCTTGTAACAAATGACAAAAAACACGGACAGAAATTGATCAATATTCCAAGAGGATCACAACCATTTGTCAAACTCTTACTCTCAAACTGGAGAACTTTATCCTTTTCCACAGAGAACACATTATATCCATCTAAGGATTCATACGGTATGAAAAATACTTTATATATCCCAGAAGGGAAATTCAATATTGTAATAGGCTCGCTCTCTTTTTTTTTCTTTTTCTTTCCTGAACAATATAATGTGTATGCACACAGATTTCCTTTACAGAAACACTGAGATTCTCACTTACATACTGTGTGTATCAGGCCATGCAACAGAAATGTTGGAATGAAAAATAGAATACTTTTATATTTTTTGTGCATTTTAATTATTTAAAATTAATTTCATGTACTGTTCACTGTTTATCATCAGTGATTTTAACAGACAATCTTGTTTGACGGTTAATGTGTGTGAGTGTTTTTTTTTTCTATTGTTTTTTCTTTGAGGACCTGTCTGTGCAGCAAGTTCCCCATTAGGGATAATAAAATTAGTTGAACTAGTGATCAAGTAATTTCTGCATATCTATTGATATAATCAATGTGGACCAACCCAGTTGTTTCTGTTCATTTCTGTTTAATGTGGCAGGTTGTAAGTTATATTTCAAATATTTTTACTTATTGGGCCCAGTGAAGGTAATGTTGCCTCAAGCTGCTGATAGGACCAAATACATAGTAAAACCATCATCATGAACCAGAAAATTGTCTGCATCCTAAAACTTTAAACTACAATATAGTGTTTTATGATTGAGTTATTTCATACTGAGTAAACAAGAACTTTCCAAGAATGAAAACGTGTCTTTATTAAACAGGTTTATTGGAGTCTCATAACTCTTTTTTGCTATTTTGCTCCCTGAAAACAAAGGAAGTATAGAAACCTGACGGTGTACCTTTCTGTAATTTACAGCTAGTAATTTCTCTTCAGTGTTGATATATGCAATTTGGTGCTAAGTGCCTTGAAAATGAAAACATGTAGAAGCCGTACGTCCAACTTTTAAAGTAATTACATCCTAATTAAATGTTAACAACTTGTATTGCCAAGGCACGGTAGTTTTTTCAATATCTACAATGACATGAACCACTCCCCATGACTGGAAGCTGACTCACTGTTTTTCTCTCATTCTGCTTGTAGAAGATGACAGATGTCAAATGAAAGTCATACAATGATTAAGAAGTGTAACCAAAAAAAAAAAAAAAAAACCCTCAGCAGGTTTAGCTGAACCACAGTTGTGCATCTAAATACTGGTCACAGAGTGTTATGCATCTGTCCCCATCATGGAAAAAAGCAGAGAAATTGAGGAAAAGAAGGTGAAAAGAGGAGAAGAGCCCCGCCTCAGAGTGATGTTGGCGGATGAGCGAGTAAAAAAATCATGCCACTGGCCCAATTTATAAACAGCTCGTCTCCTGACGTTACATTTCAGCTGAAGGATGGGGAACATCAGTAAAGCAAAGCAACAATCTAGTTCTTCTAAAAATACCCAGCAGTCAGGCTGCTGCAGTGTGGGACGGATGAACGAGAGGACAAATAACTCAGATTGAAGGACAAACGTTGAGAAATGCGTTACACAACCTGCAGAAAGTCCTTTTAGACGAAAGGACAAAAACAAGTCACACAGATGATGTGGACGGGAAATGTCTCCAACAATAAATCAGCTTTTAATAAATAAAGCTGGTTGCACACAGCGGAAATACAGGCAGCTCATTTAATGGGTAGCTTGTGGGTTATTAGATGGTTTCCGTTGTGGTGCTAATACATCCGATCACACAATGCCACAGGTCATGCACCATTAATGTCTACAGGAAGTCAGAGTAAAAGGAGTGGGTTTGGAAAAAGCAAAGTGAACTACTTTTGTTTACTTTGGCCTTAAAGGAAAAAATCCACTTTCAAACACTTTGTTGTTGTAAAATTAAACTAGCTACAACGTTCTAATCCCCATGAAGAACTAAACAAATTTAAGAACTGAAAACATCAAGAAGGAAAAGGCTGTTAAAGCTGCACAATATTGACTACCAGTTTTATCCTGTCTGAAAATGTATCTATCCAGCTAGTGATATTTATACTTTTACCTTATTTAAAGTCCTTTTTTACCAGAGCCTGGCTTTTTAAAATATAACATAACCTGCCGACCATCAAGTAAGAAGCCAAAGAACTGGCTTTGAGCCTAGTAAGGAAGTCTGAAATACTGTTACCTGGTGAATAAAACATGATCGGGTGGGAGTTTTATTCACCAGGTAATAAAACACTCAGCCTTGGAGAATGATTTTCCACTTAAGGAATAAGAATACATTGCAGTGAGTAACACTGTATAACCTGTAATGATAGCCTTCACCCAGGCCAGTCAATATCAGTGATTTAACTACGACTCTGCTGGTATGAATTAGCTCCAAGGACCAAGCAGAAGAATGTCGTTGTGATGGCCACATGTGGAGCCACACAATGATGGTCTGGTAATTCTTTCTTTTTATTTAAGGACATAACACTTTAAATAAACCACCATTTTTCATGTTTCATTCTTTTGTGTATAAGATTTGGCAGGGGGGTTAACTGATTGGGTGCACACATTTAGTTGACTCATTTTTGTCACTTCTTGTTTTACTTTAAACTAATGCATTTTTCATTTGAGTTGCCAGTTCCTGTGGGGCCGCTGCATAGGTGTGGCCAGGCCACCAAAGGAAAGGAGTCCCAGCTGCAGTTGATCTTCTGAATGGCACTGAGGCCTAATTGGACTCTTCCACTTATTTTAAGAAGAGGTGTGGGAAGGGTTTAGATTTTTCTATTTTGCTTTAGTTTCTATTTAGTTTAGTTATATATTTGGATAGTTTAATTACTTCAGTTTTCTTTCACAGGTCACTGTTTAGTATTGTACAGATTAGTTTAGTCTTTTGTTGTAGTTTTGTTTAAGTTATGTCATGTCTCCCTTTTGTGTCAAAATGGTCTGATCAGCCAGTGTATATATATTCCCCTTGTGTGTCAGTTTGTTAGGTGAGTTAGTACTTTAGTTTTCTGTGTTTGGTTTGGTTCTGTTGACCTCTTTTATGGGCCCTGATTTAACATTTAATTTTTGGAAATAAATTTGTTACTTTTTCCCTAATTTTCATGTGCTTCTCTGATTTCTCGGCTCGGTCCCTCACAGTCGTTGAGGTACAACACTGACTATTACATCAAGCATTTGGTAGCCCTGATTGGTTGTAACTGTAAGTTGGGTCCAAAGGAAATATGGTTTGGATATAAACACAGAGACCATTTTTCCAAAGCTATGTAGCAGCAGTAGTAATGGTGAGGGGCAACGATGACTGGAAGGATCCGTTTTGTGTTATTCTGAATTGAACTTGGTCGAGGTTTTGTTGGGAATTTCTAGAGAACCAATTACATCAGCATCAATGACTTATTATTTATGTTTTCATCTGTTTAAAATGTCTGTTGTAAGGGACATTTGAGAGGTTTGATTGAAGCTCATTTTTAAAATGAGAATATAAGAACGGTTCATTCTCTGGAGATAGTTTAGGTGCATTAAACTATTTTTAAAAAACACAAAAAATTACATGACCCATCAGGTCTCTGATACAGACAAGGTCATTTACATCTCAGAGCTCTTCATCTCTCTCCCATAGAAATACAAATCTGCTGTTTTTTTTTCCTTCTAGGTTAACTGTGTAACCCAACTTATACCTACACCTTTACCAATTCATAGTTTTAAGCGCTTAATAGAGCAATTCTTAGGATCTACTTTAAGAATAACTGTAATGTGTATCTGAAGGTGGAGTTTTCCTTTAAGCATGCAAAAATGTATAAGAGTATTGAATCAATTTCCACCATAAATCACAAACAACCAAGTAAGGTGAGAGTGCAGTAAGTGATGAGTGCTAGAAGTCATCTTCATCTGTTAAACTTTGGAGGACTTGTTAGTGTAGGAGGACATGGTAGAGGAAACTGTAAGAAGAAAGAAAGCACTGTATGGACAAATAAGTAAAGCATATATTTGTATCACAGAGAAACATTACAGCCCATCCAGTTGCTGACATGGTGACATAAAGAGGTGGACCTGATGGAAACGGTGTTAGAATAATTTCCCTCAGACAGACCACAAACAACCTGTGAATGTGTAAGAGTTGATTTCTTTGTGTCATGTTCACTGGTACACATCTTGATGCAAATGTTACAATGCAACCCAACCAGTAATCAAGACACAATCTGATGAGTCACATGAGTTGAGAGGACCATACCACTGATTTTGCATGATTTATCAATGAATAAAGTCACTGTCAAACCATAACCAAGCACAGAGAGCAGGAACTGGCTCAGAAATTTAACTTTGCTGACATTAATCTTAAGTGCTGTGACGGTTTAATGGGGGTGCCAGCCAGGTATCCCTCCTGACAATTAGGATAAATTACTATTATTAATATTGTTGATTTTTAACCGACCACACAAGGACCTTCACACTAGATGTAGACCCTTTCAGTTACCATGAAAGACAAACTATTCTCTTATTCACACAAAAGTAAACACACAAACAACATAACAATTAATTTCAACGCTGTATTGAACATTGGAGGTCACAGTTCTGTTCTTCCAACAATGTGTCTTGATTCCCCACATAAATTGCCCCAAAGCATAAGAAGTCGCAATGGGGCCTGAACGCACCAGAAACAGATCCAGGAAGCAGGCTTCCCTTTTGAAGAGTGATCAGCTGTTTTGTTGATGACGTCACCAGCTAACGCCGGGACTTCCGTGTTGACGGTTTTGTACTGGCTTTGATTCAGCGTCGTGGGTGATGTTGATCTCCTTGATATATTAGCGGCGTTGTGGTGGCTGCTTAGGTTACGTGGCCCGTCAGAGAGACTGCCATATGAAAGGCAAAAGGAGGCTGAGAGGAGGCGACCTGAGCGGAAGCGCCCACAGTAGACGAATGGGGTGAGTGAACGTAGTAATAAGGGCGTGGGTGCAAAACTGTGTAGATGACGTGTATCAAAACCTTGCAGCCTCACAACATAACCAGTGGGGTTGTTACACACCCCCCCCCGTAGGAGGTCCCGAACTAGTGAGGGCAGATGCAGTTCACTGTCACGCCACATCCTTAAAGCCTGACCTCCATCGTCATCTACTTCCCGTCATCGCCAGGTCAGAGGAAGGGAAGCCAGGGAAATCGTCCTCATCACTGTCTTCATTGAATATGTCCAGGACTTTCTGGTGTTGCTCTTTATCCACCTCCTCGGCAGTAGGATAACAGGGTTTGATATGGGACATATTAACAACACGGAGGTCTTCTCCAGTGTTCTCCAGGACCACCTCAAAATTTATAGGGCCAGTCCTCCTGGTGATGCGGTAAGGGCCTTTCCACCGTGGAGCAAGCTTTGCCATAAAGGAGTGATCCGCCTTTGACAAGGGGTACGAGCGAATCCACACCCGGTCATTCTCTGAAAAGGTTCCATCTCTTCGTCCTCTGTCATAGTTTTGTTTTTGCTTTTCTCTAGCTTTCTTTACATTGGTATCCACAAACACCTGGAGTTCAGCCATCTGCTTTGCCGTGGCGTAAGCAGCGGTGTCAGGGTCACACGGATGTGGCAGTAGCTCTGAATGTAATGGTCCTCGTAGAGGTCGTCCGAGGTTGAGTTCTGCAGGGGTTACTCCGGTGGACTCATGCACTGCAGAGTTCACGGCGAAACGAAATTCAGGCAAGTATCTGTCCCAGTTTTTGTGATTATTACCCACATATGAAGCGATCATGGTCTTTATGTTACGGTTGATCCTCTCTGTGAGGTTGGTTTGGGGATGGTAAGCAGAGGTTCTCTTTGTAGTGAGATTCCATCTTTTGCAGGTCTCATCAAAAACTGAGGACACAAACTGAGACCCCTGGTCAGACAGAATATATGTTGGCACACCCCATCGAGTCAAGATTTCCTTTACCAGGCACTGAGAAATGGTCTCGGCTGTGGCCTTGCGGAGGGGAAACATCTCCACCCATCGGGAGAAGTAATCTACAAAGACAAGAAGATAGACGTTGCCATTTGAACTCCTAGGGAAAGGTCCCATGAGGTCCACTCCCAACATTTTCCAGGGAGCATTCACTTCTGTCTGTTGTAGTTTTCCAGGAGGCTTTCGGGTTTCAGGTTTGTATAACTGACAAACCTGACAACCCCTAACATACTCCTTAACATCTATGCTCATTTTTGGCCAGTATACAAGTGCCTGCAGGCGTTTATATGTTTTGTACCGGCCAAAATGTCCAGACGTGGGATCATTGTGGTTGTGGTGAAGCAGTTGTTGACGTAGTGGTGGTGGGATGTAGATCTGGTACAGGGTTTTATGGGGTAACTGGACCACTCTGTACACTTTGTCTTCCAGAATGGTGTATTTGGTAGTCGGAGTCTCATGCACGTCCCCACTGTCCACAATTCGCTGGTAGAGGTCTTGAGCAAAAGGATCTTGCTGCTGAGCCTTCCAGATGTTTTCATCTGTGACTTGGAGTTGTGGTGACGTGTCCCGCTTGGAACGGAGTACAACTGCACACGTGACTGGGGGATGGTTTGATATGTTAACAGGGGCCCTTGACAGCGTGTCAGGAACTGTGTTGTATTTTCCCTTGCGATACTCTACTGTGAATGAAAATTCCTGTAGACGAAGAGCCCACCGGATCAGTCTGGTGCTGGGTTTCTGTGTTTTGAAAACCCAGACCAGTGAAGAGTGGTCAGTCACAACGGTGAAATGCCTTCCTTCCAGATAGTACCTCCATTTTTCTACTGCCCAAACAACAGCAAGGCATTCTTGCTCAGTCGTGGAGTAATTCCGCTCAGCCTTATTCAAGGTCCGGCTGGCAAAAGCGAGGACTTGCTCAGTGCCTAATCCAGTCCTCTGAGCTAGAACAGCTCCCAATCCAACGTCACTGGCATCTGTATACACTATGAAGGGCAGATTGAAATCAGGATGACCCAGGATTGGTGGTGAACTCAGGTATTGTTTCAATGACTCAAATGATGTTTGACATGCAGGAGTCCAAATGAACTTGGCTCCTTTACGTTTGAGTGCATTGAGTGGCTCCGTTAGATCGGAAAACCCAGGCACAAAGCGATGGTACCATCCAGCCATACCAAGGAAACGCTGAAGTTGTTTGATGTTCTGGGGAACAGGGAAGTCTTGGACTGCCACGATCTTCTCATGGTCCACAGCAACTCCAGCAGAAGACACAACATGGCCCAGGAACTTGAGAGAGGAGCGAAAAAACTGACTTTTCTTCATGTTGACGGTGAGGTTTGCTTCTCGCAATTTGTCCAGAACTGCTTGTATATCTCTACTGTGTTGTTCATGAGAGGGGGAGTAGATGATAATGTCGTCTAGATAGACAAAACAGATGCGTCCCCTGAGTTCACCCAAAACTATTTCCATGAGGCGCTGAAAGGTAGCTGGTGCATTCTTCAGCCCAAATGGCATAACTTTAAACTGATAGAGGCCATATGGACAGACAAATGCAGTCTTTTCCCGACTTCCTGGCTCCATGCGAACTTGCCAGTATCCACTGTTCAAGTCCAGAGTGGTAAAAACCACAGCACCAGAAAGGGACTCCAGAATTTCCTGGATGTTTGGCAGAGGGTAAGCATCAGTATGTGTGGCAGCATTAAGTTTTCGATAATCTACACAAAAACGAGGTTTGGGATTATTCTTTTTAGGTACCAGGACCACCGGAGCAGCATAGGGTGATGTGGATGGCTCTATGAGATCTTCTTCCAACATTTCATCTAGATGCTCTTTTATGATCCGGAGTTTAGTTGGTGAGACACGGTATGGTTTTTGTTTGATTGGAACTTCATGTGAGAGATAGATTTTATGGGTAAGGACTTTCGTACACCCTAGGGCTGAAGTACACACATCAGGGTTGTTTTGCAGTTGGCATAACAATAACTGTTTCCCGAAATCATCCAGGTGTGCACTGGTGACTGCTTTCTGCAAGAGGTCCTCACCGGACAGAGGGGTAATCATGTCTACAGGAGCAACCGCAGAATAGAATGCAAGCTGGTGAGATGGTTCATTTGGCCAAGATGCAAACTCCTGCAGAAAGGTGTAATGTTGTTTCCTGTTGCTCTTGAACCAATAACGTCGTTCAGAAACATCAAACTGAAGACCAGAGAGGGAAATGAAATCCAGACCTACTACCGCAGGGAAAGCAAGGCTCTGAGCAGGCAGTATGACACAAGGTAATGTTATTATTTGAGTTTGCAGTGTGATGGTTATTTCACTCCATCCTAGAGGTTGCCTGCCTTCCCCATCCGCCAGGTATAAGGGTCCTCTTGTCCAAGGTTTGATTTCTCCCTTTACCTCATTCCACACTCTCTCATTCACCAGGGTGTAAGAAGATCCAGTGTCCAGGATGGCAGCCCCTTTCCAGAGATTGATGTTGATTGGGACCATCAACTGGCACGGCAAAGGGCTAGTTTGAGGGGAGATGGAAGGACAGGCCTCACCAGATGGCCGTGGAATCGTAAGGGAGCTGAGAGTGGCCGGACCTCTTTGAGATTGTGATGGAGTGTTTGGCTGCTGAGGAGGGGCTGAAGGCCCAGACATTCGGTTCGTGAGAGCACGTGGACAGGCTGCGGGAGAATGGTTGCCTTTGCAGCGCCAACAGAATGGCTGAAGCGGCCGGTTATGGTTTGTATTGTAGGCCGGTTGTCTCTGCCGTACGGTGTGGTCATCATGTGAAGGTCTAGAGTCAACTGGCTTGGGTGGTAAACATGATTGTTTCCTGTGCTCATATTGGTGTTGGTTTTCCCGATCTCTCTCCAGCTGTTGTCCCAGACGAACCAGCTCATCCACAGTGGTTACCCGACTGCTCCTCAACTGGCTGGCCATGGTGGGGTTTATGTTCTTCAGGATAAGCTTGACAATGTCCTCTTCCTCAATCTGGGGCTTCCATCGCTTACACAGGGACTGATACATATATACAAAGTCCCTGATGCGTTCATTTTCTCCTTGAACTCTGGTTCGCACTCGTTCTGCCAGCTCATCCTCATAATCCTCAGAGAGGAAGGCAGCTCTAAATTGTCTTTGGAAATCATCCCAGGTATGGACCTTATGTCTGGCTATATCCCACCAGTCTCTGGCAGTGCCATGTAACACATTCCTTAATGTAGCCATGAGTTCCTCGTCAGTTAGAGCATTCAATGCCAAATAATCTTCACAACGTTCCAGGTACTGCAGAGGGTCAGGTGTGTCCTCAATTTTTCCATAGGTTGGAAACAACAATTTAACAGGGCTTTTTCCCATGTCCCGGAAACTCCTGTTTAGTGGCAAGGTGGTACCACAAGGTGCAACTTGGATCCCAGTCATCCCAGGCCGAGCAGTTGATTCCAACCTTGGTTTGTTGGTAAGCGTTATCGTTCCAGGGGTATCATCCAATATTGTAGTCTGTTGACATGTCTGAAAGGTTTGGAATTTCACTGTGATTTCATCTGTCACAGATTTTATGGAATCCTTACAGCTCATGAGCTCCCCCTGCAGGCGGGAAATTTCTCCTTGCAGATTAGAAATACCAGCAGTCACTGGTTCAAGCAGTGCTTGGAATTCCTTGAGCAGCTCGGAGTGATGATGTTTGAGTCTCCATCCCAGAGTTGCCTTGGTTTGTGAGAGCAAATATTCTAATTGTACATCCATATGTTTGCATTGCTCTCTTCCATGTTCATGAATAAAGTCTTTAACCTGTTTTATTGTTGTGTCATTCCAACTGTTCATTTCATGATGAATCATTGCCTTGATGTGCTCGACAGTGTCTTTGCACTCTGTTGTTTGAGTTACCGATGCATCCTGCTTGTCTGTGTGAGGCTTAAGTACCAAGAAAGTGTCCAACATAGTGTCTAGGGCGGTAATGTCCATATCCAGAAGGGAATATGCTGTGGAGCGAGTAGGGTCTGTCACCCTGTGGGGAGATGAGGTGATGAGGTCCGCTTCCAGTGGAGTTGGGGGGGGGCTCGGTTGTATTTTCTGTGCTCATTTTTTTTTTTTTTTTTTTTTTTTTTTATTATTATTATTTTTTTTTATTATATATAATTTTTTATCTATTTTATTTTATTTTTTTGTCGTTTTTAGTTTGTCTCTCACTCTTGTTTGAGTCCCATCTGGGGTGCCACTATTTTATGTGACGGTTTAATGGGGGTGCCAGCCAGGTATCCCTCCTGACAATTAGGATAAATTACTATTATTAATATTGTTGATTTTTAACCGACCACACAAGGACCTTCACACTAGATGTAGACCCTTTCAGTTACCATGAAAGACAAACTATTCTCTTATTCACACAAAAGTAAACACACAAACAACATAACAATTAATTTCAACGCTGTATTGAACATTGGAGGTCACAGTTCTGTTCTTCCAACAATGTGTCTTGATTCCCCACATAAATTGCCCCAAAGCATAAGAAGTCGCAATGGGGCCTGAACGCACCAGAAACAGATCCAGGAAGCAGGCTTCCCTTTTGAAGAGTGATCAGCTGTTTTGTTGATGACGTCACCAGCTAACGCCGGGACTTCCGTGTTGACGGTTTTGTACTGGCTTTGATTCAGCGTCGTGGGTGATGTTGATCTCCTTGATATATTAGCGGCGTTGTGGTGGCTGCTTAGGTTACGTGGCCCGTCAGAGAGACTGCCATATGAAAGGCAAAAGGAGGCTGAGAGGAGGCGACCTGAGCGGAAGCGCCCACAGTAGACGAATGGGGTGAGTGAACGTAGTAATAAGGGCGTGGGTGCAAAACTGTGTAGATGACGTGTATCAAAACCTTGCAGCCTCACAACATAACCAGTGGGGTTGTTACAGTGCTCTTTCTCAGAGTTTTGTGAACAATAAATACTATTAATACTGATACGAGGGATGGGTGGTATGTTATCGTCTGTGATATATCGCCAAACAAATTCCCCATGGTGATAATTTCTCATGTCATGATAAAAACAATAAATTCAATTAATCAAGTTGTATTTACAGTTATTTCTATAGTTAGTTTTGCTGTTTGCACAATCTGAATAAATGTCAAATTTGTTCTCATATTTCAGACTTAAACTTAATTGATGTAGTTTAGTGGCTTCTAGTATATTTTAGGGTTCTCAAGACAGAGGGTTGTGATTGATTTATGATACAGATGATCAGACTGATGTTTTTTTATCGTCATTTATCATTACTGTGTTAAAACCGGAAATTTCTGACATTTTTTACTCCATATCGCCCATCCCTAACTAGTACTATTAACAGCAGCAGACTACATTAGTAGTGATGTGAAAGATCTCTGATTTCCTTTCTGATCTGATACCATGTAAAATTCTGACCAGACATTTCTTCAGTAATGATTTGTTCGAAGAAATTAGGAACAACTGCCTTTGTAAATGCTTTTTGGAAGACATTTGTACAGATTTCACCTTGTACCAGATCTGAAGGAGTAAAACAACAACTCCAAAAAGCTTTGCAGAAATCTGATCACTCAATCAAGTGTGTTTTCAATTTTGCCGTTTCGATGCACAGTTTTTAATCCTTGCGCACAGATTCATAAACTGTGAACATAACCTTCTGATCCACGCTCTTCCACACAATAAAATCTGTAAATCTGTGGACACAAGCAGCATTTACATGGAGCACTTTTGATCTTGAACCTCAAATCAAAACAAAAATGTGTCAACATCTTAGTTTATCTGACTCTATTGGACTGAATTTTTAATCCAATCTAGATTGATGGTTTAAACATTCCCACTAACCGATCAACAAGGAAAAATAACTAGGGATGCATGATATTAGAATTTTGGCTGACATCCGATATGCCGATATTTTAAAACTCATGTGGATGATAACCGATATCGATACAGATATTTAAGCTGAAAAAAATAAGCAGTCATTGAAAATAGCAGTTTTGTTATCCGTTTCCGACACTTTGAAAAAATAGGGAGGGAAAAATATCAATACACTGAAATATCGCGATATTTTCATATGCTGATGTCAAATCAGCATATTTTAAAAAGCGGTATCGATCTATTTTAGTTACAAAATTGTGTGAAATTCCATCATTCTGTTAAAAACACACGATACTTCATGAATTCTCATGAGATTTCATGAGTAAAATAGATCGATACTGTGTTTTTAAATGTCGATATCAGCATATATTGATTTTGTAACAGAATGATGAAATATTGAGAGATTTTGTAACAGAACGATTAAATATCGTGAGATTTTGTTTGTAAAATAGAAATATCACATTTTAAAATGTCACTATGATATCGGCTTATGAAAATATCGCAAAATTTTCATGAATTCTTGTGAGATTTCGTAACAGAATGATGAAATACTGCAAGATTTCGGTAGTAAAATAGATCAGTACCTCGTTTTTAAATGTCAATATGATATCAACATATGAAAATATCACGATATTTCAGTGTATCGATATTTTTTCTCGCCTCTAGTCTTTAGAAGTTTTAAAGTCTGTAAAAAATAAGTTTTGGAAAGAAGTTTTGGGTTTTTTTTAGACTTTAGAAACAGCGGGCTGATCGGTTAAATATCAAGTAAATATCGGTGGGGTGGCCGATGTCTGATACTCAGTTTCAAGGCCGATATAGACCGATACCGATAGGGGGCTGATTATATCGTGCATTCCTAAAAATAACTGTAAACTAATTCTCATCGTTCCTTCTGATATGAACCAAATGTGACAACGTAATATAAAGTCTATGTTAATGAAGCCCCGTCAACTGTTACTAGTGGACAAAAAAGGCTCATTAATTTCTCCTTCTCTCATAAATTTATAAATTTGGTGTCAGCAAAAATTAAAATTCTCAGTTTTAGCTCTCTGATGCAACTGGTTTTCACACTATGCTGGCAGAAATTTTGATCATCTAAAAATGCAAGACACTGTGTTAAAAGCTAATATGTGATAGACGGTTGGTCGACAACCTGCAGAACCCCTGGTATGGTCCTTTAGAAGAGAATCAGATGATCCATCTAAAATACTGAGCATGCGTGCACCAACACGAAGGAACAGATGTATGGCCGTCACACCACGCCGAAGGCTTTACACTGTCACTCTGCTGACCTGTGAAGCATGCATTAATGAAGAGGAGGGATGAGCAGGTCTGCAGGGGGTGAGGTGAAAGCTCCATGTGGTCAGTGAACCCACCGCCAAGGCCATAGAGGAAGAGGAGGAAGGAGGAGGAGGAAGGAAGAGGAACTTACATCACGGAGACAAGCAGAGTTAGAGTCCCCAAGGAGTTGTTAGTATGACAGTGTGGTTCTGGATCAGAGCACAGCGGACAGGAAGAGGAGAGAGAGATAAATCCAAAGGGGAGGAGAAAGGGGGGGGGGGGGGGGGGGGACAGGAAAGATATAAAGCGGGAAATGTTAATCGGTAAAATCGAGCAAAGGGGAAGAGGAGATACATGATAAGATTGGTATACTGAAGGCAGCAATGAGGTGGCTGCTTTCATCCTGCAAACCACACAGAAAGCAGCTGACACCCATTCACTTCAGACCTGGAAAAAACACAAGGGGATGCTAATGTCTGCGTAGATACCCACAGAGACGTCAGGGGGGGACAGATCTGGCAATCAGAATAAGAGGCAACAGATACACCAGAATATAGCAACTCAGTTTCTCCTCTTTCTTTATAAGAGTTAAGAGAAAACTGATTCATCTCTTAACTTTTTCAGGATGAAACTGAAGCTTCCATCAAAAGGTCAGAAATCAGTGATTGGACTGCTGCTGTTACAAATTACTGTAATTTGTTTTCTTTTAAATGGTACCACATCTAAGTAAAATGCATTTATGGGATGAGCAGCAGAGTTAACTGTGTGTGGTGACCCATCACCCATAACTGTGTGGTGAAATCTCTAACAATGCCTCTTGTTTTAAGCTCCTGCTGCACACAGGTACAACTGATTGGCAGCATCTGTGAACGTGGACCTCGCTGCATTTGCCTTGGTCACGATCGAGGATCAAAATGTTACAAAGAGAGAAATTATGCTTGTTGCAGCACCGATAGGGTAACAGCTTTTGGTGGAGGCAGTGTGAAGATGTGGGGCAGCATTTCCCTCACTGGAAAAACAAGGCTTAATCACAATGTAGAGAAAAGCCCAGTGGCAAACCTCTTATCTCCCCATACTGGGACCAGACTCTCTCCTCACCCCCACAGAGTGGGTTTTATAAGAAACTACCTCCAGAATTTAGGAATAAAGGGGTCCTGCTGTCCTGATGCTAATAATAACCAAAATGCTGGTTGAGGAATGGCATGTCATCCTACAGCAGTGAGCAACCCAGCTGCTAACAGGCATGAGGAAGAGTCGCAAGGCTGTTATGACTGTGAATGGCTCTCCCATATGCTGCTGAGGTCCTTTATTGTTAAATGCTTAAACTGTTAAATTATCAATAATGTCTCGTTTCCTCAGACTTCAAAAATATAACCCAAAAAATGCCGAAAACAAGAGTCAATATCAGAATAAGCCATTTGGTATTGCCAGAAAAGATCTGGCAAATTTTTTCATGAGTGCAGCCCACATACTCAACTCTGCTGCTCATCCCACAAGTGCATCTTCCTTTCAAAAGTGGCACCATTTCATAGTGAAATAAAAGGCTTTCCAATTTATTGCCAAAAAAGCATTGCTACAACAAAGAAATAATCATCCAAACCAAAGGTTTTGTGCTAAGTTTATATATAAAATATAGATGGCAACTTTTATTTAGAAAAAACAAAATCTGTGTTTGAGCGTCTCCTCTGTTTTTTCTGTCAATAGAAAAAGAGCTGAAATCCTGGTGTGAGTGTATTGATCAGCATGTGTGACTGAACCGCTTACTGTACACGTTTCATAAGTACATCTGTCTGAGGTATATTGCTGCAGAGAGCATGACCTACTTTCCTGAAGTTTTACTTTATCTTTGGAGAATTAAATATGACTGCAGGTGATGCGATTATTTCCATTTCAAACATGACCAAAAACAAAGTTCACCATGTGCCATTTATTTTCCCACAGGTCAACTGAATGGGTGAAATAGAGCAACATGCTAACCAAAGTGCCGACTTCAATGAGTAAAATAGGCGCTTTCTTTCCCTCACTTCAAAAACTTGCACCATTTAAAACTGCGCTCGAACATTTCATTGGATTCTACTGCTACTGATAAATTATGTAACTGTATTTGCAGTCCTACGTAACTGAGGTCATTAATTTCAGTCCTCTGCTAATTAGGCATATAAATCAGGTTTCAGTGGTAGTTAGCACAGAAGTTAAAGCCAAACTACAAAGAAGAGGAAAATACAGAGAAAGATAGCCTACATCACAGTAGAAGGAAGCTCAGTATTGCAGAGAAAGGTTAAATATTATAACATTACCATTGCATCAGTCAGTGCTTTTCGAGCTGAGAAAAAAAAGCATGGACATTTTAGTGCATTATAACTCATATTTGTACTCTGATTAAACACAGATGCCTCAAAGTTTGTCTTCAACCTTTTTAAGGGAAATCCTTGGCAATGTCATAAATATCACCGTGTCATAAAACATGGGCCCCAGATCAAATGAATGATGAAGCGATGAATCCAGTGAGTCTGCATATTTACCTCCATACATCCAGACTGTCCTCTGTCTGAGTCGGCCTGCCTGCTGTTGTCTCTGCTGTGGGGGCTCTGTCCTCCTACCTGCAGCCTCCTCTCCTCTCTAAAGTTCTGCTCCTGCAGCTTCTTATTGAGGATGCGGGCTGCGTTTTCGGTCAGCGTGTATCCCGGAGGGGCAGACAGATCCTGCCGTATGCTCACCACCTCTGGGTTTTTGTCCCCCTGTGTCTCCACGATCAGCTGCACGGGGCTGGGTGAGCGTCCTCGGGCAGTCCGCAGACATTCCTGGACGTTTCTGGGGTCCGAGGCGAGCGCCCCGTGAGCAGGGCTGGGCTCTGTGGTGGAAGGTGGTGTGGGGCGAGAGCGGCTGGGGGACTTGTTGAACTTCTGCAGGGAGTCGTACACCACCGGCGTGTGGTCGATGATGTTGAAGAGGCTGGAGAGTCCGTCGTTGATGGTAGTGTGGACGGGGCTGTCGCGGGTGGTGGTGGAGCGGGCCCATGCCGACTCGTTGTTGCCCTTCTGAGGCGTGGTGGGGGTCGGAGCGCGGCTGTTATTGGGTACTTCCGTCTTATTGGATGTGGACAGTTTGCGCTGAAGCTTCGGAGAGCCGTACTTCGGAGAGCAGCAAGGTCGCTCAAACTTGCTCTGGACCACCGGGGAATACTGAACCTTCCTCAAGCTGCGCGACGGGGATGAGATGGGAGTGCTGCCACCTTTCGGGGTGAGGCAGCGGTGGGGGCTGCTGGTCAGATTCCGCAGCAGGTCTGTCTGCAGACCCACACTGATGGTCTGGGTTGTTTGAGTGCCTCGCGTAGTGAATCCGTTGGTCTGGCAGGCGGTGTCACGGACCACAGGCCCTGGCGGCGAGCGGATGGCGTTCCTTACTGAGATGGCAACTTCCTTCATATCATCACTCAAGTTTCTGGAGAGCTGAAGCTCCAGAGAGGATGCATAGCCCACCGTAGGGCAGATTGGAGACTGGCTAGGAGAAGTCCTTAGCGCCCCACCTTCCAGGATACAGGGCCACCTTGGATTGCTGAACACCTCATCTGGCCCACTTGCTCCCACCCCAGCTTCTCCTCCACCTCTGGTTTTGGTCCCCTTAGCATACAGGTAGTCAGAGTCTTGGGCAGTAGTGCGCTCAGCTGCCCCAGATCTGGTGGGACTGTGTAGGAGGTGAACCCCATAGTGCTCCACTCCTACCCCTGCTGCCCCTGCCCCATTGCCCCTGAGTGGGGACTTGTGGCAGTGCTCCGGGCTGCTCAGAGTGCTGGTGGTCAGGGTGGCGCTGGTGGTGAGGAACCAGGATGCTGGCTGGAACTGATCAGGACCGGGCTCCCCTTCCCGGACCTCAGTGGGCTTGTCTGTCCATAGATCCCGAACCGGACGTGGGCCAGAGGGTGATGATGGGAATTCCCAGCCCTTACTGTTGAACTCCTCGATGTATTTGAGGTCATCTGGAGAGAGAGGCGGGGTGACGTCATCTTGGCCTTGATCACCGTGGCGCGTCTTGTCAGGGAGGAACGGCGAGCTGTCCATCAGCCGTTGGAAGTCGCTCATGGAGCACACCGACTTGGCTCTGGAGATGAAACAAACACAAACAAAACATTAAATTCAACTGGGACCAAAACATCACAGCAAACAGATTATAGTCTCATTTCTACTCCCACTGCAGAAAGGGAAAAAAAATCCGCAATGTGCTCCCCTTAAATGCTTTTTAATATTCTAAATATGTCTGAATTATTTATCAGCATAGTGATCTGGATCTCTTTCCTGCCATAAAAGAAATCTCCAAAGAAAAAACACCCCCCCCACACACACATAACAGTTAACAGAATCAACAGTTGATCTCCCAAAAGACCCATGTGTATGAAGGAGCACCAAAAACACAGAAAGAGCCTAAATAATCTGCAAAAATTCAGACCAGTTCTCTGATAAATTTGTTGCTGACATCTATTTAAATGCAGCTTTTTGATCTCAGTCTGACTTGGAAGTTTTCTGAAGAGGTTACCTGAGCAGACTCCCACCACCCTTCATCTCCTCTTCTGGGTAATCAGGATCACCTTCTCTCTCTGAAATCTCATTTAGGGCCTGAAATACAGCAGATGCAGAGATTCAGTGGAAAGTGAGGTTGTAATATCAGCAGGAATATGAGTCATTTATTTTAAATTAGCCACATAGAAAAAAAAACATGCATGCACACAAATATCATCTGAGTATTCATCCTTTTTTTGGGTAAAAGATTCAGAGACTTGATAATAAATTGATAGATTTGGAGTCCTCTTATTTTCACATATTACTTTAGCAACTATTGGTGAGTTAATCCCCACAGTGGGAATATTGTTTTGCTTTCTTGAGAGGTTTAAATATGGAAGCCGAGAGCTGCTGGGCTCACTTTTTTTTAAAACACCAATTTCCCGGGATAATGGGATTATTTATCTCACAATCTCGAGGACAGTTAGTTTTCTCAAGGTTACAAAATGACTTAAGTGAGGACCATTTTCTTGTGAAATGACAAGAAAATAAACTTGTTATTTTGAGATAATAATTAACAGAGAATTAAGATGAACGTGGCTGCTCTCTATTTCCATAGTTTGATCCAAGTGTGCAATAATTAATGATTGGCGACTGGAAAATCAAACAAAACAAAAAAAAGCTGTCCATTGATCAGCAAGTTTGGAAGTCTCTGTTATGTTTACCTCTAAAATCAGCACTCAAAGAGGCAACACAAAGGCACATCCACACAGTATGCTAGCCGTCTCTTTTAGAGCATATTCTGTGTCAGCCACTGATCTCTTTCGGAAAGTTGGGCGAGCAGCATCAGCTCATTGGATTAAAGCTACAGACACTGACTCAGCCTGTTTAGAACGAGGCTGTAACCAGGAGCTTTAGAAGCACAGCAGAAGGAACCATACATGTCATCTAAAACGTACAGCTGAAACGTACATCATGCTCCAGTGGCGGCCTGTTGCAGAAGCTCCGATTGTATGAGGGACTGAACACACCTCTGAAACCTCTGCACTTTGCCAACACACATCTACATGTTACAGCATTTTGTTGCCACTTGAGGGCAGTATCAGAAATATGTGGAACATTCTGAGCTGCTAAGTTGTGTTGGTGCCCTTGTTGGTGCTTTAGGTTTGCTCTGCTGTGGAAAAGACAGGAGCCAGGGGGAATTCACCAGCAATGCTTTCATTGTGGTCTGTGGAGATTTCAACCATGCTCCTCTCTCTGCTAAACTTCCAACTTTCCAAAAGCTTGTTTTAATTCATTTTTTATCTTTATTGCAACAATATACAATATTTCTCCTTCAGGGATTAAAATTTTATAATCTAGCATCAAATGATTCTCTCTCTGATGCCTGTTACCTCTTTCATGCAGGGGAACCTCTTCTCACTCTCCAGTTTGGAGGGCGGAGGGACCTCCAGACCACTGAGGGGGTCCAGAGACAGTGCATCCAGGAAAAGGTTTTCCGTCGGGCCTTTCAGCCTCATCGCAGCCCCCTGGTCCTCCAGCATGGCCTCAGAGTCAGAGTGAGAGCGTGTGGGGAGCAGCGGTGCAGGAGTGGACGTACAGGGCGATCGGGGGGCACGAGGTGATCGTGGAGCATTGCACGGGCTGTCCTGAGGGGAGAACACCCCTCTGTGTGCCAAGCTGCCATCCTTGGCATCAACACCCTCCCCGCGTCTGGTGTTTAGCTCCCTCTGCATCTGAATGATGAATCACACACAAAAACATAAAGATGATGCATCTAAAGTCAGTAAAAGATAAAAAGGTTCAGAATTGAAGAACTGTGTTTAAGCAGAGCAGATATTTTATGGTACATTTTTTTCCCTTTGACTGTCAAATATACGAAAGGCATGTCTATAATTTATAAATCGAATGCACAAGCCTCATTCATTCAATACTGGATAATTTAGTGTCATATGCATCTATGATTTCATGCAGGGCCCCAACAGGGCACAAGCCAGTGTCGTCCTCGTGCCGGTCGCACAGAGGGCGGGTCATCCAACATAAACCTATGCCAAATCAAATATCCAATCAGTGCAATGTCTTAGAGATGGAGAAAGATGATTCGCTGTGGTGACCCCTGAAGGGAACAGCCAAAAGAAAAATAAGAAGATATATTTATTATGATTTATGATTCTTTTACTTCTGCTAGATGCTCATTATCAGGTCACATTAAGTCATTTTTAGCTGTAAACATTTGCATGTTTGTTACCAGCAAAACTCCATTCAAAGAGAAGTAAAAACATATTTAATGGTGGTTATACTTAAAAGTTTGAAATATTTGTGACAAATCTTTCTCTCTCTGTGGCAGTGGGTACCTACAAAACCCCTGACACATACATCTTGTTACATGAAGGAATCCACGCATGTCATCCCTGTTGGTCAAATCTGAATATAGACTGGAATCCGATGACATTTCGTTAATTTTCCAATTTATTCTCCACTATCTGCTGTGGTATACTTTGTCCTTGTTCTTCCACTGTAATGGTTTATAAGAGAAGAATAACATCAACTCTTTTGTATTCGTGTCAGTTTTAAATCTACTGATAGTTAAATAAGCTTGTTTAGTGTGTTATATGTGGTTGGAGTGTCATACAGTATGTTCTGCATAGCGATAACAGTTTACCAGCAACTATTAGTTGGAACAGGAGGAAGCTGAAACTGAATCGCTCCTTTAAATGTTTAGGAGTAAATGTTTAACCACAGCTCAGTTTACCGTTTTCCACAAAGGGCATGAATTTAAGAAAAGTAGGAACTTATAGGTTTGAGCAAGCCTTTGAATGACTTTTAAGTTATATAACTTGAGTTTTTAAGTCTCGTCAAAGTATCTCCATATTTATATATCAAAGAGGATATCATGAAATCAGCTTTATTGCATTAAAAAAAAAATGAATGGACATTATTCCTAATCACAAACTGTACTAAATTATGCATGCGTGCATTTCAATGCTCTATTTTGCATTTCAGTGAACTAGTTTTGCCCTCAGTCTATACTGACCTGTATACTCCCCTGTAATCTCAATGAAGCTACAACAATTTTCTGAAACAATTGTAAAGCCACAGCAGGTAAAAATGATAATTGTCAACTTTTAATCCTGGAATGACAGGCATGCCATAACAGATTATAAAGGCTCCTAGCGGTAAATTTAACACTTTACTTGTTTTTTTAATTTTTAGTTTCTCTAGCGCAGGGATGGCCAAGTCAAGTCCTCAAGAGCCACAAGCCTGCAACTTTTAGATGCATCCCCTCTCTCACATACCTGAATCAAATGAATGGCTCATCAGCAGGCCTCTGCAGAACTGAATGACATGTGGAGGTAATTCAGGTGTGTTGGAGAAGGGATGCATCTGAAAGTTGCAGGATTGTGGCTCTCAAGAGCTGGACTTGGCCACCATTGCTTTAGAGGTTTAGAAAAAAACAAACAAAATCCCCCAAAATTCTGTTTGAAATGATGCTTTAGATCTGAACAGACAAAGTTACACATTATATTTTATACACGTTTATTTCAACTGATGGTCTGAACAGGTCAGTTAATGAGCCGAGCTTCATTCTTTGCTGCAACATCAGTAAATTATGCATCTCTGCTTCCTGTCTTACATCCCCATCAGCGGTGCATCAGCAGTTTTTCAATTTCTTTTTTTCCTGTTATGAAAAACATGAGCTGCATTCAAGGAGTTGTATTCATGCTTCTGCTTTATATGGTGATATTGTCTCGCCTGCTTTCACACCCTGCCATGATATTTAGAAAACAAACAAGGAGCAAACCTGCGAATCATTTAGTTAAATCACAAAAAATGGCATTTATGACTCAGTTATGATCTTTATTTATAGGAAAATTCTACAAGCTGCTCATATTCCCCTCTTTTATGCTCCACTTTAGGCCCTGAGCTCACAGTCAATTTCTGATTAAATGAAGATGATATGACCAACTTTGATAGTAAAAGATGTTTGCAGCCTCAATGAGACTCTCCTACTCCGTGTTTATTTACTAAACAAAACTCGTGTCTTTGCTGTCATCTGTGCTGGAGCATAAATGTCATTATTATAATTAGATAAAGCATCTTCTCTGCTGTGTTTAGACCTTAATCAGGATTATTTTTAGAGATGTCTGATATTATCAGCCAGCCGTTATTTTCAGCCGATATTGCAATTAAAATGTCATTAAAAAAATATTGGTATCTGTTTTTACTTTTTAAAATGACAACTTTTACACAGCATATACATATTATCAAACTCTACAGCTACTTCTCCTCTCACTCAAAATATAAGAGATACAACCTCAAAATTGCCTGTATATATCAGTATCGGTTGATATTGGTATCGTAAAATAAGATTTGGACTGCAGTGTACATCAGTATATGACATATAATATAATCATCTGGAGAGGTAAATAAGTCAAATTATTTAATTAATTGAAATTACATTTTTCGCCACTGTGTAAGCAGATGGTGGGAAATCTGATATAAAGGATGGACAAAGCCACTATAATGTCACTTTCCTACAAGGTCCATCTTTCAGGATGTAGTGACGTCAAGCAGTAACTTCAGTTGCAACTGAACGCCCACATTAACATTTAGAAATTGTGAGTAAAACAACTTGATACATCTACTTTCGAAGAAGTGTCTAATTCTGTAGTAACTTTACAGTACAACATAAAAGAACGCCAACTGTGTTCATTGTCAGTCTATTACAATAAAAATGGATCAATTTTACGGTTAAAGAAAAATGCAGTAATGAAGTTTTTTATGAAGATTTTACGGCTTTCCCCCCCCCCCCCCCAACATAACTTTTAATATTACGCACAGGAGCTTAAAGCTTCTAGTGTTTTTTTTCTTTAGCTGAGGTCATGTTGGATCACAGCCAAAAGCACTCTGAGGACATCAGTACTCACTTGTCACTCAAAGTGCTGCCACCCCCTGATGATGCTCAACTGTGTGAGTTAAGATGAGTAAATATATTCAGCCCTCGCACAGTTGAAAATAAAAAGTAACTAGAAACACTCAAAAGTATTTTTGCTAAAAATATGGGGGGTTTAATGTGGGGGTCCCTGGTGACTGGCTTGCTTTAGGATCCAGGCTCATGGACATTTGAGGAATTCAAGTTTTTGGGTCTTTGCACTGGCTTCACAGTCTGTTTAGTAAGAGTTCAGAAGCGTTTGGTCACATTACGTAATGTGACTTTTCTCAGTAGATGATATAACTGTGTCGTCACAGAATTAGAAAAGGACAAAATTGTTGAAAAATTGAGGTTTAACCCATATGAGATTCAACATGAGGATATATTCGCTTCAGGTTGGATGTGATGTTCATGTGCTTTCCTGTTCAATTTGTTTGATTTTTTTTTTTTTTTAAAAAGGTTTTCTGGCCACATGCTTTTTGTATTGTTTTTTAGATTTACTGATAAATTTGAAGGTGAATATATTAAAGGTGAATCAGAGGTTAATAAGTAAAAGGTAATGAAACTCTACCCACAGTCTGTCCCCATCCTCCCTGGTCTCACCCTGTCCATCTTGCGGTGGAGTTCCCTCATGCTACTGTCCCACTCTTGTCGCTCCCGGTCGAAGCGGTCCAGGAGCTCCGCCCTCTCGCGGCCCCACCTCTTCTCGCCGTGCTGCAGCTTCCATCGGAGGTCCAGTGACGTGTTGTGGCTCTCAGCCAGCAGGCGCTGATGCTCCTCACGCTCCTGCTTCAAGGCCCACTCGGGGTCTCCGGCTGGTTCATCTTCACCTCCCTGCGCTTCGCCTCGAACCTTCCCTTGCGTCTCCTCCTCCACCTGGGCAAACAACAAAAACACAATGGAGCCTTCATCAAACTAGATGACATAAAACCAAAACTGTGGAAAATCTTTGATATAAACTTCCATAAGAATTTACATTTTGCTTTACTTTGCACTGTTTTTGCAAAAACAAGAATTCCAGATGTTTGCTTCTTAACAATGTACAACCTGCATCTTTAAGTACAATAAAATGAAAACAGGTGTGTTGCTGAGCTGTGAAGATGATGTAAGAATCAGATATTACACAGAAAAATCACGTTTGTATGTGTCTCGCAGAACCAGGTCAACAGAAAGGTGTAATGACTCGTCTCAGGAGGGACCTTCACAGACTTGGAAGGATGATGTAATTTACATCACACAAGCTTTTTGGCTGCACAGAGAAATGAAGCCAAATCCTGAGCATCACGACTGAATATCTGAACGTAATCAAGGAGAAAGTGTCATTCAGAACAATGTCTTCTTCCCATTGATTTTGAACCATCTGTTTGGATTTACGGCCTGTGAGAGTATCTCCCACAACCACAGCTTTTGTTGTTTCCAGGAGTTTCCCAGTTTAGCCCTAAGGCATTTCTCATCAAACAATATCATACTCAGCCTATATGAGAAGAAATTCATTTCTTAAATCATTTCATAAATTGAAATAAATGATAGCTGCAATGAGATCAATCTGATCAATCAGACAACACTTGTAAGAGTCAAGTACAGTAGCGTGCTATGTATGAGCAGCAACACAGATGGAAAATCTGCATGCAATTCATTTAGTTAATTTTTGCATGAATAAACAAATAAAAACTTAAATTACTCCTGCAGGTCTTGAAGCTATAATTTACTAATACCTGAAACTTATGCACAGCTCAGTATTTTGTTCTGTGGCTTCTTAAACCTGTTTTTGTTTTTTTTTTAAACCCTTTTCTTCAAATGGTTTTGGGGAAGTAGTTGCCTTTATTTCTGAAAGTTGAAATAAAGGGTAGAGTATGCAGCAAAGGACCACAGGCCGACTTCTGAACCTGCTTTACGGATCTTCAGCCAAAAACCTTTTAATGAAACACCAGGAATTAATAAACGTTTGGTCCTCAGAGTAACTTCTGCGAACAGGAAAGTCTACAAACCTTGTTGTGTCTAACTAACTAATAAACCGAGTAAATCAAACCAAAGCCTGAATTGTATTACTGCACAAAGTGAAGCAGGTGTAACTCATGCAAACTTCCCTTCTCATATGATATTAATGTGTATTCGCTTTTGTGTCAAATTACAGCAGATCCTAAACATGTTTATGTCTTAACTTCCTTCTTGATGTCCACAGCTGGCTGGGAAGTAAGCTCTGAGCACAGCGGCCCTCTCAAGATGCACATGGAGACGCATTTTTAATACCAGGTGTGAATTGACACACTTCAGAGTATCCAGCGTGTCATCGGACCACCAATGCCACAACTTGACCACATGTAACCGTCTGTTTATCTATGGAGTACTAAATGTCCTCGTTTCTCTGGGAAATATGCTTTGATTTTCCCAAACTCAGGATGGATTTGCTTTAAATGTGTATCCCACACTGCCATGAGGCATAAATGTCATAGAAAGTACTAACTATCACAACACATGGCCTGCAGTGGACCATTCAAGACATGCAGTAGTTTTAGATTTTACTGTTTCTATTATACGTAGGATGTGAGGATTTGGGAGGATGATGTTGACTGTATATGTATTTTTATATCAAGATAATCTGGAAACTCTGAAATAAAATGGTAAAGAAGAGCAACAAATTGCTCCTCCAGTGGCAAAATAATAAATGATTGTCAGAACTAAACAAATGACAGACCAGGCACTGTCCCAGAATAAATAACGAAAATGTCACTGAGCCGACAATCAAGCAGCCCACTGATTGGTATAATTTTCCCAAAGACAGCAAACCACAGGTGAGACGGTTTATTCTAAATCATACCTGGAACAGCACCTCTGATGTCTCATAGACAAATAAAGGTGTAATAATAAGTGATCTACAAAATAATTGTGGATGCAAACTTAATAGTTATAATAAAATAATAAAAACAGATAATGACTCAGCAACGAGTCAGTTTTACAAGTTACTGTTTAATGAGAAGCAGGAACGAAACATATATGAGAAACACTCCTGGATACAAGAAAAGTCCATAAAAGGTTGACATTTGGGGAAATAAATGACCGCTTTTATGTAGATTCACAAATTTTACTTCAGAAAAATGACTCGAGATCATCTCAGTGATCCTGACAAATTAATGCACAGCAGTTAGAGGAAACATGCAGATGCATGGAAAATGTTCAAATTCATTGTAAATCTTATGGTATCCTTTAGAGCTTCACAATTTCAAGACCCTTGGGATGTTTCAGATTTGTTAAAGCTGTATTTGATCCCGGGTCATCTCAGACTGGTGGTGGTTCCTCATGTCCAATTTAAAACCAGGGAGATCAAATGAGAACTCCTCAAAACTGGAATGCAGTTTTGTTAAGTTGCTGCTATCAGACGAGAAGCAGGTCGCACTCTGGATGAGCCGCCAGTGAAAAGCCAATCATAACAGATTTGCTATATCTGTTTGCATGTCTTTTACACTGTTTGTTGGTCTCTCAGGGCAACCGCAGAAGGAGCTAGTCTGGCTCTGTCCAAGAGACAAAATGTTCAACAAATTCTAGATAAAACAACAATAAATAACAGGATTAGCTGAGAAAAGGACGCTCTGCTACCTTGTTAACCTAAGACAGAGCAAGGTGAACTGTCTCCAGCCTTTACACAGAGCTATTTATCAGATTACTGCCTGGACATGACAGTATTGATCTTCTTGTTTAATGAGAAAAGAAAAAATATGAGTGTTGTTGTTTCACAGCTGGACGAAGGCTGCTTTTGTGAATGTAAATTGCAAACTGCACGCTGGCGTGAGGAGAAAGAGAGCTTGAATCGAGGATTCGACAGCCCACAGAAATCTTCAAAGCTGCAGAACAATGAGGAGAAGGCTACTTCTATTTTCTGCAGACCCGAATTTTGTAATCTTCTGAGAGGCTTTGATCCCACAACATAATGGTAAGAATCAATGTGTGGTGCTGTAGCTGTGCGAGGACCGACTCAAGGCCGTCCTAAAAGAAAAAAAAAAAAAAGCTTACATAACTCTCATTTAGGAATGTTTGTCTCGAATGTACAAAGCTTTCAAACTGAGGGATTCAACACGAGATACATCAGATACATTAAAAGCTACTGAGGTTGCTGAAGAGGAAGCCAGAGCCCAAAAAGGTGCATGAAAACCAAGACTGAAGTCATCACATCTAACTGTACACGTGCATAGAGTGTATACACTAAACGCACAGGTGAAAAGAATTTTCCTTTTTATTTTGCTGCATAATAATAATAATGATAATGAGTGAAAAGTATTTTCTTAAAAGCTTAAATCGGGACGAAGCACAGCGGAGCAAGCAAAGAACTCAACATCATGTTATCAGACGAAACTAAGCACATTAGTTCTCACTGCAGCCCTCAGCGACCTCTGCTCTGTGGAAGGATTGAACCATGTAAGAGCCTCACAGATTAAAGCACGAGAGTTAAAAAGATAATCTTCCTCCTATAACTCAAACCTCTTAATTGGTTCCAAAAGCTGCATTTTCCTTTTTTTTCATCCGATAAAGCTTAGAAGCGACTCTGCTCTGACACTGGGAGCTTCAGATTTGATCTCCTAACATATTCAGTGTCCAACAGCTGATTGCAAGAGTTGCTTTTTTTCTGCATTGATGGCTACTACAAGGCTTGATTGTCTTTCGATTCTTAAGGGAAAAGAAAATCTTGAGGTCAAATCAGACAGAGCAGACAATGAGGCTCCCACTTCCAGCTCCACAAATCACTCTCATCAAATGAGCATGGATTCAGTTCCTCCAGGCCACACAGTTGTACCATTTCTGTTATTTGTTTGCCATTGTTTCAGGCTTCGATCATATTTTCTTCTGTCAATATCTAATACAAAAGCAAAGTGACAGGATTAAATCTTGTTTCCCTCCAGAGTTAGAGGGTCTGATTTGCAGGTTAGAGCACATCCGCAACGCAACTGAAGAATTAAACCGTTGGTTGTCACATAGATGAAAAAAACTCAGTCCTAAATAAAAGGAGACAAAACCAAAATGAAACCACAAATAAAGATTTTTCCAGCAGCTTGTAGATTTTTTTTATCCCAGTTGAAGAAAATATTTTTTTGTTCAATTTGCAGCGTGTACCAGAATTTTGCAGACACCTGGGCCCATTAAAAGCCCACACTGTCCCAAGCTCTACCTGTTCACCCTACACAAAAAAAAAAAAGTTGGATTTTTTTTTTTTTAATCTTTTAACTGAAAATAGTGTTACAGGGCCACAAAGGAGTACCAGAAACAGCTGAATAAGCTGACTATTGCTTTGGTCTTGAATTTTTTAAAAGAATTTCTCTGCAGCTCGAGCTAAAACTGTGCTAGCAGCTAGCTTGCTGGTTAGCCAGAGGCCTAATCTACGACTTGACTTTTTATTTATAATTCGTGATGGTAACAAATGTTGTGATTATGTTCTGGATATAGGTTTATTTAGCATCTATACGATGCTGAGTGTGCTTTCGGTGGAAGAAATGTAGTCACAGATGGATTGAAACTTCACTGTAGTCATCACTGTGAAGTTTATTAGCTTTCTTAAAGTTATACCGTGTAACTTTTGGCCACTATGGCCACTAAACGTGTAACTTCCCACAAGCCCCACAACTGTCTCAAAACTGAACAGTCTCAGTCTGTGTTTTGGAAAAGTGTTGCAGACCTCTTTGAAAAGCTGATTTTTAAGTCATCAAGCCATTAATCAACACACATGATCCAATGAGAGACGGCCTGCTCCTGAGAAGTTACAATGCCTGGTTTTTGAGAATGACGGCCCCCTCGGAGCAACGACATGCGTCAAGCATCTATATTAACTGCAAAAATCAGCTGTAGTGACTTATATTAATGACAATGTTAGAATATGATGTATCATAATATTTGGCTAACATTGGTTTCAAAAGTTACACGGTATCACTTTAAAGAGTATGTGCATGAAGCATTACTGCAACCATAATCGTATATTATTTTTGCTAAATATGCCTTTCAGTGTTTCATTATTAAATTAGTTGACAAGGCAGTGATCAACAGAGGTGTGGTTCATCTGTTATTTTAGGGGATTGCATCTAATAGAATGCAAACAACTTTGTTGCATGCACATGCATGATTGATCAATCATTTCTTAATAATACCAACTGGTGGTATGCTGTACATTGTTGAAGAGCCTGATTACTCTCTTTTACAACAGGTTGTAACGTGTAATATCCGTGCTTTTGTGCAAAGAGCAATACAGTGATAAGTGCCCAGAGAAATGTACCATTGTTCTTCTTTTGGTGTTTCTTTTTCAATATTCAATGGGCTTTAAACACAGCTACAGTACTTCCTGTACTTAATACTGCACCTTTGTTTCCTGATGTTCATAATTTGATGAACTGATTAATCCAGGCATGTCTGATTATTTGCTGAGGTCCGACACACCTGGATTAAAGCACACTCAGCATAGTATAGATGTTAAATAAACCTATCCAGAACAAAATGACAACATTTGTTACCATCATGAATTATAAACAAAAAGTCAAGTAGTAGATTAGTTCAACCAATCATGAAATACAGGAAACAAAGGTGCAGTATTAAGTATAGGAAGCACTGGGGCTGTGCGTAAAGCCCAAAAGTCTAACATATATAAAAGGGGGGAAGAAAAACACACATATATTAGACATTGTAGATATTCTAATAAAATTAATGGATAGCCAGTTAAGCCATATATGTACAAAGAACAATGCAGTTAACCAAAAATTAAGGAGTTTTACCAAAACCTTCTTCATATATCTCAGAATATCAGCTATATTCATTGAGACAAATTGTTTATGATACAGTGATAAATATAGAAGTAGGTGATGTGCCCAAAGTTTCACATCACAGTCTTTTGGGCGAAAATAATTATCAACTATCTGAATTTAATTTCCCTACAAATTCATCTAATATATGTGATCACATAGTTGTCTGGATGCAAATCATGCCACTTAAATTCAAGACTTAAGGTTTAGGATTATCTTTAAACTAAGATCAAAAGTTTGGCACATTCCAAATATGACTATTATTAACATGATATCAATATATTTCTTTAATTTTAAATATTGCAGCATCCCAGCAAAACATTCATAATAACATTTAAGTTAGCAAACAGATGCTTATTTGGACATTCAGCATGTATGGAGCAACAGTATCATTCAATGTGGAGTCACATTTCTGGCTTCCTGACGAATACAAGTTAAATTTTTTACTCTTATCTCCAACTTTGGGCTCCACCTGCTCCTGAGGGGCATATCTGGCTCATTAGCAGCTAAATTATCTGTCATGATTACCAGCTGCTGCCGATCAGGTAGTGCACAAAGAACTCCACATTTCTAGCTGATATAAATTCTTGTCATGTTGATGATTACCCAAAGGCCCTGCTAATAATCTGTAAACAAATGTAAACAACAGAGAGACTGAGATGCCTCAATTTTCTGCAAAGATTGAATAATCTGAAACAAACAGTGGACACAAATCCAACATTTGGGGCTTTTATTATGCTCATATTGAAAGAATGGTTACGTTTTCTTTTGTTTTTTGTTTTTTATCTGTAAATAAATGAGTTGAAAACCATCTAAAAGCTGCTTAAATTTTGTGTAGAGAAAAAAAGAACTGTTTACACTGATAACGCAGGTCGTCTATGCACACACTTCAGATGTGGCTGATCTAAGGAATAAAAAAATGTTCCTTTTTTCCCTTTTAATGAGCACGATTATTCTTCTGCAAACCCCCAATAACACAAAAGATGATGAAACAATTATCATCATAAAAAACTTTCCAGAGTATTCTTTTTTGTTTTAAAATAATATCTTGATGGAAAAAGTCCCCCAGGAGGCTTTCACTATTTAACTATCAGACTATGTTTGATGCTAACGTGCACACGAAATCATTCAGCAGCAGCCTCCTTTTTGGTAATAATATGAGCTGGAGATCCTCATCAGGAATATCAGAGGAGGCTTGACCAGCTGTCTTCACTTAGGAGAAAAACACTCAAGCATATCAAATATGGAAGCACAATGCTGAATTAAATAGCTTGCAGAATAACAGAATACAATCCAATATAAGATGCCAACCATCATTATTTTCATGGGAACTGTCCACCTTTTATAAAAAAAAATCAATTGTTAGGGGGTGATTATGAAATTATTTGTGTCTGTTTGTGTCTGATCAGATGTGATCTGGATTGACACACAAATAGAGGCTATTTTCCATTTTATTGCAGCTTAAAACGGCTGACCAAGAAAGGAGCAAATATCAAAAAGATGCTTTCCTTTTTTTTTCGTTCTTTTGTCCCCGAGTGGAATTTCATGCATGAAAGAGGCAACATGTTTACTGTCGTCTTGCTGCTTACTGAAAGCACCCACTGCTCCCTGTACCAGATTGTGTCCTGTCCCTTTAAAAGTGTGTGCTGAGACGCCATCTGTACCTGAGCAACCTGGCACTTCATCTCTGCCCACTTGACCTCCCAGGCGGCTTTGTCATTGGCGTACAATTGCTGCAGTTGGCATCGCCGAGCGTCCTCCTCCCGCAGCTCCTCACGAAACTCCTCCAGCAGCATCCTCACGGCCTGCAGCACTCGACGGTTCTCACCAAACTGAGGAGTCAGAAAAAAGCAGACACGAATAAAACATTAAGCCAAAACAATGGAAGTAAATCACCCTGGATATTTGTCCCTTATATTAAAAAATTGCAGAGGGCATGTGTCTCCCTTTCATCTGCTTGTATCTTTTTTTTTTTTTCAAAGCACTTTTGCATGTCTTTCCTCTTTTACTTGGGTTCTGTTCTTGTATTTTGACATGAAACCTAATTAAAGTAACTTATGCACATGTAGCTGAGTGGGAAATAATTAAAAAAATCATTTTAAACCGTTGAATCATTCAGTAGTTAAAGCTGCAACAAAAACCTCAGGATTATGATTTATAAGGCCTCGGGCTATGTGGACTGCGTGATCCACTGGAGTGCACAGAAAAGGAAAGCTTGGCTTTACTGAGATATCTGTTCGGAGAGGGTTTTCGCCTGTGGTGGTCCTGCTGCGGAGAGTCCTTGGGTCTTGGCAGGTGGCAGTGAGGCACAAAAGGAGAGTGTGATCACCTCGAGGTGTCACTACAGTGCCACTGACCCTGCCAGAACACAATATGTGCTAAAAGACCATTTTGTAATTATATGCAAAGATAAAAAGAAAATTATTTGAATAATTGTTTCTATAAAGGCAGATATGATCACAGAATGTAGTTATTTGGACCACAAGCTGGTTTCCTTGCATAAAAAAACAACTAATGATGCAGTTTTACATATTCATGTATTATATATGTATAGAGGAAGATCCTCCCCCCCAAATAAAAAGAAAGAAAAAAGAAAAAACAAACACTTTTTGCCTTATAATTTAAGTAACAGTTTTTTGTTTGTTTGTTTTCAGAAATTCATTACACATATTATATGTTAAACTAAGATGGTGCTGTATCTCTGCTGTCTTTGAAATGTAATCACAGTGCAATAAAGTAGCAACAAGTGCAGCCCTGTACTGTAGTATGCAAGACTGGTCACATTTTTGGTCCAGAGAAAAACGCAACAAAAACAGCCGATTCATATCAAAAACTCTGTAATTTAATTGTCTGAATAATTGGTTTTACATCTATTTTGTCATGATGTACTAATGATGCTCAACACAAAAGGTGATGAAAGTTTACAACCACTGCAGGGAGACTATCCCCCCCCAACATCATTCATGCTTTTCATATTTACTTAAGTACCTCAGTGGTATCAGCTATGGGCAAACCGAGGAGAAAGAGTGAGGATTCCTCCCTCACTCATCTGATTTTCTGTCTAAATTCTTTCCAAGTCTTTGGAAACTCTGAATGACCTCTTTACAGCTTAACATAATATTATCTCCCTCTGGCTGCAGGATTTATCTGCTTTACTGTAGTAGCCATGTGCACAAATTCTTACCAAGGCAGGCCTGCTGGTTTAATATGACGTTGATGGGGACACGCGTGTTCAAAGAGGCAAACTGCTCACACAAAGTAATGTGGGGATCACTGTGCAAGCTATTTTCATGATGTGAGGGAAAAAGAAAATCTAAACAAATGACAAAGTAGAGCACTTAGCACTGCTTAATAATGCATCCCATGCAAAATGCTTACACACAGCGTTGACTTTAACAGACGGGTAAAGTGATGGACTGAGGCAGCGCAGACCTCAACTCATGCTGTGTCTGGATGGAAACAATAAAAAAACATTGCCTCTTTAAACTTCTCTCATAACCGGGTCTTTGTGTGTTTTAATCTCGAGATGAAGCAAAAAAAAAAAAAAAAAGAAGAGTGCACCCAAAATAATTACAGCCTCTAACCGGTTAAGTGGGTCAAAATCTGCATACTGTGCCAAACAGCTCTAATGAATGGCTGCCAAAGCAGTGTTCAATGAAAAAAAAAAGAAATAATGAAGGGTACAACTACAGTACGCCAGTGTTTGAGAAAATACTCACAGGAACTTCTTTTTTTCTTTTATATGACGAAAGTGCTTCATTTTTTTTCTTTAAATTCACATTTATATGGTAATGAAATTGAAGTGTGTTTAATTTTCTATAAAATGTCATTTATGTGTACTTTACGTCTGTAAGTAATCTTGCAATAGTCAATCAATCTTGCAGTGTGGATAAAGATAAAAACAAAAGGAGTTCCACAGAGTTCTAATCTGGGGCCTCTTTTATGCAAAATCTATATGCTTCACTTGGGAAAAAAAAAAATATGTTAAAAATGACATAATCGTATTGCCAAGGGGATATAATTGCTTAGATGCAGCCATCAAGTCTGGGGGATTAAAGGTTATTTAATTGTCACAATATCAGTCTGTAAACACAAGCCAAGCCATAACTGGGAGTCAGTATTTACACACACCTGAATCTTCACAACCTTACCAAGACAGAAATTAAGTCAGCTTTATCCCCTGAAGAATATTTCAAGGATTAAAGATGATGTCTCAGAGTGATTCAGAAAAGCGTGTCCATGCATTAACTTCTGAAGACTTGACTAGTGTAACAAACATCGATTAGACAGCTGAAGATAATTCTGCATCCTCATTAAGACCAGAAAACTGGATCATATGAATTCAAGGTTTATGATTTATGAAGCTTTAAACAGTTTAGAGTCAAAATGTATTTCAGATTTTATATGATGAATCATCCAGGAATCTTGAAAGTTTGGTTTCTGTCCTCAAAGTAGGAATTTAACGCTGGGGGCTGCTTTCAGTTTTAATGTACCACATTTGTGGAATAAAATCTGCAGATCTGCTGCAATACTTGATTATTGAGACTTTTCTGTTCACCCCTACTTTACTTCAACATACTCTGTAAAGTATGTTAACGAATAACTTTGACTGCAATCTACCTTGACTTTCTTTTTCTCAGCTTTTTTATTGCATGGACTTTTGTTAAACTTTATTTCAGTGCATTTGTCTTCACTTCAAAAGACTTTGAATCACCTTGCTTAGAGTTATGCTGTATAAAAAATTTAGCTTTGATTGGCTTTAATTGATTTTCTGTATTATTTGTCATGTCTGTGCCTGTGCCTGTGATGATTAAGTTCAGTGTGTTGAAGATTTATATCTTAAAGCCTCGAAGCACTGGGATGTTTGAGCCTGCACCTGCCTGAACATTAATATTTGCAAACTTCTCTACCTAAAGTTATTGGATTTTTTGTTTTATGATTTTAACTGTGAGGCAGTCAAGCACTAAAGGTGTCAATTTGGACTTATAACATTGTCAGGGGCACTATTGTACATTTACAGGACATTCAAAGCATTATTTCAATATAAAATTTGGTTTTTATGAAATTCCCTGATTAGAATGTAACCACTGGGTTTTATTCACTGTATGCTGCATTCACTTATGCTTAATGTAATAGATAAAAAAAAAAGGGTTTCCATTTAATCAGGTGACCAGTTAGGGGATCAAATTGGTTTGTTTAATTTACATAAAAACTAGTTTTTTTTTGTGTGTATGTGTGCGCGTTTTTGTTTTTATTACTTATATTTGCACAGAATTTAGTATTTCTAAATTCAAATTAATAATTGTTTAAAAAAATCTAGTGTGATTAATATCAAAAACTGAGATTCATGAAAAAGCTTTGTGCTGATTTTCAAGTTCAAATGTGACGTTAATGTAAATCTGCGGGAAAGTTTCTAGATGCCAATGCAGCCAGAGAAACTATAACCTGTTTCTATATGTGCAGCCATTTTTTTGTAACTTGGCTTCATACAGTAAAAGTCAGTCAAACCACCAGTGAAGTAGCCATAAATGGTCGTGTACCTGTCTCTGATGCGGCAGGTGTCGATCAGGTGACGGTAACGGTATGCTGGGTCCGATGTCTGGGACGTCGCCCGGAGTTTGTGGCAAACAAAGTCTGTCGTCTCGGTCCGGCTCGCCCTCTGCCTGCTCCGTTATTACTCCCAGCTCTGGGAAGCCCTCCAGCTTCTCAAACTGGAACAGATGATGCAGCCATTAAACACGGAGTTTTAATTCATGCAATTTGTTTTTCCTATCAACACATTCTGTCTCACGTCTGATGTAAGTGAGCGTTTCCAAGAACACACTTGGAATACGGTAGAAAAAAACCCCAGTGGATAAGCAGATAACAGTCTGAGTTAATACAACTGCTTTCACATCTTCATACCTGCAATTTCATCGATTTGTTACTTTAGAAAAAAATCAACTCAAAGTTAGCTGTGCAAAAGAACTGGACACAAATATCTGAAAACCTTGAAACTGTCTGTTCATTAGACTCTTATGGTGAAATAACAGAGAGAAAAGTCTTTTCTGTGCAAACAATGTTCAGACACAGTTCTGCTGCTGTTGTCGCTCCGGATAAAAATGCCTGAATCTTGATCTTCTGATCTATAAAACAATGTCAAATAAATGGAAATAAGGCAGCAGAGTATTGAGGGGTTGAATTACCCACATTAAGTGAGAAGTTTGAAGGAGGAGCACAGTATGAATTCGACTTATGAATAAACAAAATATAGAGGGAACGTTTTATTACTCTTTTTGTGGTCTGGGTACCTCAGAGTACTTCTCCAATAACATTTAAGCTGGTTTTTCCTTCATGCAGGTATTCGCTGTGCAGAGCAACAGAGGCAAAAAGCATTAAAATGAAATCTCAAAACATTAAAAAACCCCTCTGCTGACATACAGTATCATGGCTGTTTAAAGGAGATCAGGAAGTCTCAACTGATATATCCCTTACACCGCACCGGAGTGTCCTTTGGCCACTGGAAGCCCAGAAATATTGGACATTGATGTTCCGCATCAAAGCGTTCCTGAGATAGATATCAGGTGGCAGCTTTAGAAATCATCGCTGTGATTCACACACCAATAAGTCAGCCCTCTCTGTCAATAAGACAAGCTTTGCAGTCATTCTACAGTCTACATCTGTAAAAACCTAATATATCATAATAACTGAACAGAGTGACTTTACACTTTTCTCCTCTCTGATGTAATCAGGTGAACTGCTGCAACAGTTTAAGTCCGATTACTGGATTTCTTTTTTTTTTTCTTTGGCTTGGTTAAGTTTGCTTCTGTCCAATATTTTTGAGCTGGTATATGATTTCTGCAGTCTTTTAAACAATTCTATCATCGTCGTCTTTATTTCCCATTATATTACATTGGCTGTTTTTACTGCTCCAAAAAGACAACTCTGCATAAATAAAGGTTACCTAAATGAAAACCAACATGTTCATGGCCCCCCCTTTGTGATGAACTGTGCAAATTTTAACATTTTTTTTTAACAAAACTGCAACGATGAACAAAGCCAAGTGAACTGCCGACTTTCATGGAGACTTTAGACTTCAATGGAAAATGTGCAGAAGGCTTTAAAAAGTAATTACGAGGGATGCACGTTATAATCAGCCCCCTATCGTTATTGGCCTATATCGGCCTTAGAACTGAGTATTGGACATCGACCACCCCACCGATATTTAACCGATCCGGCCACTGTTTCTAAAGTCTAAAAAGACCAAAAACATCTTCTTCAAAAACGTCTTTTTTACAGACTTTAAAACTTTTAAAGACAGTTTCTTTTAGGATGTTCTGTCTAAACAGAGTTTATACATGGTCATTTGTGTAAATAACCAAATACTCCCCTGGGAAAAAATATTGATACACTGAAATATAAATAATTTAATTTTCATATGCAGATTTTATATTAATATTTGAAAACATGATATTGATCTATTTTGATCTATTTTACCTAAAAAATCTCGCGCAATTTTATAAGAGATGATGAATTCTCACGAGATTTCACGAAAACCAGCGAGATTTTGTAACAGAACGACAAAATCTCACGAGATTTCGTTAGTAAAATAGATTGGTACCGCACTTTTAAATATTGATATGATATCAGCATATGAAAATATCGCGATATTTCAGTGTATCAATATTTTTTCCCATCCCTACCAAATGTCCCCTGTTTTTGGGTATCGTTTTTGTTTTCCCTCAGGTTGAAGAAAATCCAGGTGGTTCTAGGATATAATGCACATATCCTATTAGTTTTGTCTGAACAACTGTTATTAAGTTTGACTTGTTATACATTACACAATTTGAGGTATTTTTCTAATTTTGCACAAGGAATGAATATTACATCATCTATTTTTCTGCTTTAATATCGGTATCGATATCGGAAATCGGCCATATGAGTTTTAAAATATCGGCATATCAGATATCGGCCAAAATTCCAATATCCTGCATCCCTAGTAATTACACATCCCAACATAAGTGAACCTTTGCAGACTGGTCAAGACCAAGTTCTCTTGTTCTCAACTGCTTTATAAATGTAGGAAGAATTGTTTTATTTGATCATGTGAGGATGAGAAATTTTCCTTTATAAAAAGTTTTGTTGGAATGTGTGTTAAACATCCATTAAGGTACGCTCTGGCTCCGCACTGCTGCTCCATCTGTAAGCACAAATTAGATTTCACAACAGGACATCGAGTGAATAAACTGATGAGTCATGATACAGAAATTTAATTGAGTTGAAACTAGCACGGCCTCATATTAAACCATTCAGCCCAAGATAAAAAGAAAAGCAGGGAATATAAATAAATGCTTTCAGTGCTGTTGGTTGCCGCTGATGATTTATGATGTAGCCCAAAACAAAACAGCTATGGACCATACGAGCAAAAAGGTCCAAAACAGCAGAGATAGGGACTGTAATTAAACGACATTCTAGAAGAACAAAACAAAAAATTAATCCCCCAAATTACATGTATCAACCAGAAGCCTGAGAGGACATGAAAAAAGAGCATCGATTGTCAAATCGACAAACTGTACAACAAATGGAGCCGCTCAACCAGCCAGGTAACCAATTAACCATCAGTCCTCCAAGCACTCGAGTCCCCATGGGACATGAAAATCTCTAGGACTGGAAACAGCTTGATATGAGTCACTTGTTTGTTTCCACTTTCACCGATTCGTTCCTGCTGACAGACCTAAATCCCAGCCTGATGTGCTGCTCAGAAACGTTCTGTACCGTGTTTGCAACGTTCTGGGTCTGAATGCAAATAACTTGTGTGTCTGTCTTCCATAAATTAATCAAAGACATCATATTCACATCTTGGAGATGTGCATTCTGCATACAGTATACAGCAACGTAAAAGCCATAACACAAAAAAGATCCATCTAGTCGTGTTGATGCGGATCTCCACTTTCTTTTTTTCTCCTCTTTCCATCATAATCCTATAAAAACTGAAATACTTTAAATCCTTTAGTACATGAGTAATGAACAGAGAGCATCATTGGAGGAAACATGCAGCCTCAGGATCTGACTCACCTCCGGATGCACCGTCTTGTCTCCTGAGTCATCCTTGCGGCCAAGCCTCCAGTGCATGAGGATCCCCCTGAGCTTCATGTAGAAGATGATGGTGTTGCGTCTGAAGAGGCGAACCTCTTGCTGCAGCACAGCTCTCTCCTGAGTCCAGGGCACCTCATGACTCTGAAGGCCCTGAAGCTCCAAACCTTCACGCTGCCCCTCCAGACGCAAACATTCGTCCTCCTGCTGCAGAAGAAAAAGATGATTTGTAGTTTGTGGCTGATTCATTCACAGCTGTCATATTCCAATAACTTTAATGGCATTTCTATGGCTGAGTTAGAGTGTTTAAACAGACAATCACTCCTCATTTTCAGTTATTCTCTGCATATTTTCCGATTAATGGTTTAAAATTTTTAGAAATTTTTAAAAAAGCAAGCTGATGGTAATTTTTTAGAGGGAAAAAAGAGCTTTAAAATTCAGCTGTCATTTTAACATGACCGCTGCAGTGGCCTAATGGTATATAAAATATAACATAAATGTATCAACAAACTAAAAACCATAATTACAACAAAACTATTACATCTCACAGAACAAAGAAATCCTCAATGAAAACACAGAAAACATAATTCAAAAAAACAAATAGAATTTAAATAATTGAGAAAAAACAACAGTAAATTTGACATTTCAGTGACCACAAATCTGTGGATTCAAAAGAATGTTTGATTTATTTTCCCTGAAACATTTGTTTATCTTATATTTGGTGTTGTTCATCAAAAAAATTTTTTAATTAAATTTCGTTGTAGTAATTTTGGCCCAGAAGACCACTGATTAAAAAACTTCAGGTTAAAACATGAAAACATTTTAGAACATGACCTTGATTCTTTTCAACATTTTAGAGTTTAAAAAAAAAAAAACACCCAAAAAAGCACCGCTTCAACTCAGTTATTCTACACAGACTGCCAGACAGCTTGTACAAACATATTACCCCAGTTTTTCCCCCCTAAATATTTTATTTTGTAATTGTAGAAAAATCCTGGTTGCTTCAGTGACGCGAGACTGACATGAGGCTTGTTGTGCGAGCAACAAGCAGCACATCATCAGTCTTGGTCTTAAAACCAAGGGCAAATTAGAATATCAATTTTTTGCCAACTTTGATGTGATGTATCATTAAAATGATGCTAAAACTTCACAGAAGACGCAGCAGCAGAGAAACTGGCGCAAGATACTGTTGGTCTCTCCATCAAACTGCATCATCATTCAGTACCTGAGGCAGAGTACCGACAGCTTCCCGCTCCTCCGCTGCCACTCTCGTCCGTCGTTCGTGATCCAGACGAAGCTGGACATCAGAAGCAGGCGTTTCCCGGAGCTGAACCCAGAACAGCACAACAAACACTTGCTTAACCAGCTCCTTGAATATGCTGACACATATTGATTTTCTTTCTCTTCTTTTTTTTTTCCCTTATTTAAAGTCTAAAAGTCAGTCTGGCATTTCTGGGGTGAGATTTTTCTATTTGATTAGATTTGCTTTTGTTGATATCCACTGCAAAACAAAGAAACTCGCTGGGGAATGTGGATAAACATCTTAAACAAGATCTGACTTTCACACAAGTAAAAAAACCCGACTATTACAATCCAATGCTGCACATTTCTGAGTGAGTTCACTACATCATTATTCACAAAGATCAAAGCTGAACGTTCACTTCAAAATTCAATAGAAACTTGTCAGCTACTTTTTCTGGGTTACCAATTACCACTACTTTGGGTTAAGCAGAACTGTAATAAAAAGAAAGAAAAAAGAAATGAGTAGCGTAAAAATACTGCCATCTTATAAAAGCAGTAATAAAACTCAGAGACGATGCAGAAGCTGCAGGACTCTGAGCAGATAAACAGGGTTTTATCATTAAAGAGACTTTTGTTAACATCAGTAATGTGTAATTATCTTTAAATACACTTAAAGATCCATCTCATGAACCAGTAGCTGCAACAAGAACTTGTGAAGTTTGCTTTCCTACAAAATGACAAAATGTTCGTAAGGAAATGAGATGCTCATGTTTATGGTTTTGAATGTGATGATTCATCTTCAGATTTAAGTGAATTTCTGAGACCAACACTGCCTTTCTTTCTAATACCTCAAAATCCAGACAGCAACATTTTTAAAAGTGCAGCAGCTTTTTTTCTTTAATGGGATTTCTGCTCTCCGTCCATCGCCGGGACTCTACCGAACCCTCCAACAGTAAGCTGAGCCGTTCAGATTGTGCTGACCCCGGATCCCTCGCTGTCAGGCCAAAGTCAAATGCAAATCACACATGCCAACAGCGCAGAGCTAATCCTGCCACATCTGAGCTGCTCTCCCCATTCATTCATTCATTCATTCATTCATTCATTCATTCATTCATTCATTCATCCATCCTCACAGATTACGCTGCAGCAGACGGTAACAAACAGAAATCCATGTACTATAACTGTGGCCGTAGTAGTTGTGTCACATCACTACTGCCAGTGCTCTGCATTACATAACAGCTGGCAATTCCTTTACGAGCACAAGCATGAAGCAGCGATTATGAATCACATTGTCCTTCGACGATGAGGTCGCTTTAACAGCCAAGGATTTAATAGATTCAAGACATGCTGGAAGAAGTGTAAAATGCATTTTTTTTTATTTTGGCACATCCATGTGCAGACTGCAGTTTCACATGCATTAATTATACTGAGCCGAGTCATTAAAGTGTAGCTGGTATTGATGAAGCAGTGCCAAAGGACATCACCTTTGGCACTGCGTGCAAACTCAGCTCTGATGTACTGAATGACCACTAAATCCTCACAAGTCATGTCAGTATACTGTACTATCTGCACATGGCTGCTGCTTCATGCTGTTGTAAAGGACAACAAACGGTTAGCAAGCAAATTTTTTACTGACACATAAAACGTGTGACTAATTTTGATGTGCTACCTGAACAAAATGTTATTGCCCCACTTTAGTTAGCGCAATACCCTCTATTTGTTTCTTGTAATCAATAAATAAATCTCAAACTGTCAAGGGGCGTTTGGCAAACACTAAAACTGATAAGAGAAAGTAAAAGCACAAGGAAAATAAAAGAAATAATAATAACCAAAGAAACATCAGTAGCTGTGGGAGTGGATTTCAGTGTGAAAGTAGAGAGTGAATGAAGTGAAATTGTGCTTATCGTAACCTGACTGTGGCTGGAGTGTCACTAGACATGCTGGACTGAGTGGCCTTCTGAGAAGAGCAAATTTGGTCTTGTATAGTTTAAGAATCATTCAAATCAAATTATTAGTGAACTTTGCTCAGAAACTCGTAAAATGCTTTGATTGAATAAGAATAAACCTTCTTAAGGCACTTAGATAAAGTATAAAATCTACTCTTTACTCTTTATATTTGATCTGCAACTGTTAATACTGTCAAAATCTTCATGGGTGAGCAACTTCAGTCAACACCAAAAAAACAACTCCAGAACTCTGATTCTTGTCCAGAGCATGATTTTTTCTCCGTTTTTCTGTCCTCCCTCTAGTCAGACAGAAAATAGACCAAAGTAATACCAGTTTCTTTTCATGATTCAACGGTATCGATAAATCGGTATAAATAACAGAATTATGTATCCTTCTGTACCTCATGACCTAATGGGACACCAACTTGTGCAACATGTTGACATTTTCACATTTGTGATTGTCAGAGGCGGTGGTAGTGGTAATAACGCGCTTAAATGGAGAAGCCCCAGAAAGCACTGCTCCCATTAGCACACTATGACTCATGCTCGATCTCTGATATTCAGATATCTGCCAGCTACACTGGAGGACAACAAATATCAGCTACTCTTTGAATCAGAGTCATTATCTTGAAACTGAGTGATTGGACAAAAAGCTCCATATAATGTATAAAATTTATGTGAAAACAAAACCATTTGCAGAAACTCTAAGTGAGGTAACTAGAGCTGATATCGGGGAGGAAATGTTGGATTGGTGCATCCAGTCATGTATGTTTCAGTAGCACTCATTCATTCATGCTTCAGTTAGTTTTGGAGTTGTTCTTTGGAGTTGTTTCCATTGATCCTGCAAAATTGCATTTCAGAGCGGCTCACCCTGACATCAGCTGGTGAGGGAGCACGTAAGAAAACAGCGTTTATCTTGAAACATGTCCAGATTCATGCTTTAGACTCGGCAGAAGGCTCGCACTCGTGGTGGAAGGGAGACGGAGGAGGCACTGACCTCTATTCTTAAAGCCAGGGGCCTGTGGTACCTAGTGAGTCCCGTGGCTCCCCTGCTTTGGGCCTGGCCCCCACCCTGGCTCTGGCTCTGGGGCTCCACGCCTCGCTCCTGTCCTAGACGCCACTCCAGCTCATCCCTCTGAACGGACTGTGAGTGACGTGGGGAGGGAAGGGAGGGAAAACGGGGGATGGGAGGAGGGTGTAAGGAGTGGGGGTAACAGGTGCAGGATATAGGGGTGCAAGTGGTGGTGGAGGGGGAGGGGGGACATGTGTGAGGTGGATTGTGGACAAAAAAGACAGAAGACAACATACAGGGTGAGGGGACGAGAAAAGAAAGCAGGCGGGAGGAAAACAAAAAACAAAAGAGAATATGGGTAAAGAATATAAGCAGAGGAGGGGAAAAATCAACTAACAGACTAGACGGTGGAGACAAACGGACTACAGTACGAAGAAAAGCGCAAAGAGAAAGACCAACTTAAAGATGACGGCGTATGAGAGAGATGAGAAGAGAACGAGAATGAGGATGAACAAAATCATGGGCTGAAACATCTGGCGGGAACACAAAGAGGAACAAAGAGAGGGAACCGGGGGGGGAAAAGAATGCAAAACACTTGTTATGAAGCGCATGCAATGAGGGATACATGAGTCCAAACCAACAGCTGAGAGATACCACGGTAAACTGCATAGCCAGAGCTAGCACGCTACAAGGTTTTAACACACCTGTGCACAGCTGAGAGTGTACAAGCAGTGCACGAAGAACAGTTGCATCTCAAGCCTGTATGATGCACACCATTTTCACATCATTTAACTTCAAAAATACAAAGAAACTTGAGACCTGACTTGGAGTTTGAAGCAGCAACATGCTAGCCACAGCTTAGCTACCTGTATAACTGTTACTTGCTAACACTGAAGTTAGCATAAAAAAAGAAGTGCTCACCAAAAGGGAAAACTTTTTTTTTTTTTTTTTTAAATTTTGGGGGATGCTTTCCATGAATTTCCAGACAATTTTTTTTTTTTTTAACCTAAAATTGTTCTCTTTTCACCAATAACTTGTTTGTGTGGCAGTTTTAGCCTAGTGGGAATATTGGGCCAGTGTTTGTGTCTCAAAGAGCCACGTGGTGTAATTTTAAAGGTTTTTTGTCGTTAATCCACAGAGATACATTACAGTTATCATGATAATAAAAAGTTAAAAAATAAAACCTTTGTCAATTCATAAGAAAATAACCTACTATTTTACATTTAAAAAAGCCGAATCTCAAATTAGCATCTTGTTTAAACAGCAAAATGTTGAGATATGTTCATGGCAGGATAATTACAAGCCCTACGTTAACACAAATGACAGATTACTAAATACATTTGATATAATTTAGCTTTTCTGTCTGTTGGCAAGAATGAAAAGTAGAGCAGAGCATGAGCAACTTTATCAAAAATTTGCTCCAAAAACAAGTCATTAGTCTTTTCAAAGGATGCTCTTTGAGTGTGTATGATTTTTTAATGCAAGATCATTTATTATAAATGTGAGATCCATCTATTCATCTATTTTCCATCACTGCTTTTTCCAATTTAGGGCCGTTTGGGGGGCTGGAGCCTATCCCAGCTGCTATCAGGCAAGAGGCAGGATACTCTCTGGACAGGTCAACAGTCCAACACAGGGTCATTAAGTAAGATGCAAACATAATATTTGTAATTAACTATTCACAGCACATTAAGTAATCATTTCTAAACCAATAAAAGAGAAATAACGTAAAAAAAAAAAAAAAAAGATAACAAGGAAGCATCTATTACTGCTCTGATGAATGCACTTCTGTGGTTGCCTTTATTCTACCCTCATTACATCTGGATATTTATTGCTGCTTCAATTATCAGCTTTGCTCATGATTTTTAGATATTTATAACCATCAGCTGTTCTCAAAAGCTTTATTGTTCTGAAACAACAGTGACTTGTTAATGCAGCAGTCAGCTGTGACTAAACCACCCAGCTTCACCCAGTCTAACCAGTGAGTCCTACAGGCAGAGGAGTAAAGCAGGAGCAAATCATTGAATAGAATGAGCATGGAGGCAGCTTCAGCCCGTTATCGCTACAAAGCAGACTTGGTTGTTCAAGTGAGAAATGTTTGCAGAGCTGTTTGTTTTATTCCATACAGCAGTCTGGCTGATTAAAAAAGAAACACAAGATGTCTGCCTGATCATGCAACACAGAGATAATGAACCTGCTCTGGAAAAGTAGACTGTATTTTGACATGTTGACAAAGCTGCGGTAAAACAAGGACAGAAAGCAGGATACCAGCCAGCAAGGTTCTTCCACAGGCAACTCCCACAGTCCCATGCAACTCCGTTTCAGACTCTTTTTATGGTTCATCTCCAGGGAAACGCTGGAGTAACCGATCCCAAGTGTTTCTGTGTGTGTGATGATATGTTGTGCAAACAGCCACACCCTTCGTGTGTCACAGAAATGATGGTGCAGCAGAACAAGTCACAGCATCAAAAAAGTCAAGCCAAATGGAAGAAGCTGCTATAAGTCCTGTTAGTACTTACTACATTCACACCAAGCACCCTCCCTCGGCCCCGGCTGAGTGGAAGCAGGGCAGTTGCAGACAGTGAGTGGAGGGAAGCAGGCGGGCAGGGCTGCTGGCTATGAAATGTGCATGGAGATGCGGATGTAGAGGCGGCAGCAGCAGGAAGCGATGGTGGTAGCAGTGGGTCTGAGGAGGAGTGGCGGGGGTGCCAGTGTGGTAGAGCTGGGTGGCTTACAATGGAAGGACCTGATAGTGCATGGCATTCTGTGCTTACAGTGCTTACACTGCAGGTGTGTGTGTGTGGTGTGTGTGTGTGTTGGGGTCCATCAAGTCTTTCAAATGATCCATCGCTGGAGGATGGGGGTTCGGATCTTTTCAAGTAAATGTCACCTGTTTCATGAAAGCCCACATTCTGTTGTATTTCTTTTCTACAGGTTAACCAGTTCAAAACTTTTAGTGCCCTTCACAATAAATGAATAATCAACATTGTAGTTATGAAAAAACATCACTTTTAAAGCTTGTCCACATTGAGCCCTTTTTCAGTAACTATCTTGACCCCAAAAACCCTAAAAGATAGAAATAATCAGAATATTTGCTAAGCTGCATTCATGATAGAGGGTTAAACCAAATTACACTAAGTTGATGTCTTTTTTCAAGAAAGTTTTATTTCTCTGCTGATTTTAGAAGATAGCTCCTCAGTTTGCAGTCTTAATACTAAAGTTTAAATTAGAGCTCTGAAACCCCAAAAAAGGTTTGTCAAAATCTCTAAAATCTAGCCGTCTCAGCATCGATGGTTATAAATTAATAATAAATAAACACGATTATTTGCCCGATTTTACCCATAATTGTCAGTTAGGCGTAGTCTGTGCCAGTTGGGTTCAGTCTGCTTCGCCAGTCAGTGGAAAAATTCGTTAGTGTGTCTGTGGAAGCGACTCAGATCTCCAAGTGTGTTATAGGAACCGACATGACATCGGTCGTAGTCAATCAAACATGTTTAAAAACTAGAGCCAACTAGACCCGACTGGGAATTGCGCTGCAGAACTGCAGGGGCCACATATGCAAAGAACTGCGTGGATTTTCTACTGAAAACCCAGCGTACGAACAAATCCTGAAAATGTCATATGCACAATAACAGACAGTACAGAACTGTGACAGTTGTATAGTGTGTCCCTAGCATTAGGAATGCACGATATTGGAGTTTTGCCCGATATCCAATATTTTAAAACTCATGTGGCCGATACCTGATATCGATACCGACATTAAAGCTGAAAAATAAATTATGTAATATCCATAAAAAGTCAAATTTAATGACAGTTGTTCAAACAAAACTAATAGAATATCTGCATTATATCCTAGAACCACCTGGATTTTCTTCTCCCTGAGAAAAAAAATAACAAAAAAAAAAACCCAAAACAGGGGAAATTTGGTTATTTACACAAATGACCGTGAATTAACTCTGTTCACACAGAACATCCTAAAAGATTCTGTCTTTAGAAGTTTTAAAGTCTCTATAAAAGAAGTTTTTGAAGAAGAAGAAGTTTTGGGGTTTTTTTTAGACTTTAAAAACAGCTGCCTGATCGGTTAAATATTGGTGGGGTGGCCGATGTCCGATACTCAGTTTTAAGGCTGATATAGGCCGATACCGATAGGGGGCCGTTTATATCATGCATCCCTACCTAGCATAGCACGACTACTTGCGTATGCATATTAAGCATAGAGTATAAATGAGCCTTTAAGTGGCAAGATGTCAAGCAAACATCATCACTTGCATGTAGCAGGAAATAAGCTGCTTTCTGAAGAATGAAAAAGTTACCATGGCAGCAACATGCTGCGCTGTGGACCATCATAGCCACTGCTGCAAGGTCAGGCTGCATATGAGCTTTGCTTTAGTATAAATATACATTTGACCAGTTTAGCGTCACCTCCATGACATACTGTTATATAAAGGACTCTTTCCTTATTCTACCTCCTAACTTTTGTTAATTAACACTGACCAGACAAAGATGCACCAACCAGTGTTCTTAAAAATAGCAAATCAACAGTATTGTATTGTCATTGGTTGATTTTCCCTCATTTGGAGACAACTGTTTCAGCTTTATGTCGCCCTCAGAGCTACCTAGCCTTAACCTTGTCAAAATATTCCACCTCAGTACCTTGCAAGCAGACTCCTCTTAATATTCTAAGGCAGCAGTGCGTTAATGACAATGAGAAGCCAGGTGGTGCACCTACAGTGATCTTTACTTTATTTTCTGTTCCATTTCTTGAGGTAGAGTTGAAATATTTAAACTTTCTCTGCATATATAAGGGCAGGAGATAAACTTGAAAAAATCCGAACCCATCCATCTGGGCGCATTTGCCCACAACCTAATGAGATTTCCCATCGATAAGCACGGCTGTGCAGTGTGTTTAAGATGCGCGGTTACCCCTGTCTCTAATTAAAGAGGATTTCTTTTTTTTTGCACACTCTGCTGACTTGAGCACTCACTTAGTTTATTTTGGCCTTAAATGGTCCATTAATGAATGAATGCTTTGGGATGTTTAACTCAAACCTAAATGGATTCTCACATTTACAAATACACTGCTGGGTTTAACTCAAGCCACAATATGTGTAAAAGTTGGAGACAGTTTCATTTTGTCTGCTGCAGAGCTGATCAATGAAATCATATTAGATTCGCAATGATCGTCCAGGCAAGAAAGTGGACTTTTTTAAAGATTAATGTTATCATTGCAGTAGTTTTCCATGAGTTTTAAGTCGTTCCTGTCGAGGCCAACAAAGAAAAAAGCCTTAGCTTTTTTTTTATTTTTATTTGTTTTTCAAAAGAAGAAAACAACAGAAAATGCTAACAAAAAAACAAAACAGCAAACAACAAAAGTAAAAGCTAAATGTACCAAAAGATGCCATTTACAGTGCAGAGCTGGCAACAGGAAGTCTGTTAAACTCACCTGGAAATCTGTGACCAGGTCTCTTCCAAAGGTGCCAATGGGAGAGTCGCGGGACATGGAGGTGACTGTGGACAGGAAGCTGTTCGACTCTGTCAGAGTTGGCATTGGTGACAGATCATCTGTTCTTTCTCTAAGCCCCTCCCCTATGTGGTCCAGTTTCTCCATGAAGATGTGTAACTCGGTGCGGAAAGCCTTCATGCGAGTATTGATGGTGTCCAGGACTTGAGTGTCTGGTTTGGATCCAGAAGTCGCGCCGCCTTCGGAGCTCTCTCCTGTCGTCACAATCAGCCTCCCCTCAAAGATCAGACTGTCAGTGTCCGTGATCAGGCGGTCCACCGACTTCCCGAGCCTGTCAGCCTCTCGTTTCACATTGGCGAACGACTCCCGCTCTTCCCTCCTGCGATTTGCTAGCTCAGTGGCGCTGAGGTCGCTGCCGTCTGAAGGTTTGATGCTGCCTAACCCTGAGGTGGTCGTTGTTTTCTCAAATAAATCTTCAGAATCACTCTCCCCTCCAATAGGGCCCTCCCTCTTGGGCTGGAGAAGAAGAAGTCGCCCTGCCTCCTCATCCTCATTGGCCTCCCGCCGGCCTGCATCGCTCTCCGCATCGCTGTCTCGAGGGCTACCGGTGCGCAGGCCAAGGTGTGCAGCGAGGTCACAGCGTTGGACGTTGGACATGAGGACACGGTTCTCGTACTGAAGCTTCATCACCTTTCCGCTCAGCTCGTTGATCTGCATCCTGGCTGATTTAAGCTCCTCCATCATCATGCCGCCACCGTTCCCGCTCCCCCCATTACCAGGTTTGAACAATCCCCCCTCGCTGCCTTCCTCTCCGACAGGCCCAGAGCCGCTGCTGGGCCCAAACTTGAAGCGATTGAGTTCAGATGTTAGCTGCCTGTTGTGGTCCTCAATCTCTGAGATGGAGCGTCGCAGCAGCTCAGCCTCCTCCTCAACAAACTGGAGATGGCGACGTAGCTCACTGGCCGACTCTAGCGCATCACCGCCATACGGCGATGAGGGCATGCTGGAGAAAGGCTCCCGCCCAAAGCAGTCCCTTTCGTACTGACTGCGGATATCTTCGTTTTCCGCGCGTAAGCTGCGGTTCTCCACCTCCAGCTCAACGATCTTCCTTCCCAGAATGTTGGCCTCCTCCTCCACCAGCTTGAGGCGCAGTCGTAGCTCGGCCTCTCGTGTCGTATGGGGGCCGCCGCCAGAGCACTCCGTAAGAGGAAGAGGACTGTCGATGTCCCCATAAACGGATTTGTACTTCTGTAGCTCCTGTTCGAGTTCGTCCTTCTCCCGACCAAGTTTGGCCATTTTCTTCCTCATCAGACCCGACTCTTCTTTGGCGAACTGGAGCTGGCACCTGAGGTCTGCGCTGTCCTCCTACAGGGGTGCGTAAAAATACTGATTAATCAACGCATCACAGTATTTCCCTGCGCAACTCCCATTGTTCCTGGTTTGATACCGGTTTTAGTTAGTCTTTTGTGTTTTATATCGTTTTAATGTTTCTTATGTTTGTAATGTCTGTTTACAGTGACCTTGGGTGTTTTGATAAGACGCTTTTAAATAAATGTATTAAAACTCCACTACTTCCTGAAATTAACTTACAGCTTAATCAGATTAATCAAGGTTAAAAACAAGTTTTACAAACTTAAATCATCCTAGTTGATTCTACTCTGTCACTCCCATTGATAAAAATTTAATTTTTGTAAAGCAGCAAATTTGCATACTTTTTTTTTTTTTTTTAAGTAAAGCCAACTAGTTAGATTTTACAGTGTATATTTCTATGCCCACAGTACTTTACTATACTAAATAGTTTTTCTCACCTGGCTTGTGGATTTCTTGTCTTTAAAAGCTTCCCTGCTTCCTCGTCGCCTCAGTGTGGTCTGTGGAAGACAAAACAAGAGGGATGTAAAACAATCCACAGTAAAAACTTATTTATAAAATGTCCTTTTAAAAATCCTCACTGGAGATTAAAAAGACAAACGTTAAAGCAACAAATGAAAGCAATACAAAAGAATTAGTGATTATCACTGCAATTCTGCACCGCTATTGATATTTTCATCGGTCATGATGCGAGTTGTGATGCAGACGATCATTGTAATGAAAGAACACCAGTGAAGTGGAACAGTTCGCCATGATGTGCTCCAACTCCCCTGATGTGTCGCACACAGCGGGGGAAAAAAAGCCAAACCAAAGGAGCATTAATCTATGTGGATGTCTTACATAACATTATCAGGTCATGGCTAAGTCCAATATAAAGTGTTTACTCTATTTCAGATTGCCGATCATGTGACATAATTACTGTCAGGTTCATTCACAGTCATAGTAGCACCGGTTTCTGAGGACAGCATCGTTACAAAGTCAGTCTTCCTGCAATTCAGTGGACTCTATTGAGGGATTTACTCTACATCTGGGAGTATAATTCTCTCTGAGACAATTTAGCTCCTTCTTTAGCTCAGTAGCAATAATGAGGTATTTTGCTGTTTGATTCACCAGGGTGCTTTAGATCTCATTCAGAGTTGCAGTGTGACAGACGTCTTATCCCAGCTCAGATTCAGTGACACATGCCGCTTCCACAACCCTCTGAGGGGAATACATCTGCCCATCCGGCGGGGAAATCTGTCCTGCAGCTAATACTGCAGCGGACATCACACGCAAAGCCTGGATAAAACGAGGCCTTCTGCACGCCAGCTTAGTCTTACCGACTAATAAAATCATTCATTTTCATCAGCTCTGTCTTACATCAGTTCCAGCCTCATTTGACAGGCAGGACGCAGACGAGCACGGAGAGAAAGCGAAGGCAGAGACGGGGAGGAGGAAATCCCCCTCTATAAACGGAAACTGCAGAGCTGCTTCCAGAGACAGATTGCTGCCCTGACAGACTTATTTAAGGGTCTTGATGGTCAGCGGGGTTTCTTTCATAACTTGTTATTAATATTTCCGAGTTATCTCAGAGTCAGACTTCAAAGTGTTCTTGCTAAGAGGGTCAAATCCTCTGATCACTTGTTATCATTTCATTAGGCCTACAACTTTTAAAAAAAAATGAAGGTATTGAGAAATTGCCTTTTTTCTTTTAAAAAATATTCACATTTAGGTTAACAACTTCTTTTTTAAGGCAATAATAAACCATATTGTTAAACGAATTATTAAACTATTTTTTAATCATTTGAAGCAGACAGCAGAATAATGACAGTGTTATAAGTCTCTCATTAAATGCATCATTCTGATTTCTCTTCCTTTGTCAGACCTCGTCAGATTATAGCAATGCCACAATTAAATGCACTTATACGTAATAAAAGCATCAAGATGTCTATATCCCATAACCTGTCGCCTGCCAGCCCTCTTCTTGGCAATTTGATCTTTTCCAAACTGTAACAATACGACTATAATGAACTGAGCTGATAAGGACAGAAATGATTGAACTGGATTACAAGGAACTGCATCATAATTGGATTGATTTTCTGTCTGAAGTGTCTTTATGTGACACTTGTGAGCTATATGAATAAGCTTGGGTGAATTTAACTGTACTAAATTGAATGTGTGTGTTAACGCTCTTCAAACAGCAGGTGGATTTAAAGACTATATTAATAAAAAAGACAACTGTCATCTCTTCTCAGGAATTTATAATGAAAAAATCAGACAATTCAGCACCTCCGTATAGGGTTTTTAGGAGATCTGTGGTGGTACAGTATGAAATATTTTTATTTACCATTAAAAATATTGTATTTTCAATTAATTTGCTAAATTGTTAATTGTTTGTAAAGTCAGTGTCTTCGCTGAGAGAGAATTGCTCCATTTGCAACTTCACCAAACCTTTAAATGCACAAAAAATACCCCCAAACATTTAAAACACTGAAAGAAAGGGGAAAAATATGATCTCCTTAATAAGCCAGGAAGTCCCCCCCAACTTATAGTTCAGTTGATGCGAGTATTGGTGAGTAATGAACTATGAACTATGTTTTTGTCTCAGATGGTCAACTGAAAGATAAATAAATCACTTCAACTGAACTGAATTCATCCCCAACAAACCCCGTTAGTAAATGAACAGAATATTAACCGTAAGTGTTTCTGCTGCTCCTCAGCACAGTTTTTTCTGCCTCACTCTTATTTTTACTCTGCCTACAGAAAAGTTCACTGCACACACTCTGTTGCCATCCTAAACAGACCAGTAGGATGGCGTGAATCATCCATGGCTAGACAGATGGAAAGTGTGAGGAGGAACCTGTTTTACCCTGAGCAGGAACGAACCCTGACTCAGTCGCTGGCTCTGGATCAGGAGGGTAGCGCCCACTTAGAAACAGCACCAAAACATGGCTGTTGGTAGCTAAAGAGAGTCCTGCCGTCTGTTTTGTAAAGGCTATGTGAACTGAAATTTGTCTCTCTTATAAAAATCTGAAAATATATATTTTTTTTTTGGTTTTGTATGTGCACCCAAAATTCACACAAGACAGTAAGACAGATTTCTTTGTTGCATTGTGTTTTCTATGCCTGAAGGAGGTGTTTGACAAGCTGCTTGAGCTCATTATGGCAAAGATTTTTCTGGTTTTCCCGTAAAAGGAAGGTAAACATATTTGTTTAGTTAAAATTTGACTTGTCACATTCAATTTTTGAGATGTTGCAAACAGATACAGGGAAAAACTTTATTTACTTTGTGTGAAACTGCAGCCTTCGAGATCTCTTTATATTTACTAAAGGACACCTGCAACTGATTTTTTTTTTTTTTTTTTTTAAACTAAAGCCATTTTTCAGTTGCATCAGCTTTGCATCCCCACTCAACATTCTCCTTTCTGGTCCTGCATCAGCATCTCCACACCAGTCAGGGTTTAAGTCCCAGTAGTGGTGACGGAGCTAATCTCTCCAGGGAGCCGGTGGATTAGACGGCATTTTGTGCAAAGCTCCTCAGAGCCCCAGACAGACGTAATCAGGGATCCCTGTTTATTGTATGTATATGTTAATACGCGAGTCAACAGTGGGATCAGAGTGAAGAGACAGAGAGAAAAGTAATCGAACTGTTTGAGTTGTTGACCCAGAAACAGTTAAGTGAGCTTATCTTTAAATATTAGTGGTAATTCATTTGTATATTCTAGACCCGTTTGGTATTTATGCTGACATTTACTCATTTTAAGCTATGGAAGGTTATTAATTGTTTATAATTCATTCCTTTATTCAGATTGAACCAGCTGACCATCCACACAATGATTTACTTCCATTCAGGCAATGCATTCGCCATGACAATCTTGCAGCCTGGTTTAAATCACTCCAAACTACTGAAACCAAACTTCAACAGTTTGCTTCCACTTCCCTGTGTCTGATGCATGAAGGCCGCTCCTGTGACCTTATAATTTAATAAAAAAGAAACAGAAATAAATACCTTAAATATCAAATGTTTCCTACCCAATGGACCAGAAAATAACAGCATTGCCGCAACTAGAATATCGACATGTTTTGTTTTCTCCATCGGCTGCAGCTTTGCTTTGAAACTTGGATATGAAGGATGCGTGTTTTAGCTGCAGAGACTTGGTCAGCAAAGCTTTTAGCTGTGCTGTTGGGATTATATCACAGACCACTACAGCACCAGTAAGATTAGCCTCTCAAAAAGCAAGGTCACAAAAACGGGGTAATAGGAGATAGACAGGGTTAAAAGTTGGATCTCTGCGACAGATGGTGCGTTTGCATCTTACCGCTGCACGGTGAGGTGCAAACAGTGCAATTTCTCCTCCCTTTTTTTCATCCTTGAAAGAGTGTCGCCTTAACTCGGCGCTGCTTTCCCGTTATAGTATGCAGACTGCTTGATATGAGGTTTGATTGTGTTAAACAAACAGCTGCAGGGGCAGCTTCTGTCCATCACACCTCCTGATTTCATTTCATTATTTTCTATCTTTAAACTTTTTGTCTTGTGCTCCAAATGAACGTATTTAATTTCATTTTGCACAACTCCATCTGGAACAACAAAAGGGAGATGGCGAGAAAGTGTTTCTAAGGACCTGCAGACAGACAAATATTAAAGGTTTTTTTTCAAGATTAAGTCAGATTTAGTGCATCAGTATCATATTAATGTCTAAAAAGGTTTTAAGTCACTTGCTGCATCAGACAAACTGCTTTAAACATGTTAAATAAAGATACTTAACTCATTGTTTGTTTGGTTTTGATTTATTTGTTTATATCATGTTTTAATCTGTAGCCAGCTTGATGGATCACTATAATGAAATGAGCATTTTCTGATTCCCAGCTTTTAAAATTGCGATTTTGCTTCTTTTCTTACATTAAGCAATATGAGATTGATTTATCTTTTGATTAACAGCAAAACAGACTCACACTGAGCTGTGCTCGTCTTTATTTGTTTACAGTCATTACATGGTAACAGCATTGAGACAATTTCTTTTACAGTAATGAACAGATTAATCTGAAAGGAAAACAATCATCATTTGCAGCCCTAAATGCACAGCGGTAGTGGCTGCTGAGCATCCCTCCTGCCGCACACATTGAAATTTGACTCAACCAGTGAGATTATTTTTACTTCCTGAGCAGCTCTGTCACATGCCCATATTTACCGTGAGATACACTTACACTCCCTTTTAACATGTAACACACTCATCCTCCAAAACAAGTCTGCAAGCATACGCTCCTCCACAGTGAGCATGAACTGGCAGTAATGGGTCATGCACCCATGCAGACTGGGAGAGCTCCGGGTGCAGGACTGGTGCAGCTGGTTTAACTCCTCCGAGCCTCTGCCAGCCTGCAGGATTGGTGGATAGTAGTTACACTGATTTAGCTCTGCAGGGACTAAAAGCGGATGCTGTGGGCTCTGACGGTCCCCCTGTAGCCTTCTCATCTACCTCCCTCTTGGACTCCCTCATCTCAATCTCACCCCTTTCCTCTGCTCCTTTGATTTCCCTCTTCCACATATTCTTCCTCTCAATCTGGCCTAACGCACATCACCCATGAAGGACGCTTGGAATAAATGCAGTGACTAATATTGTATGTGCGCACCCACTAGTGAGTTACACCCCTGTGAGGTCCAGCTGGAGTTTTATATCATCAAAGTGATTTCTCTTTAGGCCCCGAGAACATTTTCAGAGTTCTCACTAGAGGTGAAGATTACAGTTGAGGGTTAATTTAATTGAAACTTGGGATTTGAGTCAACCTGAGGACATGGTGAGGTCAAGGTTTAATCTTGTTTTGGATTTCATTTCAAGGTGATGGTCAGAGTGAGAACAAGATTTAGGCCTGGATGTGGAAAGCAGGAATTTAAAGAGACAAATTTAGGAACTGTTCATACTGATGGTCTTAGTGCGATGTTTCTGACTTCAGTCTGGCAAGAGACCAACGCTGTTCAGTAGCTTGCTCCATTTCCCTTTCTCCGGCTTTATATCATCTCTGCACTGAGCCAGGAAGCACATTTATACCTCAAGGCCAAAGATAGTTGCTGGAATTTCACTACACCCTTCTCAGTATGTAATATACTGCACACACTTCATCCAGTTTAAGTTGCTTATAACCGACAACAATAAAAAAGTCAGTTTCCTTACTTCTCTGAGTTTTACTGCCCAGCAGCACAACTAACTGTACCTGTTCATCTGCACAAATGAGGCCTCAAAATCCGCGCTCCTCCTCTCAGGCTAAAGGCCGCCTCGCTCTTCAGCCTTTTCAGCTTGAAGCTTCTCCTTCAGAGCTTGGAAGCGGGTAAAGGCCAAACCAATATTAACCCTGGTTTTCCAACGTGCACTATCTAAATCTCTTACCACAGAGTAGGCTATTTCCTTTTCTTCGCTTTGTCCGCTGTTTTTCTTTCTTTTTTTCCTTGGAGAGTTCGAGTGACTGGCATCTGCTCCAATCATGAGCTTATCCCCACCCAGCGTCATGCTCTTAGCTCTGTCATTGGCTGGCGATATAAACAGAAATCTCCACCCAGAAACGTCCCTACCATACCGAAACAAAGCGAAAGACCGAACTACAGACAGGGGGAGGGGGAGTTGCATTCAAACGCACCACTGCACGACAGTAGAGGCCCAAAGGCGCAATTTGAGATGGATTTCACTTTCACAAGTCTAACGTTTATTTTCTCAGAATGCTAGAAAAGCATTTTGAGAGTGCAGACCTCCGCCAAGCAGCTCAGTTCTTCCCTATATGGCCCCATCTTGCAATCATAAAGGATCCTTGAACAAATTGCCTGTGTTTCTTTGTCTGTCTGATAAATAACTCATACGGTTGTGGTCAACGTTGCCAGTTGTTTTCCTGACATAGGATCGCAGGTTACACACATTGCACCTTTAATAACCAGCTCCACCCACCCTGCAATTAAAGTGAACATTTTTTGACCTGATCAGACTCAATCTGAGGGCAACCTGCACGACCCACAAGTTAGAGGACGGCCATCAATACCCTAGGGCATATCGATACCCTGGAGTCGATACTTCAATATTAGCCAGTCAAAATATCAGATTCAATACCTGTTGGAATAACGAGATACCACTATACAGATACAAAACATACAATTTCCAAGTAAAAATATTGGTATGATCCATCTCTATCTGCGCTCTCTGAGTGCTTTTCTAGCTTTAAACAGAAAGCGCAAACCTCCAGCAAGCAGCGCTCCCATATGACCCCTATGTCGCAATAACAAATCCTTCAAAAAAAAAATCCCGGATGCAGACGGTGATCCAGTTCAACACCAAAATTTAATCAGTTCTTCCTTGTGCCATTATCAACATTCCCTGAAAATCTCATTTAAAACTTTGAGCTATTTTGCTAACTAACAGACAAACAGAAAAATGCCAGCAATGACATTACTTCCTTGGCAGAGGTAAAAAGAGCGAGATTTTAAGTACACTCAAGGACACGATACAGATGTCATTCACAGGGTTAAGAGCAAAGAATCAAGTTCAGTCTATTAAGTATGTGGGTTGAGGTTGAATGTGTGGGTGTGCAGAGGTGAAGCATTCACATTGTGACATTAGTGAAGAGCATAATGTGTATGACAGTGAGTTTATGTTTCACAAGCACTTAAGAGTTAATTAATTTACTCTCCACAGTCATTAGTAGAGCCTCTCAGGCCAGCATTGTGGTGTGTTTTTATAGGTGTGGGACCAGAATGGGTACATATTAGAGTAGAAAAAAAACAAGCTGTGGCTACAAAATTCAATCATCTTCTTGGAAAAACTGGGGTGTTCACAAGAGGGGGAGGAAAAGGAGAATCATGTGTGCTTTGGCACGCCTGTTTACGTAAGACACTGAAGCATTTTTGGAAGAAGCGCCATATAACATCACACAGTGATGACATCACCCAAAAATCCTACAGTGGGGAGAAAACACATTTTTTTGGGGGGGTGGGCAAAAGATGAGAAAAAACAAGCTGAGAGAGTCGAGCAGCATCTGTGCTCAACAGCTTGGCCTATTTATGATTTTACGGGAAGAGTGTAGCATGGTGCAGAGCGCGGCGTCTGGCTCTGGTAATGGGATTTAACAGGAGGAGCGATGTGACCGGGGAAAGTGGGCGGGATGAAGGGGCTGGCATGGGAGTGGGGGAGTCGAGCACAAAAGAAGCTGTGGCGGCCGCTGGATGCAGATAAACCCCTTCTCAGCTCTGACAGAGGACGCTAAGACTCCAATACAACAGAATAAATATGGCTCACCCGGCGGGAGAGCTCAGAGAGATAAGTCGCTCTGAAATGTTTAGAGGCAGATTATATTAGCAAGATCTGGATGAATGAGCGCTCAATCTCGACTGTAATCCATTTCAAATGAATTAATTAATACAGCACACACTTTTGACGGAAAACATTTAAGTGTCAAACACCCTCCTTTTGTCACTTAATTTAATTATTTTCCCCCATCCAAGGACGTATACAGATGTAAAAGTGCTTTTGGTTGGAGCTCCTGCCTCATCAGGATTTACAGCACCGTGTTATTTTTATACAGACAATCAATCTTTGGCTTGCAGCACCTGCAGTAGTCTAAATATACTGCATCTGGATGTGCTCCATCAGCCAAATATGAGCCACGCAAACCATCAAAACACAATTCGCAGTTGAAATTGTGCACGATCCACCCAGAATGGCTACGGTAAGGCAACAGCTGCGAAAGGCTCCAGCAGAGATGTTTCCTTAATTTCTAAGCCAATCAACACCATATTAGTAAGATGCAGTAGTGCGGGGTACACTGATGATTTTCACATGCGGTTTGTGTGCACAGCGTATCTGCAGAGATCAATTTGTGAGTTATGCTTATGTCTCTGATTTTGTCTGGATGTGATGGTGCATGAGGTTATGAGGTTGTGCATGTGTCAGTTTATATATTCCTGCTGCTGTGTGCATAAATTTGGCAGGGAGACAGGCTGGTTGCAGCACTCTCTGAGGGCACTCCAATGTCAGGGCATCCCGAGTGGATGTGAGCATCTTGTAAGCAGAGTCTCGCATTTTTTACAACCTCCGCATCTTCAAATTAATGACTGTCCAGAGATTTGTCTCCACCTCTAAAGTTCATTTGAAATTCTCATAGTTAGTCCGTTTTTGGATGCAGGAGCAAAGCTCCAGGGAGGACGTCTTGCACATGATTAAACATGCTCACATGACGACGACGACAACAATTGCTGCAATGAGAAAAATGGACATATTTTTGTCATAATGGACTTGAAATATCTAAGAAGTGACCTTAAAGCTGCAGAAATAAAAACTTCCTAAAATAAAACTTGAATAAATGATGTTTTTATTTTATTTAACCATGTAAGTCAACTGAGAACAAATTCTCATCTACAATAATGACCTGGGCCTGAGGCAACAATAAAACACACATTGGATCCCACAAAAATCCAGTAAGTTAAACTGCAAAATATCAACAGCTTATCTTAAAATTGGAAAATATAAAGGATATGTTTTTTTTTTTGTTTTTGTTTTTTAACAGATTGTTCAATCTTTAAAAATTTCAAAGCTCCATGTTTTAATTTTCTAAGCTATTCTCCCTTTGATCTAAACAACATCACTGGTTTCAGCCTTTTTGGTATCTGTTCCTAGTAGCATTCTGTATCATCTTCATAAAGCCAAAAACTGAGAAAATGTATTGATTATAAACTCTGAAGGCCAGTTTGATTCTCACAAGACCACAATCACTGAGATTTCTCCTTGCCAGATGCTTCATACAATTACCTGCTGAGTACTTTTTGAAAGTACCTGGTCTTTTTCTAAAAGGTCTCCATTTCCCTGATGATTCTGTGTAACAAACCATCTGCTGTTATTAGGCCAAGAACACACTTTTTAACCTCACACTCACGCAGGCATCCAGCTCCAATTTCACCATAATTGTTCGCATACTTGCCCTGCTTCTGTGACTATTATCAGAGGATTGCACAAACTCAGAGTGCGCAGAACTTCTGGAGAAGCAGGATGTAAACACGAACATGGAGACAATAAAAGAGGCAGAAAAAGCGACGGTTAAGCTATTTAAGATGGTGTCGAAGGTTAAAAAATTGAGGATGTTTTTCCCCACCTACCCACTTCCACTTATCACTTCTATATTAAATCTTGTGTACAAGTAATGTGAATATCAGAGGAAATGGCCAACCAATGCAGGGTATGTAAGGAAGTCATTATAAAAACACAGACACGTATTTTTTAAGAAAAATATTCTTGTAAAATTCTTAGAAATAACTGAAATACTCACTTCTATTTTTTGCATTTTGTGTTATTCTATGTTAGAATAACACAAAATATTTTATTTAAAGTACTTGGAATAGTCTTGTACATTAAATGTGCTGCACAAATACTTACTGTACTTTGGCCTTAATCTTATGTTTATTAGAGGAAGGGAGGCTGATGATGATGATATCCAGTCTCGAATGCATTAAAACATTTTAAATAATTTAAAGAACATTTCTAAATTGGAGCCTGTGTCAGTGTGAATGGTTTTCCTGTGATGAACTGGCAGCATGTCCAGGATGTATTTCCATGATAATTTTGCTGAATTGTGTTTTACGACACATAACAAAAAGATACAGATACAGAAGCTAAGTAAAGTATTTTGTTAAAAATGTGTTATTCTGCTTTACTTTCCAGAAAAAGGTAGAAATATAAATGAAAATTTCCTAAAGCAATTACAATAGAGATGCACAGATCTGATACCTGGATCGAATATCAGCTCCTATATTGACTAATTAGCTGGATCGGATATCGGATGAATGAGGCCAATCCAGCATTATGATTCAGTCATTTCTTGTTTTCATTAATATCTTAATAAATTTACACTTTGTTAATAAATAATTTTAAAGTACATGTATATCTGTGTTAATTTGTTACCCTTTTCTGTTAACAAGGCTTAATGTTTATGTAAAGCCTGATGCCTTCACTCACATGGCAAGGTAAACAATATATTCATCCAACAGAAGTATCGGACCGGTATCCGGTATCGGCTGATACACTCAGTCAAGGTATCAGATCGGAAAAAACTGGATCGGTGCATCTCTAAATTGTAATACAAAGTTAATGTTGAGAAGTCTGAAATGTCCAATCTTTTTTTTTTCAGTCCATGAATGCAGCATGACTTTCTGTACTTGATTCAGGGCTTGATGCATGATCACCATATAAATCTAATCATCTGATTATTGGATTAATGACTTTCTGCCAGCAATTTGTCAGATAAATCAAATTATGAATGAAAATCTTTACATAAAAATGATGTGTTGACAGGAAATAAAGAAACATGTTTACAGTATCACAGAAATTGCAATGTCTTACTGTTTTTCCAACAACAGCTATGAACTAACAGGTGTTATGTACACGATGTCAACAGTGTAGCTATTCCTGGTTTCCCCAGTGGAGACTTGTAGGTCCTCTATAGTCCTAGAAAAACAGGATTCTCCCAGGAATTGCCACTGGTAGCTATAGCAACCCATGCATCATCCCGTAAGGCAGCAGGTACACAACATGCCTCTGTATGTGTGTGTGTGTGTGTGTGTGTTTCTGCAGGAAGTAAAAGATGTAGGGTCACTCCCACAATGTTCCTCTCCAATAAGCACACCCTGACCTCCATCTAAGAGCCGGCCTGCTGGAAAAGCACAATACAGCTTTCACAGGACATGTCACTCACACTTTACAAATCTTCCCGAACAACCTAACTGCCTCCTGGCATGCTGCATGTGGAAAACACGAAGCTCCTCCGCCAACTGGCACAAACCAAAGACATGAGGGCGGCACGACTTCAGGGTGAAATAAGAGAATAATTTTCCCACTAACAGAGTTGCCTTTGGCTTCCAAGTTAATTCAAAATAGGAACAGGAAAAAGGAAGGATCTCAATCAGGCTGTGGAAAAGCAGTAAAGTTTTCCTCATGCGAATCGGTTCAGTAATGTAATGCAACATCAATAACACTGTGTGTGTGTTACATGCATGATACATTCACTTGCTTTCACACTGGTTGTGGGATCTCTCAAGCGAAGAGCTGACTCTGCAGATCCCACGATAAGGAAAGAAGAAGAGGAGGGGGAGGTTATACATCAGTGAGCGCTCCCATAAGCAGCTTTAGCTTCTCTGAAATGTATAATCACAACCTGCTCCACCTCAGGGTCCCATCCTGACACACAGGCTTGGCAAAGTCTTCTTTTTAAACAAATTTTCTTAGTTAAAGCTCTGAAACAAAGTGCATAAAGAAGCAGAGAAGCTTCTTTCATATATGTCAGCATCTCTGGCCAGGAATGAGAAGTGCTGCTGTGGTATAACCTATGAATTTTAAGGAGCAGGAAAGGAGGGATTAAATAAAGCAGGCGAATATTCAGTGTTATCTTTGTCAAGATAAAAACATATTACAATAATTAGAGACAGATAAAGGCCCATGAAGCGCTTTCATTTCACAGCTCGAACTGAAAAAAGAGACTTCTATACTTTGAGGGAATTGCAGGACTAGAATAGCTGCATGAAGACCTTTTTTAAGCTTCTACTTCCAGGAAGGTACGTTATGACAAAAATAAAAATGAAATATTTGGGTGATAATTGTGACCCGTTTAGCTTTATCTCTCCAGATTATGACTCAGATCTTTCATTTCTAAACTTTTTTCTTCATCTGCTTCCTACTTGTTGACTTGTTGCCACATGTTAGTAACCTGTATGCAGAAGACTGAGAAAATAGCTGATGACTTTCTGTCTCTCTGGATGCATGCTCCAGGAGACTAAATAAAATAAACAGACTAAACTAAAAAGGAAATATCAAGCTAATTAAATACAAATGCTTTTGAACATGCAGTAATTAACAGTGTGGACGTCCATGCTGGCTCCCAGTCATAAACTGTAACCGCTCAGTTACCCTGCAAACAGCGGCAAAGACAGCAAATCCTCTCACAGTAATTAATGACCCATCGCCTGGCTGGGCTGTCCATCACTGGTTGCCATGGTAACAAATGGTTTAAGACAGCCAAATCGAAAAATCTGACCTGAAAAAAGAGGAACTGAGGCCTCTTTAACACAGAGACTTGTAATAATGACATTAATACCTGCTGCTCTTGATGTTCTGGACCCAGATTATATTTCAGGGCAGGAATCTTTTTAGTTGTGTCTACGTTTGTGTGAGCCTTTTCTTAAACTCCATAATATATCATTTTGAACATCTTAAAAGGTCCAGGCCTTTGACTTGAACAGCAAGGTAACACACATCATATAATTTACCCATCATCAATCCTACAAAATTCCAGCTTTTGCTTTCTAAAAAACAAAGTTAACCATTTCCAACATACTGTCACATAAAATCTAATCTTTAGGCCATGAGTTGGCTTGAAATTCCACTAAACTCTGACTTCAGAGTGCTAGCTGACGAATGGGATGCAGCCGTCATGAACACTGAGCTGCTGTTGGGCTGATCTGGCTCCATCCGTGATGTGGATGGTTGACAAGTGCAGAACTGGCAGAGTCCGCCTGTGGCTCAGTGTCACTGTGAGAGCTGGTGCTGGAGTCTAACAGGGCGGCTGGTCATCCACTGCTGAAGGCCATGGGACGGAACTGGGGACTGGTATTTGTGTTACACAAAGATGGAACGCGTCAGGAAGAGGACCCAGTTCTGAATCCATCTCCAGTTATGAGACTCATCGTATATTCTTTTAATCATAAGCATTTCATTCAAGTATCTATGTCCATGAGTTTCATTCATGTTTCAATTGCACTTGCAGTAAAGATTAACCTGACTCCCGCCACCTGGTATTTGCAATACCATCTGGGGAGGGAGTTAACCCGATGTCATTTCAAATTAGTCTTTTTTTTCTAAAACTCTTGCATGTGATTGGATAGAAGATCTGTCCGTCATCTTGACTGACACGCTACTTCAGCCACTCACGTTGAACCGAATGACGCAACCCGTGACGCAACTCAGAGCGACACCAGAGCCACCACGCATAGAGGATCGAGTTATCAAAACATGTTATCAAGCTCAAAAAGCTTCAGTCAAACAACATGGCGGCGGCGGCGACAGCTAGTACGAGCGGTGTACAGTCTGTGAACGACTTTTGTCGAATGTGCCCTACGGCAAGCCGCCATGATTGTTGTTGTCTGAAATAACTGACTGACTACACTGCTGTCGCCTGTGCTTCTACATCACATCCGGCCAAAACGCCGCCCATCCTTCAAAAGTCCCACCCGCGATTAGTGATTGGCTCCTATTATTCTCTAACCAGACGAAATCACCTATAACTGTCGCCTTACTCAGATGGAGTGCGTGAGGAAAGGGAACGCCCCCGCGTGTACTTGTTGAACGCACCCAGATGATGTAAATCAGGTTAAGTAAAGATATGAATGCACTGTGATTTCCCGGTGGGGGGCAAAACGCATCTGTATCGAGGTATCGTTATCAATATTGATGAAAAAGTACAATAAACTAATGGCACCACATTGAAAGGGCCCATCCTCAGTGTAGGAAAATTATGAAAAAAAAAGAAGTAATTAAGTGACATAATTCCATATTCCACGAAAAACCTGCTTAAGTGACTCCTACTAAAGCAAAATATAGTAAAAGCTAAGCCTTTTATGTCAAAATGTGGTTGTAAAAGTGAGCTGCAAAAGAACTACATGGCAACAACAGCATTAGCCCAAATGCTTGACATTTATCTGTTTAAGTTTGACTGAAACCAGGACAGATGAATGAGTTTCTACAACATTCATATAACCCTCAGTGAAGCCATGGGGCTGTACTGGGCAGCCCCCAGGTGGGAATGTGTGTGTGAGTGTATTAGCTTAGCATGCAGTCAGATAAAGTCATCCCGCGGGAGATTCAGGTGACACAAAGAGGCCATACAGGATAATATGCGAGAGGCATTCGCTCTGCAGCTCTATCTGGAGGTCACATCCGAACTACAAAAAACAAAAAGCACTCTCAGGGGCTGTTCACATGACCAAGAAGCTATAAAACCAAACAAAAAAAATCTGATGTGTCAACGGTGTCGACTCGTTTGTGGAGCAATGCTAACAGCTATAAATGACAGTGTGGCTCAGACAGGCCAGGAGGAGGGAAGAGCTGCAGTGTCATCTGCCTGCGAGCTCCTCAGCAGGTCCGCCGAGTATTCTGGGAAGGCAGACTGGCAGCGAGCCATGTGGAGAAGCTGATGTTGCTCTGCACTCATCGTGATGTGCAGAGGACACGGATAAGATCGGAGAGTTAGGCGCTGCACGAGCCCTCTGGCACTGTAATTCTGATAAATAACAAATGTTAAGAGATACTACATTTCCCAAGCTGTCCCCGCCTGAGCAAATATCACCAGCTCACACATGTAAAGAGCGGGGATCATCTCTTTTTTTTTCCATGAGTATTACCTGTAGTGAACCAATGGGTGCAGCCGAGATTAAGAACTCATTTTTCAGGGGAGACTTACAGGATAAAGCTGCTGTTATTTTATCTTCACATGCTTTTATGTGGCAGATGCTTTTGTCTAACACCACAAACAGACGAATCACTTTGTTGTTAAATCCCATGACGGGACTGAAACCAGAATTTAATTTAACCTGCAAGCAAAAAATCTGTATTAAGGTTAATAAAATTCATTTAAACGCAGCCAACTGAAGTATTTCTCCTTAGCTGAGCCACTTTAGCATCAATCAGAGCATCAATTTCAGCAAACAACTTTCTACTAGTTCTTTTAAAGTATCAGCAAGGGAGCTAACTTTAGCAAAGGCATCCATATCTGTCGTTTCTTTTCATGTCATTTAACCAAAACAAGGGGACCAAGGGGAAGCTGTTTGGATGAAATTAGCTTCAGATAATTCACTCAGGACACCATATTTGATCAAAAATGATCTGTTGGTATTGAAAAGTAAAACATAAGGTTACTTTTCTCTTTTTTGATGGAAAAAAGGAAAATATCCAACCATATGGAAAATAATTATATGCAACTGTCTGAATTCTGATGTGAGGAAACATTTTGGTTTGATGTCATACAGAACTTGACTACAGATAAAGAATAGATGGGTTTGCCAAGTCAGCGAAGATTTAACTGCCTCGCAGTAATCTTAGCGTCAATGTGCAGTTACCATTACCCCCGAGAAATAAATGAGACTGATTCTGCAGTGTTAGCTGCATGGATTCAAATGAACTCGGATTACAAATGAGCTGAAGGTGTGAAACATGTTAGAAAACACAGCCAGATACTTTTTCATTAAATCTACTTTTTTTGTCTTCTTTTTCATTCGAACATAGCTCGCCTTAATCTTAGCTTCTCCACACCAAAAAATGAAAAACACAAAATGAAGGCAGTGCTTAGGAAACTTCTCTCTACAAGCTAATCAATATCTTCCCAATAAAAATGGGCTTTTCCCATAAACCAGGATCTCTGTAATCCACATCAGCAAATTTTCTCTCCTATAAGTTTGTTTTTCATTTATTCTTTCTTGATAATGATTTCAGACAGCAGAAATATCTTTATATTGAAGCTCTGCATGCTTTAACCACCAACAAAGACTTCTGGAGAAAAAAAAATGCTGTAAAAACCTGAGTAAAACATTTATTTATCTGTGTTAAGTTTTCAGTTTTGGACTGGTAGCACATCAGGCTCTGCACTGATTGCATTTTTAATCATTCACAACAACGAAAATCTTCTAACATTTACAGAAATGGATGGACAAAAGAAAATATGTAACTCAGTTTTAGTAGTACTGCTGAGCCCAACTAGTGGCATTGATAGGGAAAAAGAAATGACTCGTGGCTGCACATTACTAATCCACGGCCTGAAGATGTTATCTCATGGCCATGCATTATTAAGTCATGGCTATGGATTACGAATACAAGGGAACAAGATAATTAAGTTGTGGCCATGTGTTAGTTAAGCGGATATTTATGGGCAATTATTAACTAATTTGAGTCTATTTTAATGTAGAGATGAATCATAGAACTGTAACAGAGCTTACTGGGTTCGCTTAAAGCTGAATAGTTTAACTGAAATACAGCAAATTTAATCTGGTGTCATGTCCAAGTTAGACAGGACACCATGTTCATCGTTCAACAGTGGCTTTGTTCTGATATTGTTCCCAGAAAACTACAAATCCAACAAATGTGGTAACCCTGGGGGGACGTGCATCCCACCCAAATCACAAAACATTAAATCCCACGCTGCTCTGTTACAGCGATATCCTGTAATCTGTTGTGATCATGGTGACATTGTGCAAGTTGTTGGAGCGTTAGTAATCTATGGCCATGACTTAGAGGTCTTGTTCTTACACATTAGTAATGCGTGAACACGAGTTCATTTCTTTTTCTGTCAATGTCACCAGACCTGGTAGACTGTTTTAGACAGGAATAAATTTTTAAAAAGTTTGCTTAAAGACAACAAAAAAATCCCTATAATCTGCATTCATTTTGTGTGATTCAACAACAACTTCTAATGTGTTTTAGATATGCCAAAACAGGCGTTTTAGGCAATTTTGGGGGAATGAGAAGGAGTTTATGGCTAATAGGGAATAATAATAATAATAATAATAGGGAATAATAAACTAATTGTCGACTATCAAAATAGTCGGCAACTAATTTCCCAATCAACTAATCGTTTATTGTTTATAAGCTTCATTTTTCCTCAGAAAATTGCGACTGTGCCTTCCACTGCCTTGTCTGCCTTTCTGTCTGGTCAACATTCTTGAATTGAATTTTCTTGAATTGTATATTAACTGTACATAAATAAACACACACACACTATCAGTCAAAGTTTGGACGCGTTTTCGATTAGACTAAATAAAAAAGTCCAAACCTTTGACTGGTACTGTAAATATGCTACAATTTTCATATGATCCAAATAGTTGTCCAATCGCTAAAATAATTGGTGACTATTCAATTATCAAATAATCATTTGTGGCAGACCTAAAGGAGTCTGATGTTGGATATCAGCAGCCAGAGACTCCAGATGTGTCTGGTGACCAGTTATCAGCAGTGTGTATGAAGCCCAAAAGGAATAAAAGAAAGGTTTGGTGTGAGTGCAGGATGCAAGTGTGAGTCTTATCTGAGCATGCTCGTTTAATCAGGAAGTGACATGTAAGTTAGAGTCTGCTCAGATGACTATTTCTATTGGACAGGCTTCACTCAGGTCTCTGTGGAGATGAGCTTACAGAAAAGGGGGAAAAAATCAATCAAGTGTTTTCCAGGTTCTTATAATTGATAATCTTTAAAAAAAAAAAAAAAAAAAAAAAAAAAAAAAAAAACTTGTTTGTCTTTAAATGCAAAGAGAAGTTAACATCACATCTCCAAAGAAAAAGGTTTGTCAGGGTTCTTTGTTAATGTCGACAGAAAAAAAATGTGGTGTGCTAAAAAAAAAACATCTGACACGCAATGAAATCTTGCTCCTGTCCAACAGCAGAAAACAATAATTCTGCTCTGTCTCTTTCATTTTTAATTGTTTCTGTAAACAACCCTCTCAAGATGGCTGCTGGGCTTTAATTAAGGCTTTATCAGCAGCTTATTTCCCTTCATATGAACTCCAGCCACTTCCAACATCGTGTTATTCATCATCAGCATGAGCAAAGCAAAGAGTCTGGATCTTCATTTTCTCTCCACTGACCATGTGTTTATGGTAATAAGGTGCAAATAAATAAAACCTTATTACCCTGTGATCATAAAACGTGTGTCTGGATTTTTCCCTCTGAGCGCCGTCCATGCTTCTTCTGCTGAATAACAGGGAGCAGACAACGGGGCATTATTCTCATCTATGACAGAAGGAGGGTGTAGGGTGGGGGAGGAGGGTGAAAAATGGGGGGTACGAGGGTCCAGCTGGCTGATAATGAGGTCGGTCTCAGCCCCCGCACCACTTTCTGCCACTCAGTGCTTCACTGTGGCCTTGTGGGTATCAAAAGGTTCACAATAAGCTGGTAATAAGGGGGGTGGGGTGTCTGCACACATGTTGTCTTTGTAGATGGAAAATGACATGAGGGGAGCCAATCAGGGAGGAGAGAGACAAGTGATATATTGTGCTTTTATCAAACCCCATAACAGTAGCAAGCTGGATGTTGGAAAAGATCAATTCTGAGCTCAGGATGCAGCAGAGGCTCTCAGTCATCTGCAGACTTTACCTGGACTTGTTAGCTCAGATGGGGGTTTCTGTCAGGAGGCTGTGTCTAAAGAAGAGCATTTAAGAAGCTATGGAGGTCATGAGCCTTGATAGATTGGAAACATGGCGCTAAAGCTTAACTTCAATCTAATTTAAAGTCTTAATTTACATCAGTCGTCTGACATTTTACATAAATTTTCATTTTGTGTCTCAAAAAGATCAAATTAACCAGTTAACTTGGTCACTGTTGTGTTAGTTTAGCAAATTGGTTTGAGATTATAATAAGTACCAAAATTAGGGAAGCACGATATAACCGGCCCCCTATCGGTATCGGCCTATATCGGCCTGAAAACCAAGTATCGGACTTTGGCCATCTCACTGATATTCAACCAATACAGTATCTAACCGATCAGCCCGCTGTTTCTAAAGTCTAAAAAAAAAAAAGAACTTTTTAAAAAACTTCTTTTTTACAGACTTTAAAACTTCTAAAGACTAGGGGTGGGAAAAAATATTGATACACTGAATTATCGCAATATTTTAAAATGCTGATATTATATTAACATTTAAGAACGTGGTATTGATCTATTTGACTAACAAAATCTTGCAATATTTCATCGTTCTATTACAAAATCTTGCGGGAATTCACAAAACTTTTGCGATATTTTCATATGATGATATCATATTGACATTTTAAAAAGCAGTATTGATCTATTTTACTTACAATATCTTGCAATATTTCATTGTTCTGTTACGAAATCTTGCAAGAATTCGCGAAATTTCGTAAGATTTTGTAACAGAACAATGAAATCTTGCGAGATTTTGTAAGTAAAATAGATCGATACTGAGTTTTTAAATACAGATTTGATATTGGCATATGAAAATATCGCAATATGATATTTCTACCACCCCTATTTTTCAAAGTGTTGGAAACGGATAAAAAAAACTGCTATTTGCAATGACTGCTTATTTTTTTATGTTTTTATTTTGGTATCAATATCAGTTATCAGCCAAAAATTCCAATATCGTGCATCCCTAACCAAAATACTGTCGGAGAAATCCTACAGTTTCAATGTAGAAACATCCTCAAGTGAGAATTCAGGGTCTGTCTGTCCATACAAAAGAAACAGCGCAGCACAAAAAATATTCTCCATTTCTTCGTAAGTTTTTGCACCATTCTTTAGAGATGATATTAACTTGAAGGCATCTTGTTGCACTTGTCCTTGGCTGTGGCTCTGCTGCAAGAAGCTGGAGCTTTTCTGCTACTATTTATCTTGATTAGCTGCACTTCTAACATCTGATCGACTGTATTACAGTGAGAATCTGTTGACATTAACATTATGGACTGTGTTCCAAACACATTTAGCTTTGAAGCCAAACTAGAAAGAGGTGCCAATTTCTCTGTAATTTGTCAAATATGAAGCGACAGACGCAGCAGCAGATCCTTTCCAGCAAAGATTACCAAAGATTTCTAATGAACATTTGAATATAAACTGACACAGGTGTAGTACGACAGAGCAGTACAAAATCATTACTGTATATATATGACATAAATAAAACATTAACAGGAAATTTTGGTGAAAATAAGTATACTCAAAGGACGATGGAATTAGTTTTCAGGGAAGCAGAAGCGGAAGATGAGGTGGCTGAAGATTCACAAAACATTCCCTTGGAGTGCAGCATCCTGTGCTAGCAGGTGAGCATCTGTGTTGCTTAAGTCATCATTTAATCATGACTGTTTGCATGCAACACACAATCCCATGGAGCATGAGAACACTTTACTTCAAACTAAAGACTAACGCGGTCTACAGGCTTCTACGTCTCTCAAGTAGCTGCTACATCTTCTCCTGAAAGGAGGAAACACTCAGGGAATTCTATCCAAGAATATTGCCTGAAATAGAGCACTTTGATTTGATAGAGGACTCATTTGGATGCTGCAAGCTTGACCAGGCACAGCTCTGACATGTCGCAAAGTTAAAAGCATGATGGAGTATTCCAATACTCAAAACAGGGCGCATGAGCATTGCAAAATATACAATACTGGATGAACGTGACAGAATTGCAGACCTCAGATCTGCAGGTTCTTTCAGGATATTTAAGGCTATTTGTTCTGTTTATAAGACCCACAAACCTGCTGTTTGGTCAGAGCTCACAAAACTGGTTTCTGCCTGCAGCAGCCGGCTGTTTGTGAGAAGTTCTGCAATCTTAGTGCATTTCATATGGTGGCAAAATATTTCAGCGAGATTCCCTCCAGTGACACAACCTTAAAGTGGTGTGAGTATTAAACTTACATCGATCCAGTGGCCTGAAACGCAACATCAAATGAATGATAATGCTGCTTAGCACCAACTGGATGTTCATAAGTGACTCTTTCCAGAAAAATGCACAGCATCACAGTTACTGTATGATGAGCTGCTCCAAAAATTACTTGAAAAAAGGGACAATTTTGCTACTTGTATTATGCATGAGGACAAGTCTGAACTGGCTTCAGCTAAATTTACCTCAATCTGCAAAGTGATTATGGATATAAGTAAGCTTCAGGAGGGCATAGTCACATTTTAGATGGCATCAATGAAAAGAAGAGACCAAATAATGGATTATAGTTTGACACCAAACCCAAATCACAACTGACATCTTCTTTTCAGTAGAAGTGTCCTGTTCTACAGAAGGAGGCTGGATGCTGTGATGAGCTCTGCATCACTGACCCTCTGCATGAGGAACCTCTGTGACTCAGCTGCTCTCCGATCGCTGCCACTTCAAATGAAGTCCAGCAGACTTTGGTGGACCTCGCCGGCTCCTCACACACCCTGTAGTCTCATCTCCAGACGGACGGATACACAGTTTTTGACAAGGGGGCTGCAGCCTGACACGAGTAATGTAACTGAGCTTTGATTATTTAGTGATGAAAGAAATAAAAACTGGCGCTCAGATCAGCGTGGCTTTAATATGGCGCTGCTATTTATGTTGAAGCAGCCTAATGAAAACATCACACTGGAAAAAAACTATGTCTTCAGTGAAAAGTACTTGAAATGATAGAGGAAATTTCTTTTTAGTGGGTTCATGTTTTAATGATAATAATTTACTAAATCAGCTCAGTCTTAAAAGGAAAACATTCTTTAATGATTTCTTGCTTTCTATCATGTAACAGAACATTAAAAACTTCTTTTGGTTTTGACTGCTTTGACAAGACACGTGATCTTTAAAAAGCCTTAGCACTTTTGAAGCAGTTTTCATTATTGGAAAGAAGCTTATTTTGTTATTAACACTATTAATCAACCCATCTGAATAAAAACATAAAGGCTGCAAGAACTGAACTGATGCTTTAGTGTATTTATCTGACTCATTTTACCATATCTGGCACAACAATGACAAAAAGGATTATTAAAAATTGCTGTGCTATAATAACCTAATAGTCAATGAGATCCCCTCTTTTTATAAAAAAAAGAAAGAAATTGATTTTTATTATTATTATTATTATTATATGTTGATGTGTTGTACAGTAACTCTGTCATGAGGATATAAACATAAACAGACCCACAAAAGTGGCAGAGCGGGTCACCAACACTGAAGAGTTGGTGGTTTGTACTTCGCTTCATCCTGGTCATTCTGCTGTTGTGTCCACTTTAGGACAAGAACCTTCACCCGCCTCCCCTCCAGTGCAGCCGAGGCTACACGTATAGCTCACCACCACCAGCATGAGAAAGACTAAAGGATTCAATGTAAAGCTCGATCAGTGGTTCTCAAACTTTTTTGCAGGGCCCCCTTTTCATTGGAAATTATAATGTCAAGCCCCCCCATCCCACCACCGCTACCACATGCACCGAAACATTTACCGTGAGATACATGAAAAAATGCACTGCATTTGGAGGGGGCAATACCTTCTGAGTCATCATCATTTGTTCATTAGTACTTAAAAGAATATGCCCAATTTTTTTTAGGAGTACACAAACTAAAGGCCTGGCTGCACCCCCAGTTTGAGAACCACTAAGCTAGATAAATAGAGTCCATCATCATAATATTTTTTCTTACTTTGAGTACTTCATGTTCAAAGGCAATACCTAGCTTTTATGCTTATCAGGCTCTTATCAGGTATTCCAGGGAAATAAAAAAAATGGTACAAAACAATTAAAGCTAATGTGTTGGGACGTTTAAAATCAAAACAGCAAGCTAAAAGGGGCTAAATGTTTTTTTTTTTTACCTGGAGAGCTGAGTTTGATCATCATTCTGTTCATTTGAATATTGATTTTAACTTTTATATCAAGTTATAATTAAAGAAAATAAACAAGAGGAACATTAGGAGGACTGTCTCTTCCTGTTTATCTGCTAAAGCCTTTTCTTTCAACTCAGCAGCACAACACAGATCAAAACACACATTCTTTCTCCTTCCACAATCTTTAGTGAAGTCTAACACTTTTCCTGACTATATTTCACTGGAGGCGATGGGCCCCTGCATTCTACTGGGAGCTCTATTTCCCTGATGGGCTGTCGGTTCCTGATGTGTGGAGGAGAGCTTAGAAACACACTGAATCAGCCGAAGCTGATACAGCCTGCCAAGCTGCTGTCAACCTCCCAAAATATAACTGCTAATACCATTTGTTACGGTGTGGAGGAGAAGAATCCACAACACCGAGCTCCGAACAGTGAATTCTGCCGTTTTCAGATCTGGGTTAAGCCGAGCGGCACGATGGGAGTCAATGAGATGATGTTTGCCTGAATACAGACTTTATCTTTCTGCATCTAAGCCACGTTTTCAACAAGTTTCCCACCAAAAATTGTTTTATTTATTTTCATTCCTCTGGTTTTTTTTTCTTTATTCGGTAGCAAATCAAATATTCATGCTCTAAAAACTCTATTGTGTCAAGGTTCACCCATCAACTCAGAGCAAAGCTGCTGCACTATGCTTGCCTTGTTGCCGTTTGTCCATCCAAAATGATGCAACATAATAATTTAAAGATCTTTTAAACTCTGATTAAATAAATTCCAGTTTTGTTTCTCATGACTTTTCTAGTATGATCAATGTAAAGCACTTTTTTCAAAAAAAAAAAAAAAATGGAGTTTTGCCAGCTTTGATGTTGTGCCGCTTTAAATTGTGTAAAATTGGAGCCAAGCCTGAAGATTTCTGAAGACTATGTTCAAGAAAACCACAAAAATGTTGTTGAAATCTTTCAAAAATGTCCCTTGATGTGTTTAGAGATGTTAAAAGATGATCTTTGATGCTCGCAGAGCAACTGCTTCGGGATGTTGTTTTTTTTTTTATTTCTGAAGTGGCAGCTTTGATACCTCTGCAAATTAAATCACTTGCAAAACATGTCCGTGTGCATCAGAAAAACCATCCGCGAGCGGGAGAAATTCCATTTTTCATGGGTTTTAAACTTCAAAGGACAGTGCTTCAGAGTTGTAACACAGCACCCCAGGGTTTCATGCAGAATTGATGATTTGCCCCCATTTGCTTTGTGTCGGTGATAGTTTGTGTAAACGAGAACAATATCGCCACCTCCAAATCGCTACACTGGAGTCGCTTGAGACTAACAGGAACATTATTGTATCGTAGTCCAGTTTTAAGTCACCTCAAATATCAATCTAAAAGACCGGGAAAAGCCATTCTCTGTCTGATTTCCATGTTTTTTTTTTTTATTTATGGTAAAAATTTTTGGTATATTTGCTCAAAATGTGTCGTTAAAACCGTTTCATGAAGCTTCTTAATCACCACGGTTACATAAATGGTGAATTTCTTCACTCAGAGCAAGCTGCACGGCGGCTGCGTGATGATGAGTTTCGTATGGATGTATGTCACTGCAGTAGATTTTGAGTCCCTATGCTACCCTCTCCTCACGCCTGCTCCTCTTCCCATTGGTGGATTTAGACACAAGATATTAACTAGGTCAATGAGATTCCTTTACACTCTTACAGCAGGGAACCACAGCAGAGGAGAAGATAGGGAAAGCCATGACAGAGAGGTGAGAAGCAGAGATGAGAACAAAAGGATGAGGAGGTGCTTCTTCTGATGAGGGAGGCATGAGAGGGAAGCACGAGGCGGCTGCTCTGAAATGAAACAGTGACTCTCACTCAAGCGTCGTGACTTATTAAGAACCCAGACATCTACTTAAACGTTGGCAGCAGACAAACAAAGGACACTGTGGAGTGACTTTTTGTGCAAGTCAAGTAAATGTTTGAACATAAGCGAGCTTCAGTTAGTTTAGATAATGAACAGGTACTGGAAGGTGCTTCCACTCTGAAGTCAGAGCGAATGCTTCATAACAACACAATACTTGGTTTTATGCACACACCAGCAGTATGTGCACAGATAGAGTTTACTGAGCCACAGATAGTTGCAGCTGATCAAAGAGACTGAATATCTTTTTTTTTTAAATTAAGCTAGAAAGCCATGTTGGATTTTAGGATTGGTGACTTTGCAGGTGGAAAATACACCTTGTGAACTCCTAAATTTCCAACTTCACAGTTCAAATGGATTGCAGCAGATTCAGCCTCTCAGTGCAGAGCAGCCACCAGTGCAGCAGTGGCATTCAGCTTGTATGAAGCAGTTTTATGCATGAATCAGTTCAAGTTCTGACTGGAAATAAGTCCAAAAGTTCAACCAAATCAGAGGACAGAACTTAAAAAAGCAATGCTGGATGGCTGCACACAATGTTATAATAAAGGCTCACAAGAGACAGACAACAGAGACAATTGCTGAGTTTTCCTGAATGGTTCTCCCGTGTCTTAATCTCAACAAGTCAGTGTTCAGCATGTCAAAATGTCTCGTTATGCGACATTCACAATCAGCATCTCGCTACGTAAATCCGTACATCCACTCTTCATGTCTGTTATGCCTCAGAGCCTACCGACTTGGCCACAATTATTTATAAGAAATGAAGGAGAGGAATGCAGAGGATGTTAATCCATGGGCTTTCGTGCAGAGGCTGCAAGTTCCAGACCCATCCTGTCTTCTTGTTTCACCCTTTTTTTCCCCTCCTAACTGAATGGTTAGAACAAGGAGGTAGAAATACATACACAATAAGATCATTTTTCTTTATTGTGGCCTGCTCATTTTACAATTCATGAACTGCAGTTCTTCTTATGCCACATTGATGTTGCCTTTAATGGAAACAGCAGCTCAAGTAAAATGGGGACAATTGCCAACATAGCATCACGATGCTGCTGTGTTTTAGTTGGATGGAAATAATGTGCACATAACAGATTTTCTGGTGAGACTGAGCTGAAAGATCAGCTGTATCTGTAATTTAAAACATATAGACTTGAACCATCTGATCAGCCTTTGGAAACATCTGTGTGTGTTCCCTCCTGTATGCTTCGCTTTAAAACTGCCATGCATCACAGTGAATTAGTGTCATACATAAAGTCAACATCACCCACTGAGCCGACTGATGCAAACTCGTATTTTCTCTGGAATTGTGACCAATTGTCTTTATTTTGCCAACAAAGCCGTTGATTAAAACACTGATTTGTTCAACAGTACGACGTTTTATGTCACTTTAAATTAATTTAAAGGAGTGATGACATAACAGTTAAAAACTAGTTTATGTTGTTGGCATTACTTTATATGTAAATACTCCAAAGAAAAACGGCATTTTTTACAGCGGAGTATTGTTTTGAAACGCCAGACCTCACTTCCTCAGTAATACAGTTGGGTCCGGTGATGATATGGAGCTTTACCCGGAGACCACGTTGACTTCATTTTGATTGGCTACACCCTTATTTCGCTATGACCTTATTTGGAGAATCTAGGTCAAGCTGCGGTCGTAGTTTGCTAAAGGCTAACTGCTAGCAAAATGGGCACTTCAGACAGTGAGAGCTACGTTTATCAGACAAGACAGCATTTAGAAAATAAATAAACTTACAGGTAATGACAAGGTTGTGGCCCCCTCCCTCAGTGTTGCTGCAGAAGTTTGCTTTTAAATCCATTTGTTTGAAAATCCAGACCTGACTGCAGAGAAGTTACTACTAGCTCCATACACGAAGCTGAATCAGACAGGGAGGGGAGGGGGGAGCGGACGGTGCAAACCGTTAGGAGAGAGGGGGGGGGGGGGGGGGGGCTGTTTACTTGATAGTGTGCTCTTATTGGAGCAATTAAATTACGTAGAATGATAGAACTACGTAGAATGATAGCCTGCTGTCTGATTCAACTGTTTCTGAGCAGAGAGACAAAGCTGACAGACCATAAACAGGAACTTTGATTCTCACTCTGGACATTCACATGGCCTCATCAGTGCACAATAGATCATATTACTAGACTGAAAACCCCAGAAAAGTGAAATTCTGATGTCATGGCACCTTTAAGATGTAAAAAAATAAGTTCAGGACTTAAGTGGTTTTAAAGGTACAGTGTGTAAGAATTACTAACATCTAGTGGTAAAGATGGGCATTTGAATGAAAATATGTTTTCTTTCAGATGACTTCATATGCCAAGCACTGTTCTGAATCTACAGGGGTTGTTAGTGGCCAAAATTCTCCCAGACATAGAGATGTTTTCATGTGTGGGTGGATCCAGTGGTCTCAAGTGTAGCTATGACTGGACTATAAGTAACTACTTTTAATGTCTTTTAAGGCATTACTGATCCCAACTAGTACTCTAACTCCCCTTAAACAAAGCTGGTGCAGCAATTTTGAAGTTCAAAGGGTTCTCACTTCACTCACATTGTTTTGTCCACTCAGGGACACCGTAGTAAAAATGGTGGAACAAATATGGCAGCCTCCATGGGTACAGGTATGTGCACCCCCAGCAAGTAGATACAAATGACTCATTCTAAGAAAATAAACACATAATAACTATTCAAGTGCAGTAATTGCACATCAAGTGAAACACAGTTTTAAATTATATATCAAATTTTTCTGCCATTGGCCTTTGATTTTTTACACACTGTACCTTTAATATTCATTTGACATTTTAAAGGCTATAAAACTGAAACCAGATTAAAAGATATGACAACAAACATCCAGATAAGTTTTTCTTTTTTTAAATTAGCAAACGTTTTCCTTCAGATTTGCAGCTCTACTACAGAACAGCAGGAGTGGCACCTTCAGATTCAATAACACTGCAGGTTTCCGGAAATGATGGATGAATTCATTAAAACCTCTTTAAGAGAAGAGAAGGTCACTGCATGACTGATCGCATGTTCATATACTACAAGAAGTAAGTGAGATAATCTGTATTTACTGACCGCCGTTAAAATGTGACAAAGTATTTCCACTTTAAAGAGAAGCACGAGCAGAGTGCTGCTTACTTTGGTTAGCGCAAGTAAATGTCCCAAGTTTATTGAGTATTGTCCACACGTCAGTGCGTCAGAATGAGGAAATCTGTCATGAAATATACCTGGTAGTCACTGAGAGGGAACAACACAGCAAAAAAGATTACCATTTGGCCTTAATGAAAGATGAATTTATCACGGGGGACTGGGAACACGTAATAAATCACCTGATGCTCGTGTTCTGCGTGCTGGCATTTCATTTGTTCCATTTCATTACACATATCAGTGGGTCGCTCTTCAAATGTCAGAGGAGTGAAAAATCTCTCAAACAGCCGTTTGCCGCCTTCTCACTTGCCGCACAGAAAGCAACAGCTCGCCAGCAGTGTAACAGCAGCAGATCCTGTCAACCTGCTCTCCTCCGCTGCCATATCGCAGGGTGGCCGGGCCTACGGCCACTCTCCTGCTCTCCCCTCCCATCACTGCCCACCCAGATACACCAGTCTGTTTCATAACGGCTCATCTTGTTGGATTAATCCATGCTGGTGTGCCGTTCTCTGGGCTGGCATAGCCCCCCGACAGCAGAGAGTAGGGTAGGAGGACGGCAGGAGGTGGGCTTTAAAGGCCAGAGCTGCTCAAGCTATTTGAGATTGGTTGACCCTGTTACACTGAGGAGAGAAATTTTAACAGGATTCCTTTTTGTTTTTAATCTTTAAACCCATTTCCAGAGTAATGAGCATGATCTTCAGCTCTGATCTTTCCTGGTGTCCGAAGGAAAGATGATCTGTGGTTAGATATCCAGTCTATTGGTTGTGTGTTTCATATCATTCCAAGACTACATCCCTGCATAAGACATGCTGTTTTTTATATATATATATATATTTTCTGACTTAGTAGAAGTCATTCTTCAGACTTGTTTGGCAAAGGTGACCAGATTTTATAGTGAAATTAAAGTCGCTTCTTTGTTATAAAAATGTACTCATTTAATTTCAGGAATGAAGAAGCAGTAAATGAGTTAAAGAGGACAAAGAGTAACAATTTCTGCTCTTCCCTGCGTCACATTACACCTGGCTCACCTTTAACAAGGTGTGATAAAAGCAAAAAGGGAAAGTAGCAACTCAGTCTGGTCTAACGACATTCTGATCTTCCTCCATGTTCCTCATCCGACTGTGCAGATTCTCAGATACAGTTATTAAAACTGATCTCCAATGAAGTGTCTGCAGCGTGTTTGCAAACAGGCCTGTCACCCTTTCAAATGCATCTCTTCTGTTTATTATGAGTTTCACAGGAACTGAAGACTTTTATGACAGCTTTAAACATGATCCAGAGTCAGAGTGTGTTTTTCTGGGACAAACCTCTCGGGGTTGGGGAGGGGCTAAAAAAAATCTGCAATCATTTGAAGCAGCTGCAATCTCAGCCCTTCTACTCCATTCCCTTTTTCTCTGTGTGCGTACAAGACAGTCTGTCATCTTCTGCTCATGCATCTATGCATCCACTCACCACCACAGAGGACTTTCTGTAGCGAGCTGCGCAGAAACTGCCCTCAGCCACAATAACAGAAAGCAACAGGGCCTTAAATTAGCCATGATCGCGGTCAGACTGAGGCATGCCAGCAAATTAAAAATAAAAAAAACTCACACACCAGTCTTACTATTCCCATCATCATATTTCCAAAAGGTTAACAACCTCACAGCAATTATAAGATCTGAGGTTTGTTTTTGCTGCATCACCACATCCACTCCAGACATGGATTTTCTGTCCTGCTTCCAGCTCAGCTGCTGATAAGTTGTCTTTGAAACCAGCTATGTTGGAAGCACTGGCAGCTAAGGTCACACACAGAATATAGATTTTAAAAACCAGTGGCGAACCTTTCTGAACGAAGCAGCCAACAAGTCATATGGAAATCAATCGAGATGCACTCCTGATGACAGCAGAAAAGGAAACAGTGTCATCCAGCTGCCTAAAGAACAGCCACATCTCCACGAGCCACTGGACGGGGATTAGCCTACTTTCTCCTCCTGGCAGACGGTGAGTTACCTGCTGCTGACAACATCGATTAGTCTAAGCAGCTGAAACTGAGCAGCACTGAGAATAGCCTCTTATTGCTTAGGAAGACTTCCTTTGCTATTATCAAAGAGAAAAAAAGAGTCAGAGAAGTTCACAGATTAAAGTCTGAAATCTGTTGACACGAGCACAATGAACCAATTAAAGATTTATAGTGAATCAAGTCTAAAACACAGCCATGAAAACAACGACAGAGCAGATTTAGAGGATTTGATTAACATTAGCTGACCTCAATTAAGAAAAAAACATATGCGTAAAAATCTGCATCATTAACGAGGAGAAGCGGCCACCAGGAGATTAAAACACTCGCCTCTGCATCCTCAGAGAAGAAGATGAACAGAGTAACCCGGCCTCACAGAAAATCTTTATCAACCAGCACAGGAACTTTTGCTGTGCGACTGGGAATGAAAAACGAGCACAAAGAAGAAATCAGTTCCACCGGGTAAATTCTAAAATTGACTTAACTAAATCAAGTTATTATTAACATTTATCTCAAATAAGTCAGATGTACTTCAGAGAATAAAAGATTGAATGAATGAATGAATGAATGAATGAACCATAATTGAATCGATGTAATAAAATGAGCATTTAAAAATAAGTATAGTTTTATTTGAGGTAATTCATCGTATGCAACTTTTTCATTTCAGTTTGGTAGCTAAATAGTTTGAATTACCCTTCAATTTTTTAAAATGTACTTTTTGAAAAAAAAAAATTGGTTGATCAATAATTTTTTCAGTAAGAGCTAAGATTTAAAACAAAAAACTATCACATCATTTCCTTTTCCGTTTATAAAAACTACAATGTGTTAAAGTAGATCTACTCTGGTTTTCTTTTTTCTTACCATTTCTCACTGTTACAATAAAAAAAAAATCAATTACCGTATTTAGAAAGAAAAATATGCAAAAAGTGCATCTTATGTCACCTGTGATCTTGCATTCAGATTTATCTCATTTATTTATGTTCAGCAAACTCAAATTGTTCTAATTAATTCAAGTTTCTGAAACTTACTCTTTTTTTAGCTAACGACTTTGCTTATCTTATTCAATTTTTTTGTGGAAAAAGCCAACTTGTTAGATTTAAAAAGAGCATTTTTATAAAATTGCAACAAAAGAACTGGAAAATAGAAAAAAGTGACTTAGTTAATGCTGAAAAAAAAAACACATCATGACCCAAGTTGAAACACACTATAATAACACACCATACCAACTTATCCATCCCCTGGATTAATGTGTGACTCCCATCCTCTCAGTTCATGTTAGAGACACAAACCAAGTAAAATTCCCATTCAGCTCGTTTTGTGAGTGTTGTCATGTGTTTTGGTGATTGAAGTAAAAAAATAAAATTAGACAACAAGCTGTTCCCCCATGAGATGCACAAATTGAACACAGTAATCTAAACGTACAGTATGTAATATAAATCTCACCTATTTTTCTCAGTTTAACAAGATGTTAAGACATCTGTTTAAAAAAATGGAAAAAAAAAAAAAAAGAGAAAGAATTACATTTAAAAACCCAGTGGGTGCATTTCCTCAAGTTTTACATTTGATTCCACAGGATTTTAAAGCCAGTAAAGTTAGGGGAAAAGGAAAAGGGGAAAAAAGAAATTCCACATCTAAAACAACATAAACTGGAGCTAAGTTTGCAAACCAAAGTAGTGATGCAAATGAGGAATGACTGCACCTAAAAAGCAGAAAACCAGGTCTCAGGTGCAGCTTCCAGCTTTTCCTCTGACAACATGACAACAAAATACTTTGTGCTTATATCAGCGGAAGTGTGATGGGAACTGAGTTTCTTTAACTCACAACACATTCATCACAACTAAAGGACAAAGAAAAACCACAAGATGAACAAAAACTTAGTTTTTGTCTGATTCAAGAAACATTTTTCTGATTTTACCATCATATTGTTTTCTTGTCTTTCATTTTTATCAAATAAAGGAGTGCGTGTCTGTTTAAGACATGATGGAAATGCTGCCAGAGCCTCTGATGAAAAGGTTTACCTGAGGAACAGACTACAGGCTACTGCTCATGCATCCATTCTAAACAGGATCTTGTCTTAACTGGATTAAATCCTGTAGTTACGACAACGTAGGAAAGAAGTTATGGAAATACACACGGGAACTGGCAGAGCAAATAAACACACCTGAGCTGCGAGGTGGAGGGAGGAGGTGGCTTCAGGTGGTTTTTGGTCTAACTGAATACCTATAATGCTCAAAAAACACAACTAATCCACCGTCTTAAATGGAATAAACACATGTTCTCTTATGTTTTTGTTCTTCTTGTCGGAGTTTCAGAAAAGCTTTTCCAAACACCATCCTCTGTTAAGAAGCACCTCAGCGTGATGACCTCACCTCTTTGGTCCTCTCCAGCTCGTTGTGCAGCGCCTGCTTGGAAATCTCCACCTCGATGATCTTCTGCCTGAGCGTCTCGTTCTCGTCCTCCGCCCGGCTGCGTTTGTCCTCCACGCTCTCCAGCTCGTTGTGCAAACGCACCGACACGTCTTTGGCGACCTGAGGTCAGTTCGGTTTCAGAGGATAATACAAGAAGGGCACATTAATATTTCACAAACTTACTCACTCTAAAGTCTCACACAAAACGCAGCTTATGACTGGACAGAAACACATCTGCGTGTCATAGAAGCTGTTTAACAAGAAAAATTTGTACTTTTATATCAAATTTAATAATTTTATGGTTCTTATTGCACATTGCTTCCATGTTTGAAGACATTTTACCGTTATCAATGCTGGGAAAATTGACAAATCAGCTCATTTTTAAATGACACTGAATTTCATTGTTAATCAATTACTTAAAACAATTTCCACAGTTGAAAAGGATGTGGGCAATCATGTAGCCCAGACTTCAATGTTTTTCCCTATTTGGCATTTTTAAGCATAATCCATTAAATAATTTGTGATAAATACTAAATCAGAGAGTAGTGAAACCAGCAGAGATGAGCACAAACACATAAGCAGACCTTCAGATCCTGTTCCAGACTTCGCAGCAGCTCTCCGTCCACGTGGCCGGTCTGAGCGACCCGCAGGCTCTTCTGCTCGGCCTTTCGCAGGCGGTATTGCAGGATGCGGCAGTTTTTGTTGGAGCGGTCCAGTTCCCTCCGCAGCTCCTGCAGCTGGTAGACCTCCTCCTCCAGGTAGCTGTCTCGCACCTCCTCCATCTCCGCCCGCAGCTCGTCCACTTCATCCTGACAGACGCAGGGAGGAAAACACATCAACAACACGTCCGTGACACGAGAGACAACACTGGGATCAGACAAGTGTCAGTAGATGTTTTCATCTATCATTTCTTTTGAAATCAGCATCTTTCTTGGCGTCAGATTTCTGCTTGCAACAGGAAATTCTGCTACTTGTGAAGAGAAAGTAGAACAGTGAGTTTCCAGGTATGAAAGGTTTAACGTGTCAGCTTCTTTATGTTAATGCTGTTGCTCTAAATGCTGGGAAGTTTAATATCTTTTCTGCACGATGAAGAAATATTTATCAGCAGCTCCACTGTCAGGAAGCAACTAATCTTTCTAGCTGTGATGTGAGACGCCTTAATACGACCTCTGTTGTCAGTTGGTGCAACACTGATTATCTGAACTGAAGATGTCTCAGAACAAAAATGTCAAACAAACGATTGAATATTCCTCTTTAAAACTATTTAACCAAACTACAAAAAATACTAATGCTAATAAGTATTAGTTCATTCAAAATTGACATTGGGTTGAGAATTTATCACATTTTTTTTTTTTAGCCTACCAGCCTTCCATTTGCATATCTGTGCATCCTTGTTATTGTGGAGGGCTTTAATTAACCACACAGAAATACCAGATCTCACATACCTAAAGGATAATTTTGACCTGAGGAATTTGCATCAATTGCAAAAAAAAATAAAATAATCAATTAGTTAATTAGCCTATTTATCAAATAAAATAAATCTAAATTAACTCTTTGGGGAACAAGAATATGCTTATTAATTCTCACAGCTCTCTGCAGAACACACTGTACAGTATACATGGGAGGTCAAAATCTTGCATGAGGTGGCATAAATGAGAGAATACAAAAGATCCATCTACAAAATATTAAGAAGTGACTGTTAATTAGTTTTTATACAGATCCGACATGGGGGGGGTCATTTGGCCTGTTTTTGTTTGTCTTGTTTTGATTTTAAACTTCGCGTCTTTAGCTCTGGTGTTGCAGTCTCTCTGTCTCCACTAATGTCCTGTCCACAGATTTCATCATCGTCACCAGTAACAGACCATTAACACTGAATCGCATTGTGCCACAGACAGATTTATAGGAGAGCATTGCAGACAAGAAGACTACAGTGAGAAAGACGAAATCGCCTTTGAAGACAACACAGACAATTTTTCCATTACAAGCGTCCTCAGTTCCTCTGATAAGAAGCTCCGTCCTCCAGTTACATTAAAATGTCTCAACACTGGACTTTGTCAGAGGCATGAAGCCATACCAGTTTATCTATTCACAGATGACATCATTACAAAATATATTTCAGCATTTTAAACAAACTTGGTGATTAAATCTGTGAAATCTGAATCTTGGTACGTATATTCTAACTTTTATTGCCAATGTGTATTGATTTTATAGATTGCCTTTCAATCTCATCAGTTACAAATAACTGAGACTGGCCCTTAAAGAGAAGAAAAGGTCACCTTCTAATCTATTAATGGATGATGACATGATGGAGCCACGTTGTGGACAAAAAGTAGAAAGTTCAGGCCAGCAAACGAGTCTAGATAAGATTTGAGAAAAGTCACTAAAAATTGAGGCAAATCATCTGTAGACTTCAGCTGAGGAGGATCAGTTCACCATCATTCACCGTCATGTGAAAACAAATACAAGGTTTATTAATGTTCTGATTTTCAGAACTAAAGAGAAACTCATTTGGCCTTTGTCAGGTCTTAAAATGAAGGAAAATTCAGCTAATCGAATGTAAGAGAAGAACTGACCATAGTTTGCTGGTTTGGAGCATCCAGGTGTGTTTTAACACAATGCCAGCAATGAGCTCAAAGAAACTGCAAAAAAAAAACAAACAAAAAAAAAAAAAACTCCAAGAGCTGCATCTCAGACTCAACAGGCCTCGGTTAGCGTGTTAAATGTTAAAGTTTATGACTGTGCAGTTAAAAACAGACCAAACAAGTATGGCTTGTTTGGGTTGCAAGGAAAGAGGTTTTTTAAAAAAGAAAAGAGCAGAAGTCAATGCAGGGTTGATGATTTGGTCTAATTTTGCAGCTGTGATACCCGGAAACCTCGCTGTTACCGTTACTGAGTCAACCATGAACTCCTCTTCCAGAGTCAAGCGTCCGTCTGTCCAACAGCTAAAGTGAAACCACTGCCCTGCAGGTTTTAGATGCATCACTGCTTCAACTCACTTGACTCCAGCCGATGGATTAATAACAGGTTTGCACAGAACGTCAGGATGAGCTGCTAAGAAAATTCTTTTAATTTGTGTCAGGTGTGTTGGAGCAGAGAAACATCTAAAACCTGTAGGACAGCGGCCTCCGAGGACTGGAGCTGAAGAACCATTATTTTACTAAAATTAGAAGTTAGATTAAAAAAAAAAAGACTATTATTACTGTTTCAGTTTGTAATCTAAATTACTATTTTGAATTTAGCCTTTTCTTTAGTGTGTCTAAACTTTCGTCTCATACTGTAATTTGTCACGTTTTCATGTTCAAAACTGTCATGGCTGACAGTTTAGCACTGCAAAATAGATGGTCAACCAGTCATAAACATTTTTCCAGGCATGTTAAAGTGGTTTTGGAGTATAAAGCCATTAAAGAGGAGATACAATATGATATACCAACCTTCGTGGATTATGCTAATATTTTCATATGATTACATATGAGTTCCAGTAATGCAAGAACTCTTAATGGTGATGATGTAACATTACTAGCTGGTTCTAAGCATCTTATCTTTTGGATTGGATGCATTCATTTTTCCCCTCTCTCATCAGCATGCAACATCCTAGTCTGGGTTTATCTGCAGCGTTGAGGTGCTACCATGTTTAGTTTGGTAACTGAGGGCATCTGTTTGCCTCCCATCCCGAGGAATCAGTCTACTCTGTAGATTTCCCTTGGGATCAGTATTCCAGGGACTCCACTGGCATCAAATGAAAAGACAACTGAATGCATAAAGAGCAGGAGGGAAGAATGTGTCAATTACAGAAAACTAAATCTATCCTCATTTGGGAAAGCACAGAGTCCGTTGTTATCCGAGGAGGGCCCTAGAGGAAGGAGCTAATGACCTTGCACACAGCTGACCCAATCGATGGCCAGGTTAAAAGCAGAGAAAGAGGCAGGGCAGCATCCTGGGAGCGGGTTTATTAAGGAGGATACCTCTGATGTGAAAAGTGTGTGTGCTCACTGCTGCTACTTAGCCACAATTCAAAGGGAGGACTATCTTAAGAGTCGCTGTAATCAATCACATTTACATGTTCTGAGACCAAACACTGGCTCTTGAGATTCATTTCATGTTTTTCCCAAAAAATACAAAGCTTTGTTCACAACTTTGGTTGGAGAAGGTGAAGTGGGAGGTATTTAATTGGATGCAGTTTGCAATTTGTGCCACTAGATGTCACTACACCCCACACACTGACCTTTAAACGAGATGAATGTAGACCGATTCTTCCTCATCTTTGAAAAACTGGTTTCAAGAACTTTTTGTGCTTTTTTAAAAAAACTGTTTTTCAGTAATTGTCTCAACAAATGTGTTTAAAATCACATTAAAGATTTGGTATTTTGAGGAAACAGCGACTATTTAGCCCAGTCAGTCTCAACACTAAGAGGATGTTGAGAGAATGTATACATTTTCTGGCAAAGGAAGCGTCATCAAAACTCATGAGTGGGACTTCATATTATCTGTTATGTGTTTTGCCATTAGCATAGAAAGAAAGCTGCAGTGGGGATTCCCTCATGGTTTAGGGACATGGGGGGTGTAATAAAAGACCCCAGAGACCCAGCTGGCAGACTGACAGCCAAGCAGGAGGGTGTTTGAACCCCACGCACATGGGACATCTGACTGTTTTCAACTCCTGTGGGATAAAGCCATTACAGCAGAGCCAGTAAAGCTGATTAACTCTCTTGTGTCTCTACCGAGCCAGAGAGAGGCACAGCGGACATGCGCGATCAAGTTTGAAATAATACTCTCATCAGTGACATGCAAATAAACCTGTTCTCAATCTGGGGAGGGAAAAAAAAAGCTGCATTATTTTTTTGCTGCATTAACTCTTTGCCTGCCCCATCTTCAACTCTGGGTTAGCCTACTTTCAGAAGAGGGAAGGAGATGAAGCTCCAATGACGTCTTTATGGAAATACCCTACAAAACATTTTAAACTTCTTTACATAAAGGATATATTCTGAAGACTATATACAGACATTAGTGTGGCTCTGTTGTGTAGACAAGCTGAAAAAAAGGGGTGAAATGGAGTTGAACTCTGCACTGCATCCAAGTACAATCTGCTCGCATCATTACACAGACAGATGTAATTCTCTGTATCCCAAATCCAGCATGATGTTGAGCTTTTCTGTCAAAACATACTTTGTTGGCTTGACAGAAACAATATCAAAAAGGGAAGGACCAGTGTGAAGCCAGCATCAATAAAAATCCAATCAATAAAAGGTCAATTCAACAGGGAAGACGGGAAGGATTAAAACAGGAATGATGGATGAACAAGAGAAAAGCCTGAGTTTAGATTTTACAAACATTTTGGCAATATGATGCTAACATTTTACCGCAAGAATATCAAGCATACATTAACTTGTTAAGATGACATCTATACCTTGAGGTAGTCATTTTCAGATCTCAAATCTTCAATTTCCCGCAGCAGCTCCTCCTCCGTCACATCCTTGGTGCCTGGCAGTTTGAATTGTGCGCTTGTGGAGGGTTTCTCCGGTTTGTGTTTGGCTCCGTGCGACCCCGGAGAGCGCTGAGCCTGAGACATGCTTCCCTTGGCGGCGGAAGCCTCGCTTGTGCGCAGCGGAGTAGCAGCTGTCGCTCCGGTCACTTCTGTCCGCGGAGGATTATCGGCTACCAGCTGATCCCGGTCACTGGAGCCGGTACCGGACTCCGCGTCACTGCTAGCGGCCGGCGCCGCCCTCTGCTCGTCCGACAGCGGCTCGGACGGGCAGTCTGACAGATCTGAGCTGCTGTCGGTCTGGCTGACCCGGCCGAGAGGCGCTCCGGTCGGTACACGAATCGGGGATCCATGGCTGAGAGGGCCCGGAGACCCCGCGGCTATTTTCCCCTTCTTGCCTTTGGTGAGGACCGGACTGCTGGTGGTGTCCGGTTTGATGCTGGCTGCTTTGGGCTCAGCTGCTGCATGCTGGGGCACCTTCGTGGGCTTTTTCGCAACGGTAGACTTGGTGCTACTTTTTGCCGTGGCTGGTTTCTCTTTCGTCCCGGTTGTATTGCGTCTGGAGCTGCGGTTCGGATGGGTTAAGGACACTGTGGTAGGCTGCTTGCTGAGTTTGGGGGATTTGGGGACGATGGCAGGTGGTTTGGTGGAGCGGGAGTGCACATCTTTCATGAAAGGTCTCGCCGGGGAAGGCGCTCGGTTCAGTCTCTTCTTCTCCAATTGTTGGCTCTGCGGTTTGGTGTCGCTGCCAGAGCCATTGGAGCTCTCCATTATACACCGACACCGGCAGCAGGATGGTGATGAAGGAAACGTTCAATCCACAGCACCGCGGAAAATCTCAGGCATGCGCCACCAGAAAAGCAGCCAGGTTTCTCTACCTTCTTTCTTATCGGGCTGGGGATGCGCATCCTGCGTCGTTCTGGGTGTTTTTTCACTCCATCCTGACTGCATTCACCAGGTTGTCATTGTAGTCCCCTCTGCCTGTGGAGCCCTCAGAGAAAACGCTGCAATAAAATAAGGATTACTGGCACAGACGGGATGAGTGACAGGTTGCATCTGCAGACAGGGCTTGTTAGGCTCAAGTTGGGAAAAACAGGAGTCAGTCACGTTGGGTATCTTTTCCGTCCGTCGCCGGGGGTCTTCTTCCCTCTTTCACGAGCTGTATGCGTGTTGGACCCCCCCGTGTCTCGAACTCCTTCCTATCTGACATAGAAGATCTGCAACCGCTGCGGTGTGAGGCTCGACGCCCGTGATTTTCTGCGGGGCGCATGCGCTGTTGCTTTCACAAGCACCCGAGCACACCCCTTGTTTTCTCCGGGACCAGGTCTGGCAGGCACTGGTGCGCATGTCCTCATGGAATACACACTTGGCTTTTAAACACGTTTTCTCAGATGTACAAATTGGAACAAATGCACACCCTTTCAAGAGAACTGTTTTGCACTTTTCTAAGAAGTAACACGTCACTTCCACATCATCCTCAACACCTTGAAGTCTTTAGATTCCTGTTTTTATTTAAAGACACACTCACACAGAAAATTCACCGGGACAAATAAAGAAACGAAATCTAGTAATAAATATAGACATCTTTAATCGCATTTCATTAGTTCAAGAATGCCACAAGTTATAAATACAACAAATCTGCTTTAAACATGCCAAAACTTTTCAAAGACTTATGACAGGTTTAATACAAAGTACAGTCTTCCATCTTAAAGGATACATGTTGCAAATAAAAGCAATTTTTATAATGTATATTCAAAACACTGAGTAGTATAAGGCTTGGCTAATAAAACTAAGTCCACGGGGTTAGTGCTAAAAGTCAGGGGACACAAATGAATGGTTTTATTCCCAAATATACATACATACATACATACATATATATATATATATATATATATATATATATTTTTATAATATATATATATATATAAAGAAAAAAAAAAAAAACACCCATCACTATCTGTAAAAACCCCCACGCTTCAAAACACAAGTGAAAAACCCAAAATGCAGCAGACAATTTGTGTGCAAAGGTCTTATTATTGCAAGGTGTCCTTAGGTGATGGCAAAACATCACTTTTTTTTCCTTTTCTTTTTGGTATAAAACCATTCATCTGTTAAGTGTATGTAATGTGCCATTTTTAAGTCCCCAGAAGCTTAAACTTATATAAAACTTCAATGGAAAAAAAGATATGTAACAGAAAGTCAGTTTGAGCCTTTTTAGATCAGGTCCATTGAGTGGGCTCCTTCGTAACCCTCAGACTCATGGTTTTACCTCAACACGTCACAACAGAACAGACACACTCACAGTGCTACACTGCTAGTATTGCAATAACTTGCAAACAAAAGACGGAAGAATAAAGTATTGTTTACGTCTAAGAACACAGGAGGGATTACATTACATTGTTTGTGCAAGCAAGGGGACATCAGTGTACTGGTCCATCATAAAAAGCCAAATCTTAAACTCAAAATAACTGAAAACCTCTATAAATCACATTGTTTTCTTTAATAAATCTTCGTTTCAGTGTCTAAGATTCAAAACGGTCTACAGGCAGAAATGATAAACGGTACAAAATAGGCAATTCATGTTTAAAGTCGCTGCAGATTCCAGTTCTCAACTTCTAAGTTGCAACAGCAGCCCAGAAGGGACAAACCAAACACTGGCTCCATAGCAGACCTCTTGCATTTTCCCACAGCCACTGGTGTTTCCTAAATGTTTAGAAGGGAAGGGTGAGGTTGTCTGCAATCTATAACTTTACCACAAGATGTCACTACACTCAACACACCACAACTTTAATTTGTCATAAAACTCGATGCAAAGCGAGTCTGTTATCAAAAGCATGTGCAGCCATGAGTCGTCAAGTTTCCTGAGTCATTCGAACACTGAACAAACCTTCTTGCATCCCCACCCCCCACACTACAAAAGGGAAACTAACCCTCTCCCCTCAGATACATCTGAATTCAGAGGAAAAATATCAAACATTGAAGAGATATTTGCAACAAAATAAAAGTTCTCGGCAGCTTTTTACTGCCTCATTTCCCTCTGATAAGCCAGTAACGCATTGAAAATTTCTCTTGTTTAAACACAAATTGCTAAAAGACTACATTTCCAACCTCTCCTTGCATCTCCATCCCATTTACAGAACTGCTGAGGCAGCTGGTATCTTTGCTAGTGTTAAACTTTTGTGCAGGTCAACTTTACCAGGAAGATGGATTGTAGTGCAAAACATTACAAATTACACACATTTTAATCTAGCTGTTTCCAGCCGCTTCAATACTTTAAGGCAAAACCATATCAGCTTAAACGACCCTCCATCAAACCACCACAAACATCTGCACCTTGTCCAGTCATGACAGCAACACACCATATTTACACCATGTGCTTTTGTTTACCTCAAGTCAACGTGTCACTTTGTAATAATACACATTAATAAGCATATAAAACTAGTGTACCTGTAGACCCAGAGTTTAAACTGAGGTGGGAAGATGTGAGATGTTGCTATTCTTTTCATTTTTTACTTGGAAAAAAAAATGTTTTGTAGTAGAGTGAAGCAGGTGTGATGACAAAACAAAAGGAAGCAAACAAGCTGCAGTAATTCCTCCTCAGAAAATGTGCAACTGCTACCAGGAGGCTCTCTACCTGGAAGGCACCTGTGGGGCACAGCTAGCCTAACCGTCCGAGCAATGAGGTAGTCTGGGTCAAGTGGAGAACGACAGGTGGTGGGAAGAGGGTGATTCTCCAGGCCGAAGTGTTAGTGTGCTGCAAGTAGGAAGAAACAGGAGAGGATAATACTGCTTATTTGAGTCCAAGCATCATTGCAGCAGCAGGCAACGACTCCAAACTGCTGCTGGGTGCTGCTCCCTGGTGGCCACATGGGTATACTGCATGTGTGAGTGTGTGTGTGCTTTATGTGAGGAAGATAATTTGGGGGGCAGTGAGCACTCTCATTCTCAGCAACAGCGCATGCGGGGAGGGGGCAACTCCGGTGGCACTTCCGGTTCAGGCTGCAGAGACAGGACACTGTTGGAAAGCTCCTTGTTGGGAACTTCCAAAGGCATCTGTGGGACGAGAGACAAAGTTGCTTAAGCTTGATGTAGCTGTCAGTTCTGTTCAAAGTAGCAACGTGGAACAAAGTTTACAAAGTATTAACAGAAAAACTCCAGAGGACAAGAGCCTGGTACTTTTACACATGATCTATCTAATTCTGATAAACTTAGAGATAACACTACATTATGAATGCTACTCTATAGAGCGACTTTCAAACAGTCTATGCAGCATAAAATAAAAAATTGTGCTGTGATTAAATCCATCTGCACAAGCAAAATGTCCAGTAAACAACCACAGAAATACCTGGGGAAAATGTGTAAATTATGTTTGACCCATTGCAGAAAATGATGCAAACAATAAGTAATGCTTGTCCTAATATATGTACAGCATGCTCAAGCAGTTATTTTTTAAACACAGTGAACCATGAATACAAATATTCACACTGAAATTAGGGATGTTCAATATTGGCTTCCTTTTTTTTTTTTTTTTACCGATATCCGACATACCGATATTGTCCAACTCTTAATTTCTGATATTTGATATCAAATTATACCAATCTATGCAGACAACTGTGAGGTTGTATCTCTCATATTTTGGAAGATACAACTATACTCTGCTCCGAGAGCAAAGATCCCAAAATAGCCTTAATTCAGCTAGAAGAGTTCATTTTGGACATCTAGCTGCCATATATCAGATACTAGCAGGCATTAGCAAACATGTGGTGAATTATAATGTTTCTGACAACTTGGTAACTTAACCAACAACTTAAAACCAGACATATTATAAGCAGCTTCAAAGCAAGTCAGTCTGTAGCAGCAGCAGCTGCACCGTAACCACATGACTCTGAAAGGAATGCTGGGATATGAAGTTCTTGCAGAATAACAGGGACTTTTCTACATGCTGGACCGGTGCTAATGGAGCAACAAGATCATGCGAGATTTCATTAGTAAAACGATAAAAACCAATTCTGGTATTTTCTGATGTCACATTTTAATGCCTGTATCGACCGATGATATCGGACATCCCCAATAGAAATGTTTAAGCCACATTTCTTTACCCAGGCTGACGTCCCAGTCCCTGACCAACCATGACCAAGCACGAGACTGAACAAAGTCCCGGGGAGACATTTTATCCCACAAAAGCCGGGTCAGAAGGTAGCGTTTCATGAAGTACCCCGTATGTTTGAGACTTTGAACAGTTTTGAATTGCTGATTAAAGGAATAGTACACCCACAGAATGATGTGCATTAATTTTTTACTCATCCTCATGCTGAGCAAGACTGCGGAGCACTTTTTTAATATCTCAAATGCAGCCGGAGATTGGACAGGTTTTTGTTTTCCCCCAACTTTCATATAATGGAGTTCACCGAAAAGGGTCCAAAGAAGTCCACAAAAACTTGTCAATATTCCTCCATACCGCTCGTCTAATGTAATCCAAAGGTCCTGAGTGGGTAGCGTCCATAATTTACTGAAGCAACATCATTTTATACCCTAAACAGTGGTAGATCTAGCTGCCACAAAGCGGGTTCAAGTTCACTACACTACAGAAGCCGCCGCAGACGAGATTGCACGTTCTCTTTTTCTTTCTTCCTTTGTTTTAGGTTTTAAATCAATAGGCAACCCCTCTTGTGTTTGTCCCAGTTTGTCCGCTGCTCGTTCCCTCTTAGGACAATGTAAACAGGGAATTTCTTCTACGCTTGGATTATTGGCAGAGTAGGCGCTGAACGCCACGGCTAGTGTCGTAAACTTGCAGGGGCGTGCTAAATATATTAAATGATGTCGTTTCAAGCCTCATGCTCAGCATGAGGGTGAGTAGAAAATGAAGGAACATCATTCTGTGGGTGTACTGTTCCTTTAATTCCAGCTTTATTTCCACCTTTCGCACTGTCATCCCAGGTCAGTCTCCATCAGTGGGGGAACTTAACATTCAATAACAGCCTGAAGTATTTCTAGTAGACAGAACTACACACGCCTGTCATTAGGACAATTTCACATAACGATGCAAAACAGTGACAAAATTCATGTCATAGCAGCTTCTAAAACATTTTCTTACATCAAAAAAAAAAAGAAGTAATCATAACACACCAACCTTGCTGAGGATGTCATCCACAAGCTTCAGGAAAATCTCATCCACATTAAAGTTATCCTTGGCACTAGCTTCGCAGAAGCGCATTCCACTTATCCGAGAGGCAAACTGTGAAATGATGATGGTAACATTTAGTGTCAGCAAAGATTAGTGAAATCAATCCACAGGCGTAGCAATACAACTGAACAACTA